>CM060314.1:552971-572971 GCA_030674185.1 Monoplex corrugatus | reverse complement strand
GGGCTATTGTCTGTAGTGTGGGTAAAGTAAGGAGCTATTGTCTGTAGTGTGGTAAGGTAAGGGCTATTGTCTGTAGTGTGGGTAAAGTAAGGGGCTATTGTCTGTTATGTGGGTAAGGTAAGGGCTATTGTCTGTATTGTGGGTAAAATACGGCTATTGTCTGTAGTGTGGGTAAAGTAAGGGACTATTGTCTGTAGTGTGGGTAAAGTAAGGGCTATTGTCTGTTGTCTGGGTAAGGTAAGGGCTATTGTCTGTAGTGTGGGTAAGGTAAGGGGCTATTGCCTGTATGTGGGTAGGGTAAGGCTATTGTCTGTTGTGTGGGTAAGGTAAGGGCTATTGTCTGTAGTGTGGGTAAAGTAAGGGGCTATTGTCTGTAGTGTGGTAAGGTAAGGGCTATTGTCTGTAGTGTGGGTAAAGTAAGGGGCTATTGTCTGTTATGTGGTAAGGTAAGGGCTATTGTCTGTAGTGTGGGTAAAGTAAGGGCTATTTTCTCTAGTGTGGGTAAGGTAAGGGCTATTGTCTGTAGTGTGGGTAAGGTAAGGGGCTATTGTCTGTATTGTGGGTAAGGTAAGGGGCTATTGTCTGTAGTGTGGGTAAGGTAAGGCGCTATTGTCTGTAGTGTGGGTAAGGTAAGGGGCTATTGTCTGTTGTCTGGGTAAAGTAAGGGGCTATTGTCTGTAGTCTGGGTAAGGTAAGGGCTATTGTCTGTAGTGTGGGTAAAGTAAGGGGCTATTGTCTGTAGTGTGGGTAAAGTAAGGGCTATTGTCTGTAGTGTGGGTAAGTTAAGGGCTATTGTCTGTAGTATGGGTAAGATAAGGGCTATTGTCTGTAGTGTGGGTAAGGTAAGGGCTATTGTCTGTAATGTGGGTAAGGTAAGGGCTATTGTCTGTAGTGTGGGTAAAGTAAGGGCTATTGTCTGTAGTGTGGGTAAGATAAGGGCTATTGTCTGTAGTGTGGGTAAAGTAAGGGGCTATTGTCTGTAGTGTGGGTAAGGTAAGGGCTATTGTCTGTAGTGTGGGTAAAGTAAGGTGCTATTGTCTGTAGTGTGGTAAGGTAAGGGCTAATTGTCTGTAGTGTGGGTAAAGTAAGGGGCTATTGTCTGTTATGTGGGTAAGGTAAGGGCTATTGTCTGTAGTGTGGGTAAAGTACGGGCTATTGTCTGTAGTGTGGGTAAAGTAAGGGGCTATTGTCTGTAGTGTGGGTAAAGTAAGGGGCTATTGTCTGTTGTCTGGGTAAGGTAAGGGCTATTGTCTGTAGTGTGGGTAAGGTAAGGGCTATTGTCTGTAGTGTGGGTAGGGTAAGGGCTATTGTCTGTTGTGTGGGTAAGGTAAGGGCTATTGTCTGTTTTCTGGGTAAGGTAAGGGCTGTTGTCTGGGTAAGGTAAGGGCTATTGTCTGTAGTGTGGGTAAGGTAAGGGGCTATTGTCTGTAGTGTGGGTAAGGTAAGGGCTATTGTAAGTAGTGTGGGTAAGGTAAGGGCTATTGTCTGTAGTGTGGGTATGGTAAGGGCTATTGTCTGTAGTGTGGGTAAGGTAAGGGCTATTGTCTGTAGTGTGGGTAAGGTAAGGGCTATTGTCTGTAGTGTGGGTAAGGTAAGGGCTATTGTCTGTAGTGTGGGTAAGGTAAGGGGCTATTGTCTGTTGTCTGGGTGATGCACTATTTTTATGGATCAACTGGTTATTTTCTGGTGTTTTCTTCTGTCTCTGCTTCGCTAAGTAGACAATTGTGTGAGTATAAATTCTGTATGGTTTTTTTTTTTCGTGTCTTTCTTTCTTGTCCCTATGTGGTGCAGATGAGATGGCGTGTTGTACGTGATATATGTCATCATGTTGATAAAGAATATGCGACATAGTTGTCCCCACTGTGATGTTGTCTATTGATGTTGCCCAGTCATTTGTGAAGAGATCCTATTCTGTGTGATCGACACACTGTATGTAATATTCTGTATATCTATTTATTTAATTCATCAGTAAGTGTGCCAGTCAGTCGGTTAGTTCAGTCCAAGTTCTGATGTAGGTCTCACGGCAAATTGTTCATCCTTGCATTCATCAGAACAAAGACGAAAGGGTGCCATGTCCGGTTCAAGAAGACAGTTCGCTGAAGAAGCCGTTCGTCTTGACACCTCACACAGTCTGGTCTCCAGAACCTTGTCGTCTCCTTAGCACATGCTTGCCAAGAATTTAGCTGGCTTATCATCAGCCTGAAGAGGACAGAGATCATGGGCCAGAACGTCGGAGACCCTGGACCCCAGCATCGGCAGTCACACCCTGCAAGTGTTAGATTTGTTCATCTACTTAGGATCAACAATCTTCCGCAACATGTCCCTCAACTCCAAGCTCAAAAGATTGACAGGGAAAGCCGCCGCTGCCATGGCTAAGCTGTCTCGGAGAGTGTGGTTAAAGAAACCTCAGCCACCTAGCTTAGAGCGTACAGGCCTTCGGTACTGAGTGTTATTCTCTGTGGCAGTGACAGCTGGACATCAGCTCAATGACTTCCACATGAAAGTGCTTGCGATGGATCCTGGGCATTTCCTGACAGGACCGTGTGCCAGACAAGGATTCCTGGACCACGCCAGTAGGCCAAATCACGTCTGTTTTCTTCACATAGTGAAAACTGCGCTGGCCTGCCAAGTCGGTCAGTTGCAAAAACTGCGCTGGCCTGCCAAGTCGGTCAGTTGCATCACAAGAGATGGGCCCCAGCTATGCCTGTTTGTTCATGGGATATTTGGAGGAACAAATCCTACAACAATACAAGAAACCCAAACCTGAATTGTACAAAAGATACATAGATGATTGCATTGGCATGACATCCCTCGATCATGACCAACTTTTACAATTCATCCATTACGTCCAAACGTTTCACCCATCCATCAAGTTCACATATGAAATTTCAAACACATCCATAAGCTTCCTGGATATCGAAGTTTCCCTTCAATCTGAACAACTAGTCACTACAGTCCACTACAAACCTACAGACTCACATTCCTACCTGGACTATCAATCATCTCACACTTCCAACACCAGAAACAGCATTCCCTACTCGCAGTTCTTGAGACTAGACGCCTCTGCTCAGACGAAGACAATTTCCAGGACAAAGCAGTTGAAATAACTAGATTTTTCCTGCGCAGACATTACCCACTCGAGGTTATCAATGAAGCCCGGAAAAAAGTCAACTCTGTCTCTCGGCCAAATGCCCTCCATTCGAAGCCCAAAGCTGCCACAGAGGATCGGCCAGTCCTCAGTCTAGTTTACCACCCGTCCATGCACCTCATAAAAAGGATCATCTTGTCCAACTGGAACATTTTGCGATCCAGTCCCACTACAGGTGAAACCTTTGACAAGCACCCTTTGATCGTCTACAAGAAAGACACAAATCTCCGCGACTTGCTGGTGCATTCAAATCTCAGCAAACCAGTCAGCCAACCTCCAGGAACCTCTCCATGCAACAAACCTAAATGCAAGACTTGTCCTTTCTTGTGCTCAGCCACCACAGTCAAAGGCCCCAAATCTCATATGAGAATTACAAAACATTTCAACTGTCAAACTTATAACATTGTCTACTTGATCAGCTGCTCTAAATGTTCACAATTGTATATTGGTGAAACTGGACGCACCCTTGACACACGTTTCAAAGAACACTTGGCTGATATCCGCCACCAAAGGGATAAAACTATCCCCAATCACTTCAACCAATCAGACCACTCAATCAATGACATCCGAGTGAAAGGTCTGTGGCTTCTACACAATAACAGCACCATAGACAGGAAAGACAGAGAATCCCACCTCATAAATAAACTTGGAACGCGCAAACCATATGGTCTTAATGACAAACCATAAGTAATCCACTGCGCAACAGAATTCAGACATGCCGTTTCATGTCTCTTTCTGTTCCCACGCCTACCAGATTCTTGGCACCGGGCACAATCTACTCCCTTATCTCTTGGCTCTTGCCCTGTGCCTTCTTCAGAACAGGGCTATACCGATATAGCATGGCCACTTCTCAAAATTGCAGAACTCATCTCACTTCCCTTTTGACATCATAGTTGCCTCCCCTCTCCCCATTTCTTACTACTGCTCATGACGACATGGGCATTCCATTTCTTATCCACTGGACGAGGCGGCAGGGAAGTCTTTAGTCCCGTTTTTATTATCCATTGTTTGGTGTCTGTGATCTGTCTGTGACCGTGCGTTCGCGCTTGACAAAGGCTAGTTGGCCGAAAATTTGCGCTTGTTTTGTTTTGTCTCATTGGATACGCGCTTACATTGGTTTTCTTATTCTTCTGTTTTGTGTTTGCTGGGGCGCGGGCAGTCAAACTTGTTTTGGATCACAAGAGATATTCTGTATGGAGAGCTGGCTGCAGGATTCCCGCCTATAGGGCTCCTACTGCCACGATACATGTACAGGTATGTCTGCATACGTGACCTAAGTCTGCTGATATCGGGAAGAGACAGCTACAAGCAGAGTTGCCTGGCCACAGGCTGTACGTGCAGGATACAGGCCACGCTATTCCACATCCAACTGAGTCCTGTGTGGAGTGTTTTCATTGTGTCATCCTAAGTAGACAGATGGAGGCTTCATTATCATCAGTTCTGCTTTTTTTTCAGCCAGTTGCAAAGAGATCCCCGTCTGAGAGTTTGACCCACAGTGTCTGTAATGGTCTGTTTATTTTTCTGTCTGTTTATCTGTTTGTTTATCGGCTTGTTTATTCATCTGTTTGCTCATTCATTTCTTTGTTCCTTTAGTCCTTTTCTTCCACTGGACGAAGCAGCAGAAGAGTTTCAGTCTTTTTCTCCTACATTTTGCATTTGGTATTTGTTCTTTGTGATCTTTCGCTTACGCGTGACAAAGGTCATTTGGCCAAAATTTGTGTCTGCCTTGTCTGGTTGTATCAAATACTCGTGCTGGTCCTGTCTTTGTCTTTTTTTGGATCCTGTTTGCTTGGATACGGGCAGTCATACTTGTTTTACATTTCTTTGCTTGTTTGCTTACCTGTTCATTTTTTCGTCTTTTGTTTATTTTCCGATTAATTATTTTTGCGTCTTTCTGTTCTCTTATAAATGTATTTATTTATCTATTCCTCCATTTATTGATTTATTTGTTTATTTATTTACTCATTTATTCCTCCATATATTTATGTATTTATTTGTCTATTCATTTATTGCAGCCAGGTATTAAAACAGCATCAGATCCATGTCGTTCAAAACCTGTGAACTGGATCCTCTTCCAGGTTCTCTCTACTCCGACTGTCTCCCTACTCTCCTCCCATTCATCACTGACATCATCAACACTTCTCTTCAAACTGGAACTGTCCCAGATTCTTTCAAGTCTGCTATTTTTCACCCTCTCCTCAAGAAACACAATTTAGACCCAAATGAACTGAAAAATTATCGGCCTATCTCTAATCTCTCTTTCTTGTCGAAACTCCTTGAAAAAGTCGTCCTCAACCAGCTGAACTCTCACCTGTCTGCCAACAATCTCCTCAATCCTTTTCAGTCAGCCTACCGCCAGTGCCATAGCACTGAAACTGCCCTACTACACATTCTCAACAATCTCCTCCTTGCAACTGATACTGGCAAAGTCTCTCTCCTCACACTCCTTGATCTGTCTGCAGCCTTTGACACCATTGATCATGGTATTCTCCTTTCTAGACTTCATCATACTTTTGGCATCTCTGACATTGCTCTGTCCTGGTTCACTTCATACCTATCAAACAGAAAACAAACTGTTCTCATCAATGGCACTTACTCTCAACCTGCATACCTGACCTGTGGTGTTCCACAAGGATCTGTCCTTGGCCCTGTTATTTTCACTCTTTACACCTCCCCCCTGTCCACCATCATCAACTCCCACTCTATAAAACACCACTTCTATGCTGATGACACCCAACTTCAAGACAGTGACTCACCTGATAATATACAGCGCCTGTTGACTCGCATCACTGAGTGTTACTCGGACATTAAGAACTGGATGACACACAATAAACTTCAGCTTAATGACGACAAGACAGAAGCTATCCTCATTGGCACCCGTCAGAAACTTTCTCAGCTGCCTCCTCTTTCTCTCCCATTATGTAACACATCAGTCCCAATTTCTGATTCAGCTAAAAACCTTGGTGTCTGCATTGACTCTACCCTCTCCATGAACAACTTTGTTTCTCAAACTGCCAGATCTTGCTACTATCATCTCCATCGTATAAGGCTGATCAGGAAGTATCTCTCTGTCGAAACAACTGCAAAACTCGTTCTCTCCTTCATAATGTCTCGCATTGACTATTGCAATTCACTCCTGTCTGGTCTTCCTGCCTCCACCATTCACATCCTACACGCATTCAAAACAATGCTGCACGCCTTGTACTCAAAAAGAAAAAAGCTGACCACATATCTCCTCTCCTGGCACAACTTCACTGGCTCCCTGTATCAAAGCGCATACAATACAAACTAGACACCATGTGCTACAAAAGCCTCAATAACGCAGCCCCCGATTACCTGTCAAGCCTACTTGAGATCTATGTTCCCTCACGTACCCTCCGCTCTGCCTCCGATCCTCTGACTTTTCGCTTTCCACGCACTAAGCTCAATATCTATGGTCCACGAGCCTTCTCTGTTTCTGGTCCACTCTCCTGGAACAAACTTCCTCTCTCAGTCCGTCAGCAACCTACTTTTGTCTCCTTCAAGTCCGCTCTCAAAACCCACCTTTTCTCCTCTGCATAAAATCCTAACCTCACTCAACCCCCCCTCCCCCCTCTGCAGCCTGTCTCCGCTCGGAGGGGAATCACATGGTTATAATATATAATTGTATATGCTATGCTCTCTATAATTTTCCATTGCTTTTATTCTTGCTTTTATTGCTTTTATTGCTTTTATTCTTTCTCCCCATTTATAGCCATGCGTGTGTGTGTGTGTGTGTGTGTGTGTGTGTGTGTGTGGCGTGTGCGTGCGTGCGTGCGTGCGTGTGTGTCTGCTTCAGCGCTTAGATTTGATTTTATCAAGATTTTGCGCTATATAAATATTGTAATTATTATTATTATTATAGCATTCATTGGCGTCACAATGTGTTGCACAAACTTATGTTTATCACTATATTTATTTCTATTTAACCACTTGTGTATATATTTCTCGATAAGTGACTGACATGTTGTAGCTGGTAATGTTTTGTTCATTTATGTTGTAGTCATTATTTTATCTGTTTATCTATTTATTTATTTGTTTATTTACTTATCTATTTATTTACTTATTTATTTATTTATTTATTTATTTATTCTTGTCCGTTTTAGCCACTTGTAAAGACATCCCTCTCCTCAGTGGCGTGCACAATGTGTCCAACTCCGCCTTCACAGCGTCGTCATCACGTGACCCACAGCACGGACCGTACCATTCTCGATTGGGGACACAGGTGGTGGGGGCACTTGGCGGGGCCTGGGTTGCCAAGTTTAATGATGCTCATCAATACATACAGGTAAACTTTATCAGGCTTATCAGTTTATGCAGGTAACCTTTATCAGGATTATCAGTGTATACAGGTAAACTTTATGTGGTTTATCAGTGTATGCAAGTAAACTTTATGGGCTTACCAGTGTGTACAGGTTAACTTTATGAGGTTTATCAGTGTATACAGGTAAACTTTATGAGGTTTATCAATGTATGCAGGTAAACTTTATGGGGCTTACCAGTGTGTACAGGTTAACTTTATGAGGTTAATCAGTGTGTACAGGTAAACTTTATGGGGCTTGTCAGTGTATACAGGTAAACTTTATGGGGCTTGTCAGTGTAGATATGTAACCGCTATGAGGTTTATCAACGTATACAGGTGAAATTTATGGGGTTTATCAGTGTGTACAGGTTAACTTTATGAGGTTTATCAGTGTATACAGGTAAACTTTATGGGGCTTATCAGTGTATACAGGTAAACGCTATGAGGTTTATCAATGTATACAGGTAAACGTTATGAGATTTATCAATGTATACAGGTGAAATTTATGGGGTAAACTTTATGGGCTTATCAGTGTATACAGATAAATGTTATGAGGTTTATCAGTGTATGCAGGTAAACTTTATGAGTTTATCAATGTATACAGGTAAACGTTATGGGGCTTATCAGTATACACAGGTAAATACGCATAAGTTGTACAGGTAGATTCAATGATGCTTATCAATATATACATTTAAAGTTGATTATGCTCATCTGTATGACAGGTAAATTCGGTTATGCTCATCAGTACATTCAGGTAAATTTGATTATGCTGATCAGAATTACAGGTAAATTCAGTTATGTTTATCAGTGTATACGGGTAAATTTAGTCATGTTCATCAGTATATACATGAAAATTTGATTATGCTCATCAGATTACAAGTAAATTTGATTATGTTTATTAGTGCATACAGGTAAATTCAGTCATGGTTATTAGTATATACAGATAAATTTGATTATGTTTATCAGTGCATACAGGTAAATTCAGTCATGGTTATTAGTATATACACAGATAAATTTGATTACGCTTATCAGTTTTACAGGTAAATTCAGTTACGTTTATCAGTGTACACAGGTAAATTTAGTTATGCTTATCAGTATATACAGATACATTTAATTATGCATATCAGTATATACAGATACATTTAATTATGCATATTAGTATATACAGGTAAATTTAGTCATGTTTGTCAGTGTATACCGGTAAATTTAGTTATGTTTGTCAGTGTATACCGGTAAATTTAGTTATGTTTGTCAGTGTATACCGGTAAATTTAGTTATGTTTGTCAGTGTATATGTATACCGGTAAATTTAGTTATGTTTGTCAGTGTATACCGGTAAATTTAGTTATGTTTGTCAGTGTATATTGGTAAATTTAATTATGTTTGTCAGTGTATATTGGTAAATTTAATTATGTTTGTCAGTGTATATTGGTAAATTTAATTATGTTTGTCAATGTTTTTTGGTAAATTTAGTTATGTTTGTCAGTGTATATTGGTAAATTTAGTTATGTTTGTCAGTGTACATTGGTAAATTTAGTTATGTTTGTCAGTGTATATTGGTAAATTTAGTTATGTTTGTCAGTGTATATTGGTAAATTTAATTATGTTTGTCAGTGTATATTGGTAAATTTAGTTATGTTTGTCAGTGTATATTGGTAAATTTAATTATGTTTGTCAGTGTATACCGGTAAATTTAGTTATGTTTGTCAGTGTATATTGGTAAATTTAATTATGTTTGTCAGTGTATAATTGGTAAATTTAGTTATGTCTGTCAGTGTATATTGGTAAATTTAATTATGTTTGTCAGTGTATATTGGTAAATTTAGTTATGTTTGTCAGTGTATATTGGTAAATTTAGTTATGTTTGTCAGTGTATATTGGTAAATTTAGTTATGTTTGTCAGTGTATATTGGTAAATTTAATTATGTTTGTCAGTGTATATTGGTAAATTTAGTTATGTTTGTCAGTGTATACCGGTAAATTTAGTTATGTTTGTCAGTGTATATTGGTAAATTTAGTTATGTTTGTCAGTGTATATTGGTAAATTTAATTATGTTTGTCAGTGTATATTGGTAAATTTAGTTATGTTTGTCAGTGTATATTGGTAAATTTAGTTATGTTTGTCAGTGTATATTGGTAAATTTAATTATGTTTGTCAGTGTATATTGGTAAATTTAATTATGTTTGTCAGTGTATATTGGTAAATTCAGTCATGTTTGTCAGTGTATACCGATAAATTTAGTTATGTTTGTCAGTGTATATCGGTAAATTTAATTATGTTTGTCAGTGTATACAGGTAAATTCAGTCATGTTTGTCAGTGTATACCGATAAATTTAGTTGTTTCTCAGTGTATATCGGTAAATTTAGTTATGTTTGTCAGTGTATATGGTAAATTTAATTATGTTTGTCAGTGTATACAGGTAAATTCAGTCATGCTTATCAGTATACATGTATACAGGTAAATTCGGTTGTATTCAACAGTATGTACAGATAAGTTTAGTCATACACATCATTATTACCAGTAAATTTTATTGTAGTCATCAGTATTACAGATAAATTTAGTCATTTCCATCAGAATTACAGGTCAGTTTATTCATGTTCATTAGTATTACATGTTAATCAAATTTTGCTCAGTATATACATTTCTATTTAGTAATACTCTTCAATATATACAGGTAACTATGATGCTCATGCTAAGATTCAACCCTATAACGACCTCAAAGTGTGTTGTCTCCCTTTGACTCATAGGCCCATGACCAAACCTTAGCTATGCACATAACGACCTTACAATGTGTTGTCTCCCTTTGACTCCAAGTCCCAAAGCCCTGAACTCAGCAATGTACATAATGGCTTTACAGTGTGTTGTCTCCCTTTGACTCGCAGCTCAAGGCTTAAACCCTAACTACAGTATGTACATAACGACCTTACAGTGTGTTGTCTCCCTTTGACTCATAGTCACAAGGCCCAAACCGTAACTATGTACATAGTGACATTGAATTGTGTTGTCTCCCTTTGACTCCAAGTCCCAAGGCCCTGACACTAACCGTGTACATAACGACCTTTGACTTCTAGACGTTGGAAACAAACGTAAGGACTGGTCCTTGGGAATGTCGGTACAGGAAGGTCACAAGAAAGCATTCCATTTGTTTCATGTCTGTAGCTTGGCATCACTACGACTGAAAGGATGACTCCCATGAGAAACTGACCGGACAGAAAATGTTGGTAATACTGATATATGCATTTTCTTCTGACACCGTTCGATCCTGTCTAAAGGCAAGGAATGAGTCTTTACTTTTGCTTGAAGGATATATTGTTCCTGTTGTATGCCCAAAAGTATACATACATATATATATGCGTGCGTGTGTGTGTGTGTGTGTGTGTGTTGTGCGTGTGTGTGTGTGTGTTTGTGTGTGGTGTGTGTGTGTGTGTGTGTGTGTGTGTGTGTGTGTGTGTGTGTGTGTGTGTGTGTGTGGTGTGTGTGTGTGTGTGTGTGTGTGTGTGTGTGTGTGTCTCGAAACAGGTAGACCTAGGGGAGGCAATACGGATCTGGGCAGTGTCCACACAGGGCAGTGAAGAACTGCAGCAATGGGTCAGAGCGTACACACTGGCTTTTTCACAGGACGGGCAACTGTTCAGCTCGTACTCTGCCGACAACAAAAACCCCACCGTAAGTCTTCTGTTTCACTGGGTTCCTGGTTAAAAAAAAGAAGTGTCTGTTTCCTATTTTGCCGGAAAATGCAATTAGACATCAATAAAAAGCAGTAAGTCTTCTATTGCTCTGTGCCCACGCACCACACCCCCAGCTAAGGGTAAATAGCACCACCACCTTGTGGTTATCACGGGAGAGAATAAGGATAAGGGAGAAAACCTTGACAGAAAATCACCCCTACTGCCTGATAGGTTGTCGTGGAAACGACAAATGCTAGTGGAGAGTCCGTACACAAACCGATGAAAAGCAACGGGAAACCACCATCGTACATTCTGTATAACATTCAAGAACTCTCTACCTGATGTTAGTTGATAGGCATTTGTTGGTAAGAACGCTTCTCATCTTCTTGAATGCTATTTTGGCTTGGATGATTCTGCTGGCTATTTCTGATGTGTACCTGGCGTCTGGTGAGCTGACCGTTCCCAGATATTTAAACTTATCAACCTATCGGCCAAGCCAAAACAGCATTCACGAAGATGACAAGCATTCTTACCAACAAATACCTATCAATTAACATCAGGAAGAGAGTTCTTGAATGTTATATAGAACCAATACTGTTGTACGTCTGCGAAGCGTGGACAGTCAACAAACAAAGCCAGAGCAAGATTGAGGCAGCCGAGATGTGGTTTCTAAGAAGAATGTTGAGAGTTCCATGGACAGCAAAGAAAACAAACGAGACGGTCTTGATGGAGGCAGACACAAGTAGATCATTGATAAGGAAGATTAGGAAAAGACAGGCAACATTTATAGGCTATTCTATGAGGAAAGGGGAATTGGAGCACCTGGTCACAACGGGAAAGCTGGAGGAAAAGAGAGCACTGGGTAGACCCAGGGAGAAGATACTAGATGGACTTGCAGGGTGGCTGGGGACAAAGAGGGTGGAAGTGATGCTTGAGGCAACAAGTGATAGAGACAGATGGAAGTCCATAATTGCCAACACCATGCGGCAAGGCATCTGATGATGATGATGATGTTGTTGTTGTGGTGGTTGTTGTTGTTGTGTACACAGACCTGTCTGACAGATGACCTGTCATTAACAGGTGCCAGTACACAGACCTGTCTGACAGATGACCTGTCATTAACAGGTGTCAGTACACAGACCTGTCTGACAGATGACCTGTCATTAACAGGTGTCAGTACAGACTTGTCTGACAGATGACCTGTCATTAACAGGTGCCAGTACACAGACCTGTCTGACAGATGACCTGTCATTAACAGGTGTCAGTACACAGACCTGTCTGACAGATGACCTGTCATCGGCAGGTGTCAGTACACAGACCTGTCTGACAGATGACCTGTCATTAACAGATGTCAGTACACAGACCTGTCTGACAGATGACCTGTCATTAATAATAATAATAATAATTAATAATAATTTATATAGCGCAAAATCTTGATAAAATCAAATCTAAGCGCTGAAGCAGACACACACGCAAGCACGCACCACGCACGCACACACACGCACGCACGCACGCACGCACACACACACACACACACACACACACCACACACACACACACACACACACACACACACACACTCACACACACGCATGGCTATAAATGGGGAGAAAGAATAAAAGCAATAAAAGCAAGAATAAAAGCAATGGAAAATTATAGAGAGCATAGCATATACAATTATATATTATAACCATGTGATTCCCCTCCGAGCGGAGACAGGCTGCAGAGGGGAGGGGGGGGGGGTGTTTGAGTGAGGTTAGGATTTTATGCGGAGGAGAAAAGGTGAGTTTTGAGAGCGGATTTGAAGGAGACAAAAGTAGGTTGCTGACGGACTGAGAGAGGAAGTTTGTTCCAGGAGAGTGGACCAGAAACAGAGAAGGCTCGTGGACCATAGGTATTGAGCTTAGTGCGTGGAAAGCGAAAAGTCAGAGGATCGGAGGCAGAGCGGAGGGTACGTGAGGGAAGATAGATCTCAAGTAGGCTTGACAGGTAATCGGGGGCTGCGTTATTGAGGCTTTTGTAGCACATGGTGTCTAGTTTGTACTGTATGCGCTTTGATACAGGGAGCCAGTGAAGTTGTGCAGGAGAGGAGATATGTGGTCAGCTTTTTTCTTTTTGAGTACAAGGCGTACAGCATTGTTTTGAATGCGCTGTAGGATGTGAATGGTGGAGGCACGAAGACCAGACAGGAGTGAATTGCAATAGTCAATGCGAGACATTATGAAGGAAAGAACGAGTTTTGCAGTTGTTTCGACAGGTGTCAGTACACAAACCTGTCTGACAGATGACCTGTCATTAACAGATGTCAGTACACAAACCTGTCTGACAGATGACCTGTCATTAACAGGTGTCAGTACACAAACCTGTCTGACAGATGACCTGTCATTAACAGGTGTCAGTACACAAACCTGTCTGACAGATGACCTGTCATTAACAGGTGTCAGTACACAAACCTGTCTGACAGATGACCTGTCATTAACAGGTGTCAGTACACAGACCTGTCTGACAGATGACCTGTCATTAACAGATGTCAGTACACAGACCTGTCTGACAGATGACCTGTCATTAACAGGTGTCAGTACACAAACCTGTCTGACAGATGACCTGTCATTAACAGGTGTCAGAACACAGACCTGTCTGACAGATGACCTGTCATTAACAGGTGTCAGTACACAGACCTGTCTGACAGATGACCTATCATTAACAGGTGCCAGTACATGGACTGATCTTTTGTCATTGAAAGCAGCACGTCTGTTTGTGTAGATGTTGTAAAGAAGTGGAGAGAGTGACTATCCATGAGAGAGTCCCATGGAGAGCTTGCAGGGTGCTGAATAACAGTGCCCCAGTGGACGACCCACCAGTCGTGGTTGGCGTATAGCATGGGTCCGTCATGTGATCGTCACGTTGACGCTTATAAAACATATGTTGCTGTTGTGCTGTGTGAGGTGTCATCCCTCTGTGGCTTTGAGGATTGTTAACATTATTTCATTTTAAAGCTTGTACAGCAATGCCTGTTTCCCAACTGAAGGTATGACGTGTGTGTGTGTGTGTTTTGTGTGTGTGTGTGTGTGTGTGTTCGTGTGCGTGTGTATGTGTGTATGTGTGTGTGTATGTGTGTGTGTCTGTGTGTGTGTGTATGTGTGTGTGTCTGTGTGTGTGTCTGTGTGTGTGTGCGTGTGTGTATGTTTTTATGTGTGTTTTGTGTGTGTGTATGTGTGTAAATGTGTGTGCGTGTGTGTATGTGTGTCTGTGTGTGTATGTGTGTGTGTCTGTGTGCGTGTGTGTATGTTTGTATGTGTGTTTTGTGAGTGTATGTGTGTAAATGTGCGTGCGTGTGTGTATGTGTATGTGTGTGTGTGTGTGTATATATATATATGTCTGTGTGTATGTGTGTATGCGTATGTGTGTGTTTGTGTGTATGTGTTTATTTGTGTATGTATGTGTGTGTGTGTGTTTGTGCGTGCATGTGTATGTATGTGTGTGTATGCATGTGCGTGCATGCGTGTGTGTGTGTGTGTACAGATATTTGACGGGAACTTTGATGCCGGCAGCGTACGGAAACACTACCTGGTGGTGCAGACAGTGGCACGCTATGTACAGCTGTGGCCCACAGACTACAGTGACGGTATTGCTCTGCGATGGGAGATCTTTGGCTGTCCAGGTCTGTAGTTCCAGCTGGCTATTGTAGCGCTAAAAGTGGGCTGTTTTACTTCTGTTGACATGAAGTTTCAAACACTGTTCAAACATTATGCCACTACTGTTTTCCTAATAACTAGTGGTAGGAGAATACTGATAATAGTGATAATAGTGATAATAGTGATGACAATCATAACAACTTAAACGCAACAGCTCTACTCACATTATTTCCACTGCAGCTAAAGCCCTCGTAACCTCTGGTGGACTTTCTCGTCTAGATGACTATAGTCTTCTTACTGGCTCTCTGATAACTATACAGTCTTCTTACTGGCTCTCTGATAACTATACAGTCTTCTTACTGGCTCTCTGATAACTATACAGTCTTCTTACTGGCTCTCTGATAACTATACAGTCTTCTTATTGGCTCTCTGATAACTACACAGTCTTCTTACTGGCTCTCTGATAACTATACAGTCTTCTTACTGGCTCTCTGATAACTATACAGTCTTCTTACTGGCTCTCTGATAACTATACAGTCTTCTTACTGGTCTCTCTGATAACTATACAGTCTTCTTATGGCTCTCTGATAACTATACAGTCTTCTTACTGGCTCTCTGATAACTATACAGTCTTCTTACTGGCTCTCTGATAACTATACAGTCTTCTTACTGGCTCTCTGATAACTATACAGTCTTCTTACTGGCTCTCTGATAACTATACAGTCTTCTTACTGGCTCTCTGATAACTATAAGTCTTCTTATGGCTCTCTGATAACTATACAGTCTTCTTACTGGCTCTCTGATAACTATACAGTCTTCTTATGGCTCTCTGATAACTATACAGTCTTCTTACTGGCTCTCTGATAACTATAAGTCTTCTTATTGGCTCTCTGATAACTATACAGTCTTCTTATGGCTCTCTGATAACTATACAGTCTTCTTACTGGCTCTTCTGATTACTTAAGAAGTCAAATTTCTACTGGCTCTCTTGATATATAACAGTCTCTTCCTTATTGGCTTTCCTTGATAAAAACATGTCTTTATGTGCTGTTGTTTCGGTCTGCTCTGCTGTGCTCCTTTGTGCTGTTTTTCACCTGCCTTCAAAGTTCAAATGTTTCTTCTGCAACTCGAACTTCTCGCTATGAGGGTCAACTGTTCTGCTTTGTACGCTCCATTGGCTTCCAGTTCGACAGCGTATTAAACACAATGCTGCTTGTATGTGTTACAATGTTGTTTCTGGTGCTGCTCCTGCTTGTATGTCTCCATTGATCAGTGACTGTTCTCCTTCCCTCCTTGCTCTTCTTCTATATTGTTCTCCTTCCCTCCTTGCTCTTCTTCTGTATTGTTCTCTTTCCCTCTTTGCTCTTCTTCTATATGTTCTCCTTCCTCTTTGCTCTTCTCTATATGTTCTCCTTCCCTCTTTGCTCTTCTTCTATATTGTTCTCTTTCCCTCTTTGCTCTTCTTCTATATTGTTCTCCTTCCCTCTTTGCTCTTCTTCTATATTGTTCTCTTTCCCTCTTTGCTCTTCTTCTATATTGTTCTCCTTCCCTCTTTGCTCTTCTTCTATATTGTTCTCCTTCCCTCTTTGCTCTTCTTCTAATTGTTCTCCTTCCCTCTTTGCTCTTCTTCTATATTGTTCTCCTTCCCTCTTTGCTCTTCTTCTATATTGTTTCTTTCTTGCTCTTCTTCTTATGTTCTCTTTCTCTCTTTGCTCTTCTTCTATATTGTTCTCCTTCCCTCTTTGCTCTTCTTCTACATTGTTCTCCTTCCCTCTTTGCTCTTCTTCTATATTCAGCAGTTCATTATCCCCCGATACACACACAAGACTGATGCTTTTCCATCTTTCGCCCATTATGGTAATTTTCTCTGGAATAATCTGCCCTTTGATCTGAAAAATTCCCTAGGCTTTCCTCGTTTAACTCATTGACGATGAACCGCTTCATGTGAAGCAGCCATCTGTGACGTCATAAACGACATGCAGTTTCCAGGGAAGCGGTGGACGTAATTAATTTTCACTGTGTGAAACAGCCTTGCTATTCAAGGGAATTCAACCAGTCATCAAGTTGTAACCTTCCACTACACAGTTCCTTCCCTTAGACTGTCTGCCAACACTTTTCCTTGTCTGAATTGGGCTTGATTTTGCTGTACCCCAAGTGACTGTGACTGATAATCTTTTTTTTATTTTGTGGCATAAGTGACTATGAAAAGGATCAAACTGACTGTAATTTTGCTGTTCAAAACTTCTCCTGCCACCATTTGACCCAAAAAGACTAAAGGTAGGAAAATATTTAACAATGAACTGATTTCATAATGTTGCATGTGTGTAAATTTGACTTCAGAACTTTTTTATTTTTTGCATTTACATAGCATTTTGACCTGACATTTTGGAAAGTTTGCCTGATTTACTCATACAAGTTGGTTTCATTTCTAAAACGTAGACATAATGAGCTTTCTAAAAATGTATAACTTTTAAGTTTTTATTGCAAATAGAAGGGACTCAGAATTTTTGTAACATTGCTAAAAATAGTGCGTCTCAGGAAATTGCCTGGGTCCATTTAGCCGCGTCGTCAATGAGTTAAGACTTAACTTGAAACTAATCTCTTCCGTGAATCCTTTGTTCAAACTGAACCTGTGCCCATCCTGTTTTCTTGTAGTAAGTTGTATTTGGTGTTATTGGCAGTGTGTACGTAATGTTAATGGCAAAAAATACAATGCGTGAAATTCTTTAGTCTGTAGGGAATTTTGTAGTTTATGGGGAGTTTGTGGTCTGTAGGCAATATAGGAAATTAAGGGGACTGTGTGGTATATGGGGAAGCTCGAAATTGTGGGACATTTGTGGTGTATGGGAATTTGGGGAATTATGGGGGAATCTGTGGTTTATAGAGAATGATATAGATTCTGTCCTAAATGGCTTCACTTCAGCTTAGTCAGAGTGCAGATGACTGCACTGATACAGAATGCTGGAAATACAGTCACGTGTCAAATGGCTTATGTGATGCGTCAAGTGTATTGGCTAGTGACTAATTGCGTGCATGTCATCTTTCAGTTTCTGCCTGCGCCGCTGGCTAGCACTGTTGCTTGCAGCAATGCGAAAAGGAGAGCAGAATGCGTAAGTCTCTCTCTGCCAGAACATAGCCTCTCCATCAGCAAGCCCTACGTTGTGCCTCCTCGTGGTGATATGTGGTAACTGAGCACCTCACGGCTAAAACTCGAGGGACTCGGAGGTCTGGTCCCCAGACGTGCGGCACGCAGGCGGCGTGTGGATATGCCCTGGTGCCCACGAACCAGACCCCAGCTATGGGTAAATAGCACCACTGCCTGGTGGTTATCTCGGGAGAGAATAAGGTTAAGGTAGTAAACCTGAAAGAAAAATCACCCTACTGCCTTGTAGGTTGTCGTGGGAACTACAAAGGCTGGCGGAGAGTCCGTTCATAAGCCGATGGCAGGCAACGAGAAACCACCATCGTATTTTCCCAAGATAAATCATGGCCAGTCAAAACAACCAAAAAAAAAAGAGGATAACGACGTAAATAGGGACTCCTATGGAGCACCTTCGTCTGGTAGGGACCGTCATGCTGCGCAGGTGACACCCGACCGTCAGCAAGCTACTGCGATCAAACTAAAAAATATAAAAATTGCAATGTAAAATATAAAAATTGCAATGTGGAATATGAGGACATTGCTGCAAAAGGGAAAACTAGAAAACGTCAAGATGGAGATGCAAAGGCTTAACATTAATATTTTAGGACTAGGTAAAGTGACATGGAAGGGGTCAGGCATGATAACATCAGGCGAGCATACAATAATATCCTCTGGTGGAAACACACATGAAAGAGGGGTAGGTATTATGATAGAAAGGGACAAGTTCAAAGCAGTTAAGGGACACTGGGCTGTGTTAGACCTAGTTTTGCTAGTTAAGTTAGATGGCAAGCCATTTAATATCAACATCACCTAGGTGTATGCACCAAGTACTCAGGACGAAATTGACAACTTCTATGAAGTATTAGATATGGCCTAGGCTCAATGCAAATCACAGAAAGTTACAATAATAATGGGAGATTTTAATGTTAAAGTGGGACAGGAGAGGGTGAAGGATATAGTTGGACCTCATGGCTTGGTACACAAAATGAAAAGGTAGAGATACGTGTGGAATGGGCACAGATGAATGAGTTCATAGTAGGTTAAACACTTGATTTGAGCAGCCTAACAGAAGAAAATGGACATGGATGAGTCCAAGAGATAATACTAAAAATCAAATTGACTGCATCCTGATAAATAAAAGATTTAGACATTCTTTGTTGACAGCAAAAACAGTACCAGACGCAGACTGCAACAATGAACATAATCCTGTAATGGAAAGATTTAGGCTGAAACTAAAAAAAAAAGAAAGAAAACAGACCAAAAGTAACAGCAAACTAAATCTTGGATTCTAAACAAGACAGATGAAACAACACGTAAAAATATTAACTTACATGTTCAAAACAAATTCAGTACTCTGGAAGACGTTGGTGACAGTGAGGAACAATGGACACAGGTGAGAAACTCGATAAATGAAGCATGTGAAGAAATCCCTGAAGCAGATAGAAAAGCAAAAAAGAACTGGATGACAAAAGAAATACTAGGTTTGATAGAAGAACGGAGGAAGGCAAAGGGAAAGGAGGAAAGATATAGAAAGACAAACAAAAAATCAGAAATAGGTGCAATGAAGCTAAGGAAGCTTGGCTGAAAACAAAGTGCAAAGAAATAGAAGACCGACACAAAACAGATTCTCAGAGTATGTACAGAAACACTGAAGAAATTGCCCACAGGACATGCACATCAACTGGTTGTTTAAAATGGAAAGATGGAGCGCTCATCATGGAAAAAGACAAAATATTAGACAGATGGAGAGAGTACATTAAAGACCTTTTTGATGACAGAAACGAAGAACACATTATAAGAAAGAACACTGAAGAAAGAACACCCATAATGAAAGATGAACCTAGAGCAGTACTGAGAAAGATGAAACCAGGAAAAGCCCCAGGACCACCCATAATGAAAGATGAACCTAGAGCAGCATTGAGAAAGATGAAACCAGGAAAAGCCCCAGGACCAGACAACATTACTACAGAGATGATTGAAGCCCTGGAGGCATTTGGTATTAAAAAATATAAGTCCTCCTAAATGAAATTTATGACACCGGAAAAATCCCCAACATATGTCAAAATCAATTTTCATTGCTCTTCC
>CM060314.1:502971-550471 GCA_030674185.1 Monoplex corrugatus | reverse complement strand
GGAGACTGATCAAGACCTGTAACCATGGTACACTGGAAGACAGACTGTTGAGAGATCAAATCCTACTGGGTGTACATGACGAGACTCTGCGATCAAAATTACTGGAAGAGCGACAGCTGACATTGACTGCATGTATTGATATGTGCAGAGCGCATGAATCAAGTCAACATCAAACCGTCCAAATGATGAGAAAAACGCAGGAAAGAACGAAACACACACACAACACACACACACACACACACACACACACACACACACACACACACACACACACACACACACACACACACACACACACACACACACACACACACACCCACTTAGTTTAGACTTTGCCCACCGCCTTTTTCTTTATTCTCGGTCCTTTTATGTTTGCTCGTTCGTTCGTTTGTTCATTTGTTCGTTCATTCGTTTGTTTGCTCGTTCGTTTGTTTGTTTGTTCGTTTGTTTATTTGTTTGTTTGTTTATTTGTTTGTTTGTTTGTTATTTGTTTGTTATTGGGATTGAGGAATTGCCCGGAAACATTCTTTTCCATACTGCAGGAGCCTGTGCCGAGTTGTGTTTGAAACATTGTCTATGGTTGGTTGATGTTGCAGGGTTATGCTTATGCTGGGCTGGAGCGATGATTGATTGATGTTGCAGGGTTATGCTTATGCTGGGCTGGAGCGAGGTGTCGAGTGTCACTGCGGGAATTCTTACGGACACTACGGCAGTTCTCTGTCGGCATGTTCAGCAAAATGTCTGCCACCCTACGACATGGACACGTGCGGGGGACATTTGGCCAATTCCGTCTTTGCCACTGGGTTGGGTTGGTGTTTTACTGTACTACTTTTTGTTTGGCCGTCTGCTGCTGAATTGGCTGTGGTCTGGATGACATGGAAGGGGAGAGAGAGAGTGCCTTAGAATGTGTAACGGTATATGTCGGTCTGTGTTATTGGTTTACATTTATTTGCTTAGTGATTTTATATCAAACGGGAGAAGGTTTGGGTGGTGGTGGTGTTGGCTGGCGTATGAAAATATTGAGAAAGCAGGGAAGATCTTCATTTCAGCTGGAAGAGGAGAGTGGATAAACAAACCAAACTCAAATAGCTGCTATGCTACAAACTCGAACTGACCAGTTCAAGACTATTCTAGCTGAACACTCGGATTAATACAGTCACGAACAGATAAAGATAATAAGTATCGAACATTCTGATAGGCTGACAAATGTGTTGGCCTACTGGGATACTGATTCATTATTACTCGTATTATTATCATCATCATCATCATCATCATCATCATTAGCGTCGTCGTCATCGTTGATGTGTTGTTGATGTTGTAATGGAGGTGGAGGTGGTGGTGTGTGTGTGTCGCGGAGTAGGGTGGGATGTAGGAGGAATGAGTTTAGTCAGAGGGACGAACCTTTGCTGTCTAATTTGCCGCCCTTGTCCACTCTCTCTCTCTCTCTCTCTCTCTCTCTCTCTCTCTCTCTCTCTCTCTCTCTCTCTCTCTCCTCTCTCTCTCTCTCTCTCTCTCTCTCTCTCGACCTGTACTGTGTATTTATTCGTTTATCTATTTATTGTCAGCGGCACCCCATGACTATTGCGACATGGGGTGGCAGAGCTATGGTGACAGTTGCTACATGCTGTTCGGAGACCAGCACACTTGGTTTGACGCCCACGAAGTGTGCCGTGCCCATGGCTCAGAACTGGTGTCCATCGACAGTCGTGCCGAAAATGACTACGTCTTCAGTCTGCCGTCTTCTCTGCCATTGGTGCAAGGTAAGTGACGTGGTGATATCGGATGCCATCATTGTGGTTGGCTAACCTTGACTACTTTTCATGACGATGATATTTGACATTTTTTGCGCTGAGAGTGAATTCCATTTTTACACTAAAGCAATGTCTGCGCACAAAATGTTTGTGCCAGCAAGGTTACCAGGTTTTACCTAAATGACAGGTTTTCATCACTCCCTCTCTGTGTTTGTGTGTTAAAACAAACTTCGACTATGTAGTTATTGCAGTGAACTATACTGCCCCCTCTGTAAATCTCTGGGTTTGGGGTCAGGGGTCAGTGAAATATATCTGTCCATCTATGATGTCCTGTGTTTGGGGTCAGAGGTCAGTGAAATATATCTGTAATATCCTGTGTTTGGGGTCAGGGGTCAATGAAATATATCTGTCCCTCTGTAATGTCCAATGTTTGGGGTCAGGGTCAGTGCAATACATATGTCCATCTGTAATGTCCAATGTTTGGGGTCAGGGTCAGTGCAATACATATGTCCCTCTGTAATGTCCAATGTTTGGGGTCAGGGGTCAGTGCAATACATATGTCCCTCTGTAATGTCCAATGTTTGGGGTCAGGGGTCAGTGCAATACATATGTCCCTCTGTAATGCCCCAAAGTTTGGGGTCAGGGGTCAGTGAAATACATATGTCCCTCTGTAATGTCCAATGTTGGGGTCAGGGGTCAGTGCAATACATATGTCCTCTGTAATGTCCAATGTTTGGGGTCAGGGGTCAGTGCAATACATATGTCCCTCTGTAATGTCCAATGTTTGGGTCAGGGGTCAGTGAAATACATATGTCCCTCTGTAATGTCCAATGTTTGGGGATCAGGGTCAGTGAGAAATACATATGTCCCATCTGTAATGTCCAATGTTTGGGTCAGGGGTCAGTGCAATACATATGTCCCTCTGTAATGTCCAATGTTTGGGGTCAGGGTCAGTGCAATACATATGTCCTCTGTAATGTCCAATGTTTGGGGTCAGGGGTCAGTGCAATACATATGTCCCTCTGTAATGTCCAATGTTTGGGGTCAGGGGTCAGTGCAATACATATGTCCTCTGTAATGTCCAATGTTTGGGGTCAGGGTCAGTGCAATACATATGTCCCTCTGTAATGTCCAATGTTTGGGGTCAGGGGTCAGTGCAATACATATGTCCTTCTGTAATGTCCAATGTTTGGGGTCAGGGGTCAGTGCAATACATATGTCCCTCTGTAATGTCCAATGTTTGGGGGTCAGGGGTCAGTGCAATACATATGTCCCTCTGTAATGTCCTTGGTGTTGTGTCCCACGTTTCCACACGGAATACAAATCCCATGCCATCACACAAAACGTCATCGCACGTCCTTCACCCCGTCATCTGTGGTCAAATCTATATCACCCACACTATGCCATCCACACTAATACCACCCACACTATACCACCCACACTATGCCATCCACACTATGCCATCCACACTATACCATCCACATCACAATACCATCCACACAATACCATCCACACTATACCATCCACACTATACTATCCACACTATACCATCCACACTATGTCATCCACACTATACCATCCACATCCACACACAATACCATCCACACAATACCATCCACACTATAAACCCACCCACACTATACCATCCACACTATGCCATCCACACTATACCATCCACACTATACCATCCACACTACACCATCCACACTACACCATCCACACTACACCATCCACACTACACCATCCACACTACACCATCCACAACCACAACCCGTCTTTTACCTGACCGCCCCCCGACCCCCTGGCTCACTCAGAGATAGCCTGTGCAAAACGTGCCCGCCGCAGAGCAGAGCGCCGCTGGCGCAAATCCAAACTCACTGTACACAGGCAACTTTTCCAAGCCTCTAAAACAAAAGTATCCACCCTCATTGCATCTGCAAAAACAAGCTATTTCCAAACCAAAATCCTGAATGCCTCTTCTTCAAAAGAACTCTTTACAACCATGAATCATCTCCTTGGCACACGAAAAGACTTACCTCTCCCAACAAAACATACAAATGAAGAACTCCCATCTGTATTCTCTAAGTATTTCACCACCAAAATACAAACTCTTCGTGACAGGCTTGACAGGACACCCTGTCAACCATGCCCACCTGACCCTTCCTTCTCTGGCACACCTCTCACTACTTTTACCCCAGTCTCACAAGAAGAAATTTTCAACACAATCAGATCCATGTCGTTCAAAACCTGCGAACTGGATCCTCTTCCAGGTTCTCTCTACTCCGATTGTCTCCCTACTCTCCTCCCATTCATCACTGACATCATCAACACTTCTTTTCAAACTGGAACTGTCCCAGATTCTTTCAAGTCTGCTATTGTTCACCCTCTCCTCAAGAAACACAATTTAGACCCAAATGAACTGAAAAATTACAGGCCTATCTCTAATCTCTCTTTCTTGTCAAAACTCCTTGAAAAGGTCGTCCTCAACCAGCTGAACTCTCACCTGTCTGCCAACAATCTCCTCAATCCTTTCCAGTCAGCCTACCGCCAGTGCCATAGCACTGAAACTGCCCTACTACACATTCTCAACAATCTCCTCCTTGCAACTGATACTGGCAAAGTCTCTCTCCTCACACTCCTTGATCTGTCTGCAGCCTTCGATACCATTGACCATGGTATTCTCCTTTCTAGACTTCATCATACTTTTGGCATCTCTGACATTGCTCTCTCCTTTTTCACTTCGTATTTATCAAACAGAAAAAAAACTGTTCTCATCAATGGCACTTACTCTCAACCTGCATACCTGACCTGTGGTGTTCCACAAGGATCTGTCCTTGGCCCTGTTCTTTTCACTCTTTATACCTCCCCCCTGTCCACCATCATCAACTCCCACTCTATAAAACACCACTTCTATGCTGATGACACCCAACTTCAAGATAGTGACTCACCTGATAATATACAGCGCCTGTTGACTCGCACCACTGAGTGTTACTCGGACATTAAGAACTGGATGACACACAATAGACTTCAGCTTAATGACGACAAGACAGAAGCTATCCTCATTGGCACCCGTCAGAAACTTTCCCAGCTGCCTCCTCTTTCTCTCCCATTATGTAACACATCAGTCCCAATTTCTGATTCAGCTAAAAACCTTGGTGTCTGCATTGACTCTACCCTGTCCATGAACAACTTTGTTTCTCAAACTGCCAGATCTTGCTACTATCATCTCCATCGTATAAGCCTGATCAGGAAGTATCTCTCTGTCGAAACAACTGCAAAACTCGTTCTCTCCTTCATAATGTCTCGCATTGACTATTGCAATTCACTCCTGTCTGGTCTTCCTGCCTCCACCATTCACATCCTACAGCGCATTCAAAACAATGCTGTACGCCTTGTACTCAAAAAGAAAAAAGCTGACCACATATCTCCTCTCCTGGCACAACTTCACTGGCTCCCTGTATCAAAGCGCATACAGTACAAACTAGACACCATGTGCTACAAAAGCCTCAATAACGCAGCCCCCGATTACCTGTCAAGCCTACTTGAGATCTATTTCCCTCACGTACCCTCCGCTCTGCCTCCGATCCTCTGACTTTTCGCTTTCCACGCACTAAGCTCAATACCTATGGTCCACGAGCCTTCTCTGTTTCTGGTCCACTCTCCTGGAACAAACTTCCTCTCTCAGTCCGTCAGCAACCTACTTTTGCCTCCTTCAAGTCCGCTCTCAAAACTCACCTTTTCTCCTCTGCATAAAATCCTAATCTCACTCAACCCCCCTCTGCAGCCTGTCTCCGCTCGGAGGGGAATCACTTTGTTTTAATAATAATTGTATATGATGTGCTCTCTGTGGTTTTCCATTGGTTTTATTCTTGCTTTTATTGCTTTTATTCTTTTCTCCCCATTTGTGGCCATGCATGTGTGTGTGTGTGTGTGTGTGTGTGTGTGTGTGGTTTGTGTGTTGTGTGTGTGTGTGTGTGTGTGTGTGTGTGTCGCGTGTGTGTGCGTGCGTGCGTGTGTGCGTGTGTGTCTTTTCGGCGCTTGGATTTGATTTTGTCGCGATTTGCGCTATATAAATATTGTAATTATTATGTATGCATGTGCGTACTATTATGTATGTATGTATGTATGTATACGCTTAGATTTATGTATGTATGTATGTATGCATGTATACGCTCAGCTTAGATTTATGTATGTAAGTATGTAAGCATGTATGTATGCATGTATACGCTCATATCTATGTAGGTATGTATGCATGTATACGCTCAGCGCTTAGATTTGATTTTATCAAGATTTTGCGCTATATAAATAAAATATATTATTATTATTATTATATTATCCACACTATACCATCCACACTACACATCCACACTATACCATCCACACTGTACCATCCACACAATACCATCCACACTACACCATCCACACTATACCATCCACACTATACCATCCACACTATATCATCCACACTATACCATCTACACTATACCATCCACACAATACCATCCACACAATACCATCCACAATATACTAGCCACACTATACTATCCACACTATACCATCCACACTATATCATCCACACTTTAACATACACACTATAACATACACACTATACCATCCACACATATCATCCACACTATACCATCACACTATACCATCCACACAATACCATCCACCCATACCATCCCAATATACAGCACACTATACTATCCACACTTACCATCCACACTATATCATCCACACTTTAACATACACACTATAAATACACACTAGACCATCCAACTATATCACCACACATACCATCTACACATACCATCCACACAATACCATCCACACAATACCATCCACAATATACTAGCCACACTATACTACCACACTTACCACACACTATATCATCCACACTTAACATACACACTATAACATACACACAACACCACACAATACCATCCACACTACACCACCACACTGAAACAAGATTCCACACCACACCCAGCACATTGTATCTCAATCTACTCCATAGAAATTGCCAGGAATGTAGTTTGTCCCACCACATAGCACAAGCATACTCGTACACACACAGACATACAGACACACACAACAGACACACACAACAGAACACACACAACACAAACACACACACACACACACACACACACACACACACACACACACACACACACACACACACACAGACACACACACCACACAACACACACAACCAGAGACACACCACACATAGAAATTGCAACTCAAGAAAGATGAGATAGATTCAAAGTACACACACATTAGACAGATACATCGTAACACACACGACACACAACACACACACAGACAGAACACCACAGACACACAACACACACACACAAACACAACACACAACACACACACACACACACACCACACAACACACACCACACACACATGGTGTAGAAAATGACAGTGGCAATGGCTTGATGTTCTTATTAATGATAATGATGATGATTATGATTTCATAAGTACGATGATGACGATTTAGAGATGATGATAACGATTATGACAACACTGGTGACTAAATTATGATGATGATGACGACAATGGTGATGTCTTGGAAATGGTGATGACTAGAATGACAGTAGTGAAGATTTGATGATAATGTGATATTGGTGATAACTAAATGATGATGATTATGATGATATTGCTATAATAATAATGATGACATTTATAAGGCGCCAAATCCTGATGCAGGAAACAAACCAAAGCGCGCACTCTCACCATTCACCAAAGCAGCCAGCCAACAACGACCAACGGGGCACAAAGCACACGTAAACCGGGAGGGGGAGGACAGGAGGACAGTGGGGCAACACAGTGGGGCAACACAGTGGACATGTAGAGGGGGAGGACAGGAGAACAGTGGGGCAACACAGTGGACATGTAGAGGGGGAGGACAGGAGAACAGTGGGGCAACACAGTGGACATGTAGAGGGGGAGGACAGGAGAACAGTGGGGCAACACAGTGGACATGTAGAGGGGGAGGACAGGAGAACAGTGGGGCAACACAGTGGACATGTAGAGGGGGAGGACAGGAGGACAGTGGGGCAACACAGTGGACATGTAGAGGGGGAGGACAGGAGGACAGTGGGGCAACACAGTGAACATGTAGAGGGGGAGGACAGTGGGGCAACACAGTGGACATGTAGAGGGGGAGAACAGTGGGGCAACACAGTGGACATGTAGAGGGGGAGGACAGGAGGACAGTGGGGCAACACAGTGGACATGTAGAGGGGGAGGACAGGAGAACAGTGGGGCAACACAGTGGACATGTAGAGGGGGAGGACAGGAGAACAGTGGGGCAACACAGTGGACATGTAGAGGGGGAGGACAGGAGGACAGTGGGGCAACACAATGGGGCAACACAGTGGACATGTAGAGGGGGAGGACAAGAGGACAGTGGGGCAACACAGTGGACATGTAGAGGGGGAGGACAGGAGAACAGTGGGGCAACACAGTGGACATGTAGAGGGGGAGGACAGGAGGACAGTGGGGCAACACAGTGGACATGTAGAGGGGGAGGACAGGAGAACAGTGGGGCAACACAGTGGACATGTAGAGGGGGAGGACAGGAGGACAGTGGGGCAACACAGTGGACATTAGAGGGGGAGGACAGGAGAACAGTGGGGCAACACAGTGGACATGTAGAGGGGGAGGACAGGAGGACAGTGGGGCAACACAGTGGACATGTAGAGGGGGAGGACAGTGGGGCAACACAGTGGACATTTAGAGGGGGAGGACAGGAGAACAGTGGGGCAACACAGTGGACATGTAGAGGGGGAGGACAGGAGAACAGTGGGGCAACACAGTGGACATGTAGAGGGGGAGGACAGGAGGACAGTGGGGCAACACAGTGGACATGTAGAGGGGGAGGACAGGAGGACAGTGGGGCAACACAGTGGACATGTAGAGGGGGAGGACAGGAGAACAGTGGGGCAACACAGTGGACATGTAGAGGGGGAGGACAGGAGGACAGTGGGGCAACACAGTGGACATGTAGAGGGGGAGGACAGGAGAACAGTGGGGCAACACAGTGAACATGTAGAGGGGGAGGACAGTCGGGCAACACAGTGGACATGTAGAGGGGGAGGACAGGAGAACAGTGGGGCAACACAGTGGACATTTAGAGGGGGAGGACAGGAGGACAGTGGGGCAACTCAGTGGACATGTAGAGGGGGAGGACAGAAGGACATTGGGGCAACACAGTGGACATGTAGAGGGGGAGAACAGTGGGGCAACACAGTGGACATGTAGAGGGGGAGGACAGAAGGACAGTGGGGCAACACAGTGAACATGTAGAGGGGGGAGAACAGTGGGGCAACACAGAGGACATGTAGAGGGGGAGGACAGGAGAACAGTGGGGCAACACAGTGGACATGTAGAGGGGGAGGACAGGAGAACAGTGGGGCAACACAGTGGACATGTAGAGGGGGAGGACAGGAAGACAGTGGGGCAACACAGTGGACATGTAGAGGGGGAGGACAGGAGGACAGTGGGGCAACACAGTGGACATGTAGAGGGGGAGGACAGGAGGACAGTGGGGCAACACAGTGGACATGTAGAGGGGGAGGACAGGAGAACAATGGGGCAACACAGTGGACATGTAGAGGGGGAGGACAGGAGGACAGTGGGGCAACACAGTGGACATGTAGAGGGGGAGGACAGGAGAACAGTGGGGCAAAACAGTGGACATGTAGAGGGGGAGGACAGGAGGACAGTGGGGCAACACAGTGGACATGTAGAGGGGGAGGACAGGAGAACAGTGGGGCAAAACAGTGGACATGTAGAGGGGGAGGACAGGAGAACAGTGGGGCAACACAGTGGACATGTAGAGGGGGAGGACAGGAGGACAGTGGGGCAACACAGTGGACATGTAGAGGGGGAGGACAGTAGGACAGTGGGGCAACACAGTGGACATGTAGAGGGGGAGGACAGGAGAACAGTGGGGCAACACAGTGGACATGTAGAGGGGGAGGACAGGAGGACAGTGGGGCAACACAGTGGACATGTAGAGGGGGAGGACAGGAGAACAGTGGGGCAACACAGTGGACATGTAGAGGGGGAGGACAGTGGGGCAACACAGTGGACATGTAGAGGGGGAGAACAGTGGGGCAACACAGTGGACATTAGAGGGGGAGGACAGGAAAACAGTGGGGCAACACAGTGGACATGTAGAGGGGGAGAACAGTGGGGCAACACAGTGGACATGTAGAGGGGGAGGACAGGAGAACAGTGGGGCAAAACAGTGGACATGTAGAGGGGGAGGACAGGAGAACAGTGGGGCAACACAGTGGACATGTAGAGGGGGAGGACAGTGGGGCAAAACAGTGGACATGCAGAGGGGGAATTCACTGCTGGACAAAAAAAGTGTCTTCTAGACTTGAAGGAGGACAGTTTGTAACTGTTGAATGGACTGGAGAAGGTCGTTCCAGCTGAGTGGACCAGACACAGAGACAGAGCACGAACGACTGCGGTACATTTCTGTCGAGGAATTTGAAGACTAGTATCACAAGCAGAACGAAGAGGTCGAGCAGATGTGTAAATTCGGAGGTGGTCACGAAGATAAATTGGTGCAGTACCATTGACACTACAGTGTAATAATAATAATAATAATAATAAAGAGCATTTATATAGCGCCTAATCTGATGAAAACAAGAGCCCTAAGCGCTTACAGGTATCACGCAGACACAACCAAACACACACACACACACACACACACACACACACACACACACACACACACACACACACACACACACACACACACACACACACACACACACGCACGCACACACACACCAGCCGACATGTGTATAATGTATTGATTTTGTATGACATTCTCTGAAAAACGGACGGCCAGTAGAGAAAGTGCAGGAAGGGCGTGACATGATCATGCCTCTTTTTACGAAGGGCCGCAGAATTGTGAATAGGCTGGAGGCTGGCAACGCAACAAACAGGCAAGCCAGAGAGCAGAGAGCTACAATGACTCAGTGATGAAGATGATGATGATATGACAGTGGTGATGACTTAATGATGATGACTTAAAGACGATGATGGTGATGATGATGATGATGATGACGACTTTGATGATGATGATGATGATGATGATGATGATGATGATGATGATGATGACAGTGGTAATGAGTCTGTTAAGGTGACATCGAAGACAAGAATAATAATTATTAGTATGTGCAGCCATTTTCAAAACCTATTTTCGCAGGAAAATCGGGGAGCATGTGGATTGGTCTGAACGATATCCAGGAGCAGTATTTCTACCAATGGAATGATGGGTCAGAGGTCACATACACCAACTGGGATATACACATGCCAGTGTCGGATCCTACACAAGAACAGCACTGTGTGGCTCTCAACAACCAGGTATGGTATTGTCTTGTTCTACCAACCAGGTGTGGTATTGTCTTGTTCTACACAACCAGGTGTGGTATTGTCTTGTTCTACACAACCAGGTGTGGTATTGTCTTGTTCTACACAACCAGGTGTGGTATTGTCTTGTTCTACACAACCAGGTGTGGTATTGTCTTGTTCTACACAACCAGGTGTGGCATTGTCTTGTTCTACACAACCAGGTATGGTATTGTCTTGTTCTACACAACCAGGTATGGTATTGTCTTGTTCTACACAACCAGGTTGGTATTGTCTTGTTCTACACAACCAGGTGTGGTATTGTCTTTTATTCTTTCTCCCCATTTATAGCCATGCGTGTGTGTGGTGTGTGTGTGTGTGCGTGCGTGCGTGCGTGCGTACGTGTGTGTCTGCTTCAGCGCTTAGATTTGATTTTATCAAGATTTTGCGCTATGTAAATATTGTAATTATTATTTCTACACAACCAGGTATGGTATTGTCTTGTTCTACACAACCAGGTGTGGTATTGTCTTGTTCTACACAACCAGGTGTGGTATTGTCTTGTTCTACACAACCAGGTGTGGTATTGTTTTATTCCAGTGCTAAATGTCATGCCATTTGTCTACTTTTGACTGTCAAACGGCTAATATGCTCTCTATAATTTTCCATTGTTTTTATTCTTTCTCCCATTTATAGCCGTGTGTGTGTGTGTGGTGTGTGTGTGTGTGTGTGTGTGTGTGCGCGTGTGCGTGGATGCGTGTGTGTGTGCGTGCTTGCGTGCGTGTGTGTGCGTGCGTGCGTGTGTGTGTGTTTCAGCGCTTAGATTTGATTTTGTCAAGATTTTGCGCTATATAAATATTGTAATTATTATTATTATTCTACACAACCAGGTGTGATATTGTCTTGTTCTAGACAACCAGGTGTGATATTGTCTTGTTCTAGACAACCAGGTGTGATATTGTCTTGTTCTACACAATCAGGTGTGATATTGTCTTGTTCTACACAACCAGGTGTGATATTGTCTTGTTCTACACAACCAGGTGTGGTATTGTCTTGTTCCACACAACCAGGTGTGGTATTGTCTTGTTCTACACAACCAGGTGTGGTATTGTCTTGTTCTACACAACCAGGTATGTTACTGTCTTGTTCTACACAACCAGGTATGGTATTGTCTTGTTCTAGCAACCAGGTGTGGTATTATCTTGTTCTACACAACCAGGTGTGGTATTGTCTTGTTCTACACAACCAGGTGTGGTTTTGTCTTGTTCTAGACAACCAGGTGTAGTATTGTCTTGTTCTAGACAACCAGGTGTGGTATTTTCTTCTACACAACCAGGTGTGGTATTGACTTGTTGTACACAACCATGTGTGGTATTGTCTTGTTCGTAGACAACTAGTGTGGTACTTGTCTTTGTTCTAGACAACCAGTGTGTGTACTTGTCTTGTTCTAGACACCAGGTGTGTACTGTCTTGTTCTACACAACCAGGTATGATATTGTCTTGTTCTAGACAACCAGGTATGGTATTGTCTTGTTCTAGAGAACCAGGTGTGATATTGTCTCGTTCTAACGCAACCAGGTATGGTATTGTCTTGTTCTACACAACCAGGTATGATATTGTTTGTTCTAGACAACCAGGTATGGTATTGTCTTGTTCTACACAACCAGATGTGGTATTGTCTTGTTCTACACAACCAGGTGTGGTATTGTCTTGTTCTTCACAACCAGGTATAGTTTTGTCTTGTTCTAGCAACCAGGTGTGGTATTGTCTTGTTCTACACAACCAGGTGTAGTTTGTCTTGTTCTACAACAACCAGGTGTGGTATTGTCTTGTTCTACACAACCAGTTTAGTTTTGTCTTGTTCTAGCAACTAGGTGTGGTATTGTCTTATTCTACACAACCGGGTGTGATATTGTCTTGTTCTACACAACCAGGTACAGTTTTGTCTTGTTCTACACAACCAGGTGTGATATTGTCTTGTTTTAGAGAACCAGGTGTGATATTGTCTTGTTCTAAACAACCAGGTTAGTTTGTCTTGTTCTACACAACCAGGTTGGTATTGACTTGTTCTAGACAACCAGTGTGATATGTCTTGTTCTACACAACCAGGTGTGGTATTTCTTGTTCTACACAACCAGGTGTGATATTGACTTGTTCTAGACAACCAGGTGTGGTATTGTCTGGTTCTACACAACCAGGTGTGGTATTGTCTTGTTCTAGACAACCAGGTGTGATATTGTCTTGTTCTAAACAACCAGGTATAGTTTGTCTTGTTCTACAACCAGGTATGGTATTGTCTTGTTCTACACAACCAGTGTGGTATTGTCTTGTTCTAGACAACCAGGTGTGATATTGTCTTGTTCTAAACAACCAGGTATAGTTTTGTCTTGTTCTAAACAACCGGGATGTGTTTGTCTTGTCCTACACAACCAGGTATGGTATTGACTTGTTCTAGACAACCAGGTGTGATATTGTCTTGTTCTACACAACCAGGTGTGGTATTGTCTTGTTCTACCAACCAGTGTGATATTGACTTGTTCTAGACAACCAGGTGTGGTATTGTCTGGTTCTACACAACCAGGTGTGTATTGTCTTGTTCTACACAACCAGGTGTGATATTGTGTTGTTCTACACAACCAGGTGTGTATTGACTTTTCTACACAACCAGGTGTGTATTGACTTTTTCTAGACAACCATGTATGGTATTGTCTTGTTCTGCACAACCAGGTGTGGTATTGTCTTGTTCTACACAACCAGGTATGGTATTGTCTTGTTCTACACAACCAGGTGTGGTATTGTCTTGTTCTACACAACCAGGTGTGATATTGTCTTGTTCTAGGCAACCAGGTATGGTATTGTCTTGTTCTACACAACCAGGTGTGATATTGTCTTGTTCTACACAACCAGTGTGTTTGTCTTGTTCTACACAACCAGGTGTGGTATTGTCTTGTTCTACACAACCAGTATGTTTGTCTTGTTCTAGACAACCAGATGTGGTTTGTCTTGTTCTACAAACCAGGTGTGGTATTGTCTTGTTCTACACAACCAGATGTGGTATTGTCTTGTTCTACACAACCAGGTGTGGTATTGTCTTGTTCTACACAACCAGGTGTGGTATGTCTGTTCTAGCAACCAGGTGTGGTATTGTCTTGTTCTACACAACAGGTGTTATTGTCTTGTTCTAACACACCAGGTGTGGTATTGTCTTGTTCTAACAACAGTTGTATATTGTTTGTTCTACACAACCAGGTGTGGTATTGACTTGTTCTACACAACAGTTGTCTATTGTCTTGTTCTAACAACCAGGTGTGGTATTGTCTTGTTCTTGCACCAGGTATGTTTGTATTGTTCTGCACAACCAGGTGTGTATTGTCTAGTTCTACACAACCAGGTTGATTATCTTGTTCTACACAACCAGGTGTGGTATTGCTTGTTCTACAAACCAGGTGTGTATTGTCTTGTTCTACCACCAGGTGTGGTATTGCTTGTTCTGCACCAGGTATGATATGTATTGTTCTGCACAACCAGGTGTGTTATCTTGTTCTACACAACCAGGTGTGGTATTGTCTGTTCTACACAACAGGTGTCTATTGTCTTGTTCTACACATCCAGGTGTGGTATTTCTTGTTCTTGGCACCAGTATGTATTGTATTGTTCTGCACAACCAGGTGTGGTATTGTCTGTTCTACACAACCAGGTGTGATTATCTTGTTCTACACAACCCGGTGTGTTTTCTTGTTCTACACAACCAGGTGTGATATTGTCTTGTTCTACTCACCAGGTGTGGTATTGTCTTGTTCTAACAACCAGTGTGATATTGACTTGTTCTACACAACAGGTGTAGTATTGTCTTGTTCTACACAACCAGTGTGGTACTGTCTTGTTCTACACAACCAGGTGTGATATTGTCTTGTTCTACACAACCAGGTGTGATATTGACTTGTTCTACACAACCAGGTGTGATATTGTCTTGTTCTACACAACCAGGTGTGGTATTGACTTGTTCTGCACACCAGGTGTGATATTGTCTTGTTCTACACAACCAGGTGTGGTATTGTCTGTTCTAGCACAACCAGGTGTGGTATTGTCTTGTTCTGCACAACCAGGTATGGTATTGTCTTGTTCTACACAACCAGGTGTGGTATTGTCTTGTTCTACACAACAGGTGTGATATTGTCTTGTTCTAGCAACCAGGTATGATATTGTTTGTTCTACACAACCCAGGTTGGTATTGTTTTTCTAGACAACAGGTATGTTTGTCTTGTTCTACACAACCAGGTGTGTATTGTCTTGTTCTACACAACCAGGTGTGGTATTGTCTTGTTCTACACAACCAGGTGTGGTATTGTCTTGTTCTACACAACCAGGTGTGGTATTGTCTTGTTCTACACAACAGGTGTGGATATTGTCTTGTTCTACACAACCAGTATGGTAAGTGTGTATTGCTTGTTCTGCACAACCAGGTGTGTGTGACATTGTTTTCTTGTTCTACACAACCAGGGGTATGTGTTTTGTGTTGCTTGTTCTACACAACCAGGGTGGTATTGTCTTGTTCTACACCAGACAAGTATGGTATTGTGTTGTTCTACACAACCAGTGTGGTAATGTCTTGTTCTACAACCAGTGTATTGTTCACACACCAGTGTATTGTCTTGTTCTACACAACCAGGTTGGTATTGTCTAGTTCTACACAACCAGGTGGTATTGTCTTGTTCTACACAACCAGGTTGGTATTGTCTGTTCTACACAACCAGTGGTATTGTCTTGTTCTACACAACCAGGTGTGTGTATTGTCTGTTCTACACAACCAGGTGTGGTATTGTCTTGTTCTACACAACCAGGTGTGGTATTGTTGTTCTACACACAGTGGTATTGTCTAGTTCTAACAACCAGGTGTGGTATTGTCTTGTTCTACACAACCAGGTATGGTATTGTCTTGTTCTACACAACCAGGTGTGTATTGTCTTGTTCTACACAACCAGGTGTGGTATTGTCTTGTTCTATACAACCGGTGTGATATTGTGTTGTTCTACACAACCAGTGTGGTATTGTCTAGTTCTAACAACCAGGTGTGGTATTGACTTGTTCTAACAACCAGATATGGTATTGTCTTGTTCTAGACAACCAGGTGTGGTATTGTCTTGTTCTACACAACCATTTGGAATTGTCTTGTTCTAGACAACCAGGTGTGGTTTGTCTTGCTCTACACAACCAGGTTGTGTTGTTGTTGTTAAGAACACCAGGTGTTGTGCTGTGTTCTGTTGTGTGGTAATGAACATCCAGGTGTTGTGCTGCGTGTGTTCTGTTGTGTGGTAATAAACATCCAGGTGTTGTGCTGCGTTGTGTTCTGTTGTGTGGTAATGAACAACCAGGTGTTGTGCTGTGTTCTGTTGTGTGGTAATCAACATCCAGGTGTTGTGTTGTGTTCTGTTGTGTGGTAATGAACACCCAGGTGTTGTGCTGTATTCTGTTTGTGTGGTAATAACATCCAGGTGTTGTGCTGTGTTCTGTTGTGTGGTAATGAACATCCAGGTGTTGTGCTGTGTTCTTTGTGTGGTAATGAACATCCAGGTGTTGTTGTTTCTGTTGTGTGGTAATGAACATCCAGGTGTTGTGCTGTGTTCTGTTGTGTGGTAATCAACATCCTAGTGTTGTGCTGTGTTCTGTTGTGTGGTAATCAACATCCAGGTTTGTGCTGTGTTCTGTTGTGTGGTAATGAACATCCAGGTGTTGTGTGTTTCTGTTGTGTGGTAATGAACATCCAGGTGTTGTGCTGTGTTCTGTTGTGTGGTAATGAACATCCAGGTGTTGTGCTGTGTTCTGTTGTGTGGTAATGAACATCCAGTGTTGTGCTGTGTTCTGTTGTGTGGTAATGAACATCCAGTGTTGTGTTGTGTTCTGTTGTGTGGTAATCAACATCCAGGTGTTGTGTTGTGTTCTGTTGTGTGGTAATGAACACCCAGGTGTTGTGCTGTTTCTGTTTTGTGGTAATCAACATCCAGGTGTTGTGCTGTGTTCTGTTGTGTGGTAATCAACATCCAGGTGTTTGCTGGTTCTGTTGTGTGGTAATCAACATCCAGGTGTTGTGTTCTGTTGTGTGGTAATGAACATCCTAGGTGTTGTGTTGTGTTCTGTTGTGTGGTAATCAACATCCAGGTGTTTTGCTGTGTTCTGTTGTGTGGTAATGAACATCAGGTGTTGTGCTTGTTCTGTTGTGTGGTAATCAACATCCAGGTGTTGTGTTCTGTTGTGTGGTAATCAACATCCAGGTGTGTGTTGTTTGTGTGTGGTAATCAACATCCAGGTGTTTGGTGTTCTGTTGTGTGGTAATCAACATCCAGGTGTTGTGCTGTGTTCTGTTGTGTGGTAATGAACATCCAGGTGTTGTGCTGTGTTCTGTTGTGTGGTAATGAACACCCAGGTGTTGTGTTGTGTTTTGTTGTGTGGTAATGAACATCCAGGTGTTGTGCTGTGTTCTGTGTGTGGTAATGAACACCAGGTGTTTGTTGTGTTCTGTTGTGTGGTAATGAACATCCAGGTGTTGTGTGTTCTGTTGTGTGGTAATCAACATCCAGGTGTTGTGCTGTGTTCTGTTGTGTGGTAATAAACATCCAGGTGTTGTGTTCTGTTGTGTGGTAATCAACATCCAGGTGTTGTGCTGTGTTCTGTTGTGTGGTAATGAACATCCATGTGTTGTGCTGTGTTCTGTTTGTGGTAATCAACATCCAGGTGTTGTGCTGTGTTCCGTTGTGTGTTAATGAACATCCAGTGTTGTGCTGTGTTCTGTTGTGTGGTAATCAACATCCAGGTGTTGTGCTGTGTTCTGTTGTGTGGTAATGAACATCCAGGTGTTGTGCTGTGTTCTGTTGTGTGGTAATCAACATCCAGGTGTTGTGCCGTGTTCTGTTGTGTGGTAATGAACATCCAGGTGTTGTGCTGTGTTCTGTTGTGTGGTAATCAACATCCAGGTGTTGTGTTGTGTTCTGTTGTGTGGTAATGAACACCAGGTGTTGTGCTGTATTCTGTTTTGTGGTAATCAACATCCAGGTGTTGTGCTGTGTTCTGTTGTGTGGTAATGAACATCCAGGTGTTGTGTTGTGTTCTGTTGTGTGGTAATGAACATCCAGGTGTTGTGCTGTGTTTTGTTGTGTGGTAATGAACATCCAGGTGTTGTGTTGTGTTCTGTTGTGTGGTAATGAACATCCAGGTGTTGTGCTGTGTTCTGTTGTGTGGTAATGAACATCCAGGTGTTGTGTTGTGTTCTGTTGTGTGGTAATGAACATCCAGGTGTTGTGCTGTGTTCTGTTGTGTGGTAATGAACATCCAGGGTTGTGTGTTGTGTTCTGTTGTGTGGTAATGAACATCCAGGTGTTGTGCTGTGTTCTGTTGTGTGGTAATGAACATCCAGGTGTTGTGTTCTGTTTTGTGGTAATGAACATCTAGGTTTTGTGTTGTGTTCTGTTGTGTTTGTAATGAACATCCAGGTGTTGTTTGTGTTCTGTTGTGTGGTAATGAACATCCAGGTGTTGTGCTGTGTTCTGTTGTGTGGTAATGAACATCCAGGTGTTGTGTTGTGTTCTGTTGTGGGGTAATGAACATCCAGGTGTTGTGCTGTGTTCTGTTGTGTGGTAATGAACATCCAGTTGTTGTGTTGTGTTCTGTTGTGTGGTAATGAACATCCAGGTGTTGTGCTGTGTTCTGTTGTGTGGTAATCAACATCCAGGTGTTGTGCTGTATTCTGTTGTGTGGTAATCAACATCCAGGTGTTGTGCTGTGTTCTGTTGTGTTGTAATGAACACCCAGGTGTTGTGCTGTATTCTGTTGTGTGGTAATGAACACCAAGGTGTTGTGCGTGTTCTGTTGTGTGGTAATCAACATCCAGGTGTTGTGCTGTGTTCTGTTTGTGGTAATCACATCCAGGTGTTGTGTTCTGTTGTGTGGTAATGAACATCTAGGTGTTGTGTGTGTGTTCTGTTGTGTGGTAATCACATCCAAGTGTTTGCTGTGTTCTGTTGTGTGGTAATGAACATCTAGGTGTTGTGCTGTGTTCTGTTGTGTGGTAATCAACATCCAGGTGTTGTGTTCTGTTGTGTGGTAATCAACATCCAGGTGTTTGTCTGTGTTCTGTTGTGTGGTAATCAACATCCAGGTGTTGTGTTCTGTTGTGTGGTAATCAACATCCAGGTGTTGTGCTGTGTTCTGTTGTGTGGTAATGAACATCCAGGTGTTGTGCTGTGTGTTCTGTTGTGTGGTAATGAACACCCAGGTGTTGTGTTGTGTTCTGTTGTGTGGTAATGAACATCCAGGTGTTGTGCTGTGTTCTGTTGTGTGGTAATGAACACCCAGGTGTTTTTGTGTTCTGTTGTGTGGTAATGAACATCCAGGTGTTGTGTTCTGTTGTGTGGTAATCAACATCCAGGTGTTGTGTGTGTTCTGTTGTGTGGTAATCAACATCCAGGTGTTTGTGTTCTGTTGGTGTGGTAATCAACATCAGGTGTTGTGCTGTGTTCTGTTGTGTGGTAATGAACATCCATGTGTTCTGCTGTGTTCTGTTGTGTGGTAATGAACATCCAGGTGTTGTGCTGTGTTCCGTTGTGTGGTAATGAACATCCAGGTGTTGTGTTGTGTTCTGTTGTGTGGTAATGAACATCCAGGTGTTGTGCTGTGTTCTGTTGTGTGGTAATGAACATCCAGGTGTTGTGTTGTGTTCTGTTGTGTGGTAATGAACATCCAGGTGTTGTGCTGTGTTCTGTTGTGTGGTAATGAACATCCAGGTGTTGTGTTGTGTTCTGTTGTGTGGTAATGAACATCCAGGTGTTGTGCTGTGTTCTGTTGTGTGGTAATGAACATCCAGGTGTTGTGTTGTGTTCTGTTGTGTGGTAATGAACATCCAGGTGTTGTGCTGTGTTCTGTTGTGTGGTAATGAACATCCAGGTGTTGTGTTGTGTTGTGTGGTAATGAACATCCAGGTGTTGTGCTGTGTTCTGTTGTGTGGTAATGAACATCCAAGTGTTGTGTTCTGTTGTGTGGTAATGAACATCTAGGTGTTGTGTTGTGTTCTGTTGTGTGGTAATGAACATCCAGGTGTTGTGTTGTGTTCTGTTGTGTGGTAATGAACATCCAGGTGTTGTGCTGTGTTCTGTTGTGTGGTAATGAACATCCAGGTGTTGTGCTGTGTTCTGTTGTGTGGTAATGAACATCCAGGTGTTGTGTTGTGTTCTGTTGTGTGGTAATGAACATCCAGGTGTTGTGCTGTGTTCTGTTGTGTGGTAATCAACATCCAGGTGTTGTGCTGTGTTCTGTTGTGTGGTAATGAACATCCAGGTGTTGTGCTGTGTTCTGTTGTGTGGTAATGAACATCCAGGTGTTGTGTTCTGTTGTGTGGTAATGAACACCCAGGTGTAGTGTTGTGTTCTGTTGTGTGGTAATGAACATCCAGGTGTTGGGCTGTGTTCTGTTGTGTGGTAATGAACATCCAGGTGTTGTGTTGTGTTCTGTTGTGTGGTAATGAACATCCAGTTGTTGTGCTGTGTTCTGTTGTGTGGTAATCAACATCCAGGTGTTGTGCTGTGTTCTGTTGTGTGGTAATGAACATCCAGGTGTTGTGCTGTGTTCTGTTGTGTGGTAATCAACATCCAGGTGTTGTGTTGTATTCTGTTGTGTGGTAATGAACACCCAGGTGTTGTGCTGTATTCTGTTGTGTGGTAATCAACATCCAGGTGTTGTGCTGTGTTCTGTTGTGTGGTAATGAACTTCCAGGTGTTGTGTTGTGTTCTGTTGTGTGGTAATGAACATCCAGGTGTTGTGCTGTGTTCTGTTGTGTGGTAATGAACATCCAGGTGTTGTGTTGTGTTCTGTTGTGTGGTAATGAACATCCAGGTGTTGTGCTGTGTTCTGTTGTGTGGTAATGAACATCCAGGTGTTGTGTTGTGTTCTGTTGTGTGGTAATGAACATCCAGGTGTTGTGCTGTGTTCTGTTGTGTGGTAATGAACATCCAGGTGTTGTGTTGTGTTCTGTTGTGTGGTAATGAACATCCAGGTGTTGTGCTGTGTTCTGTTGTGTGGTAATGAACATCCAGGTGTTGTGTTGTGTTCTGTTGTGTGGTAATGAACATCCAGGTTTTGTGCTGTGTTCTGTTGTGTGGTAATGAACATCCAGGTGTTGTGTGTGTGTTGTGTGGTAATGAACATCCAGGTGTTGTGCTGTGTTCTGTTGTGTGGTAATGAACATCCAAGTGTTGTGTTCTGTTGTGTGGTAATGAACATCTAGGTGTTGTGTTGTGTTTTGTTGTGTGGTAATGAACATCCAGGTGTTGTGTTGTGTTCTGTTGTGTGGTAATGAACATCCAGGTGTTGTGCTGTGTTCTGTTGTGTGGTAATGAACATCCAGGTGTTGTGCTGTGTTCTGTTGTGTGGTAATGAACATCCAGGTGTTGTGTTGTTGTTGTTGTGGTAATGAACATCCAGGTGTTGTGCTGTGTTCTGTTGTGTGGTAATCAACATCCAGGTGTTGTGCTGTGTTCTGTTGTGTGGTAATCAACATCCAGGTGTTGTGCTGTGTTCTGTTGTGTGGTAATGAACAATCCAGGTGTTGTGTTCTGTTGTGTGGTAATGAACACCCAGGTGTTGTGTTGTGTTCTGTTGTGTGGTAATGAACATCCAGGTGTTGTGCTGTGTTCTGTTGTGTGGTAATGAACATCCAGGTGTTGTGCTGTGTTCTGTTGTGTGGTAATAACATCCAGTGTTGTGTTTGTTGTGTGGTAATACATCCAGGTGTTGTGCTGTGTTTGTTGTGTGGTAATGAACATCCATGTGTTGTGCTGTGTTCTGTTGTGTGGTAATCAACATCCAGGTGTTGTGCTGTGTTCTGTTGTGTGGTAATGAACATCCAGATGTTGTGTGTGTTCTGTTGTGTGGTAATGAACATCCAGGTGTTGTGCTGTGTTCTGTTGTTGTGGTAATGAACATCCAGGTGTTGTGTGTGTTCTGTTGTGTGGTAATGAACATCCAGGTGTTGTGCTGTGTTCTGTTGTGTGGTAATCAACTAATCCAGGTGTTGTGCCGTGTTCTGTTGTGTGGTAATGAACATCCAGGTGTTGTGCTGTGTTCTGTTGTGTGGTAATCAACATCCAGGTGTTGTGCTGTGTTCTGTTGTGTGGTAATGAACATCCAGGTGTTGTGCTGTGTTCTGTTGTGTGGTAATCAACATCCAGGTGTTGTGTTGTGTTCTGTTGTGTGGTAATGAACATCCAGGTGTTGTGCTGTGTTCTGTTGTGTGGTAATCACATCAGGTGTTGTGTGTGTTTGTTGTGTGGTAATGAACTCCAGGTGTTGTGTTCGTGTTCTGTTGTGTGGTAATGAAACATCCAGGTGTTTGTGCTGTGTTCTGTTGTGTGGTAATGAACATCCAGGTGTTGTGTTTGTGTTCTGTTGTGTGGTAATGAACATCCAGGTGTTGTGTGTGTTCTGTTGTGTGGTAATGAACATCCAGGTGTTGTGTTGTGTTCTGTTGTGTGGTAATGAACATCAGGTGTTGTGCTGTGTTCTGTTGTGTGGTAATGAACATCCAGGTGTTGTGTGTGTTCTGTTGTGTGGTAATGAACATCCAGGTGTTGTGCTGTGTTCTGTTGTGTGGTAATGAACATCCAGGTGTTGTGTGTTCTGTTGTGTGGTAATGAACATCTCAGGTGTTGTGTTGTGTTCTGTTGTGTGGTAATGAACATCCAGGGTGTTGTGTTGTGTTCTGTTGTGTGGTAATGAACATCCAGGTGTTGTTGCTGTGTTTCTGTTGTGTGGTAATGAACATCCAGGTTTTGTGTTGTGTTTGTTGTGTGGTAATGAACATCCAGGTGTTGTGCTGTGTTCATGTTGTGAGGTAATGAACATCCAGTGTGTTGTGTGTTCTGTTGTGTGGTAATGAACATCCAGGTGTTGTGCTGTGTTCTGTTGTGTGGTAATGAACATCCAGGTGTTGTGCTGTGTTCTGTTGTGTGGTAATGAACATCCAGGTGTTTTGCTGTGTTTCTGTTGTGTGTAATGAACATCCAGGTGTGTGCTGTTTCTGTTGTGTGGTAATGAACACCAGGTGTTGTGCTGTGTTCTGTTGTGTGGTAATAACATCCAGGTGTTGTGCTGTGTTCTGTTGTGTGGTAATCAACATCCAGGTGTTGTGTTCTGTTGTGTGGTAATGAACATCAGTGTTGTGTTGTGTCTGTTGTGTGGTAATCAACATCCAGGTGTTTGCTGTGTTCTGTTGTGTGGTAATCAACATCAGGTGTTGTGCTGTGTTCTGTTGTGTGGTAATAACATCCAGGTGTTGTGCTGTGTTCTGTTGTGTGGTAATCAACATCCAGGTGTTGTGCTGGTTTTGTTGTGTGGTAATGAACACCCAGGTGTTGTGTTGTGTTCTGTTGTGTGGTAATGAACATCCAGGTGTTGTGCTGTGTTCTGTTGTGTGGTAATGAACATCCAGGTGTTGTGCTGTGTTCTGTTGTGTGGTAATCAACATCCATGTGTGTTTGTGTTCTTTGTGTGGTAATGAACATCCAGGTGTTTTGCTGTGTTTCTGTTGTGTGGTAATCAACATCCAGGTGTTGTGCTGCGTGTGTTATGAACACCAGGTTGTTGTGTTGTTAATGAACAACGAGTGTTTGTTTTGTGTTGTTAATGAACATTCTGGTGTGTGTACTGTGTTGTGTTGTGTTGTTATGAATGACCAGTTGTTGTGTTTGTTAATGAACACTCGGTGTTGTACTGTGTTTGTGTTGTGTGTGTATAACACCAGTGTTGTGTTGTGTTGTTAATGAACATCTATGGTGTTTTGCTTGTGTTTGTTATGAACAACCAGGTGTTGTGTTGTGTTGTATGAACAACCAGGTGTTTGTGTTTGTGTTGTTAATGAACAACGAGGTGTGTTGTGTTGTGTTGTTATGAACAACCAGATGTTGTGTTGTTATGAAAACCGAGGTGTTGTGTTGTTATGAACATCCTAGTGCTGTGTTGTGTTGTTATGAACAACCAGATGTTGTGTTGTGTTGTTATGAACAACCAGATGTTGTGTTGTTTTGTTATGAACAACCAGATGTTGTGTTGTGTTGTTATGAACAACCAGGTGTTGTGTTGTGTTGTGTTATGAACAACGAGGTGTTGTGTTGTGTTGTTATGAACAACCAGATGTTGTGTTGTGTTGTTATGAACAACGAGGTGTTGTGTTGTTATGAACATCCTAGTGCTGTGTTGTGTTGTTATGAACAACCAGATGTTGTGTTGTGTGTTATGAACAACCAGATGTTGTGTTGTGTTGTTATGAACAACCAGATGTTGTGTTGTGTTGTTATGAACAACCAGGTGTTGTGTTGTTATGAACATCCTAGTGCTGTGTTGTGTTGTTATCTGTTGTGATATGTTATAAATAGATGTTGTGTTCTGTTATGAATATCCAGTTGTTGTGTTGTGTTCCTATGAAAATCATCTGTTGTGTTGTGTTGTGTTGTGTTGTTATGAACAACCTGGCATTGTTTTGTGTTGTGTTGTGTTGTTTCATGTTATGTGTTGTTTTGAACGTTGAAGACAAAAATCACTACATGTACAGTTTTTGGTATAATGGTCAAGGCAACAGCTTCATCCTTTTCTGTAGCACAAAACATTTCTTCCAAAGTCTTCATATGTGTGTGTGTGTGTGTGTGTGTGTGTGTGTGTGTGTGTGTGTGTGTGTGTGTGTGTGTGTGGTGTGTGTGTGTGTGTGTATGTGTGTGTTGTGTGTGTGTGAGTGTGTGTATGTGAGTGTGTGTGTGTGTGTGTATGTATGTGTGTGTGTGAGTGTGTGTGTATGTAAGTGTGTGTGTGTAAGTGTGTGTGTATGTGTGTGTGTGTATGTGTGAGGTGTGTGTGTGTGTATGTGTGTGTATGAGTGTGTGTGTGTGTGTGGATGTGTGTGTGTTGTGTGTGTGTGTATGTGTGTATGTGCGTGTGTACATATATATATATATACGTGTGTGTGTGTGTGTGTTCAGACAGGAGGCTGGAAAACAGTGTTCTGTGAGGAGAGAATGATGTACATGTGCAAGATGGCAAAGAAAACTTCTCCCATCCCCAGAATCCCTCCCCCTTCTGCTGGATGTCAACCCGTAAGTCTCTGTCTCTCTGTTTCTTTCTTTTTCTCTCTTTCTCTCTTCTCTGTTTCTCTGTCTGTCTGTCTGTATGTCTGTCTGTCTGTCTGTCTATCTGTCTGTCTGTCTGTCTCTGTCTGTCTGTTTGTCTGTCTGTCTGTCTCTGTCTGTCTGTTTGTCTCTCTCTCTCTGTGCCTGTTTCTGTCTCTGTCTGTCTGTTTGTCTCTCTCCTCTGTGCCTGTTTCTGTCTCTGTCTGTCTTTCTGTCTCTCTGTCTCACTCTCTCTCCTCTCACTCACTCACTCATCACTCACTCTCTCTCTCTCTTTTCTTTCTCTATGTGTGTATATATATATATATATATATACGTATATATACATATATTATATATATATTACACACACACACATATGTATGTGTATGTATATATATATATATATATATATATATATATATATATATATATATATATATATATATATATATATATATATATGCTTGTCCCCATTTCATGTTTACTGTTTCATTAACAAAAAGATGTTTTGTTTCTATTTTCAGAATACTGATGATGCCATTTATCGGCGAAAATTACACACTGCAGTGATAATTCGAAAAAATCATTCACGCCAACGATGATATATATATATATATATATATCTATATATAGAGAGAGAGAGAGATACATACATACATACATACATACATACATACATACATACATACATACATACATACATACATACATACATACATAATACATATATATATATGAACAACCATGTGCCCTGTCGCATGGCGTTAGCGATCATGGCACTCCATACGAATCAATCCCTTTTCGCTGAAAGTACATCTCCCTCCCTCTCCGTCCTCAGCCACCCTGCAAGTCCGTCCAATCCTTTCTCTCTGGGTCTACCTGGTGTTCTCTTTCCCTCCAGCTTTCCTGTTGTGACTAGGTGCTCTAATTTCTTTCTTCATAAAATGTGCTGTAAATGTTGCTTGTCTTTTTCTAATCTTCTTTATTAATAATCGTCTTGTGTCTGCCTCCTTCAAGACGTTGTGGTTTGTTTTCTTTGATGTCCATTGAGCGAACTCTCAACATTCTTCTTAGAAACCACATTTCAGTTGCCTCAATTTTGTTCTGACTTTGCGTGTTGACTGTCCACGCCTCACAACCCTACAACAGTATCGGCTCTATGTAACATTCAAGAACTCTCTTCCTGATGTTAATTGATAGGCACCTGTTGGTGAAAATGCTTTTCATCTTCTTGAATGCTGTTTTGGCTTGGCCGATTCTGCTGGCCATTTCTGATGTACATTTGCCGTCTGATGCGATGACCGTTCCCAGATATTTAGATTTATCAACCTGTCTCAAAGTTGTGCTGTTTGCTGTTATTTTGCATGATGGGATTTATTGTTGTTTTTTTTTACTGATTACCATGACTTCACTTTTCTTGCTATTTAGCTCCAACCCTTTATTTTTGCTTTCTATTTCTATTATATTCACGAGGTTTTGTAGGTCCCATATTTTCTGCAGTTAGCAGGGCGTCATCTGCATAAGAAATGTTAACATTTTTCCTCCAACCTTTATCCCAGGGCATTCTTCCAGGTTTCTCATGATGGTTTCGCTGTAAAGCGAAAATAAATCTGGTTACAGAACACAACCCTGCTCAACCCCTGATATATATATATATATATCTTTCTCTATATATACATATATATATATATCTGTATCGCATATCACGCACACACACGCACACACACACATACACACACACACACACACACACACACACACACACACACACACACACACACACGTACACACACACACATATATACATATATATATAGATGTATATATATATATATATTATACATATATCTATATGTATGTGTGTGTATGTATACATATATAGATATAGATATATATATGTATACACACACACACATATATGTATATATGGTGTAGCAGACGCTGATGTTGTTAACTACTGCAACTTTACAAGTCTGCAAATCTGCTCATGTGTGAATACATATGTGGTTAATGTGTCATTTTGGTTTGACCAGAGCATGTGTAAATATTTTGGTGTTATTTGTAGTATAAATGAAATGTCCTATATTAAAATGTATAGTTGGCTTGTAATTACATATTTGATATCATTCTTAAATGGTTGTTATTTTCCTCACATACACAATTCGTATGGTGGTATACTTTATGTATTCATGTCGAAATGTTTTACTATACTTTTTTCTCTTTATGTGCGTATATTGTTTTCTCTGTTTTGTTTAATTTTGATTTTTGTGTAGCGTCCGTATTAGAACAGTATGGATGAAGGGCTTCATGTGATCCAGTTACACCATTTTGTGTAGTTCTGTACAATATCTTCCTCCACTGATACAACAGTAGGGAAATGAAGGGTTTTGATCCTGTTACACATTTTTGTGTATCGCATACTTCTATGTCAACGTATGAATGAAAGGTTTCAGACGTTCCTGTTACATCATTTTGTGTAACGCAGTACTGTATGTCTGTGTAACAATTCAGACGTTCCTGTTACATCATTTTGTGTAACGCAGTACTGTATGTCTGTGTAACAACAATTCAGACGTTCCTGTTACATCATTTTGTGTAACGCAGTATGTATGTCTGTGTAACAACAATTCAGACGTTCCTGTTACATCATTTTGTATACGCAGTACTGTATGTCTGTGTAACAACAATTCAGACGGTCCTGTTACATCATTTTGTGTAACGCAGTACTGTATGTCTGTGTAACAACAATTCAGACGTCCTGTTACATAATTTTGTGTAACGCAGTACTGTATGTCTGTGTGACAAATTCAGACGGTCCTGTTACATCATTTTGTAAGCACAGTACTGTATGTCTGTGTAACAACAATTCAGACGGTCCATGTTACATCATTTTGTGTAACGCAGTACTGTATGTCTGTTGCACAAAATTCAGACGTCCTGTTACATCATTTTGTGTAGCACAGTACTGTATGTCGGAACCCAGCAATTCAGACGTCTGTTAATCATTGTATAGCACATATATTCTGTAAACAATCAGACGGGTCTTTACTCATTTTATGAGCACAGTACTATACCTGTGAAAACAATATCTGAGTCCTGTTACATCATTTTGTGTAACGCAGTACTGTATGTCTGTGTAACAACAATTCAGACGGTCCTGTTACATCATTTTGTGTAACGCAGTACTGTATGTCTGTGTAACAACAATTCAGACGATCATGTTACATCATTTTGTGTAGCACAGTACTATATGCAGAACTCCAGCAGCATCAATCAGTTCAGGCCAATATCACTTCTGAACGTCGAGGGGAAAATCTTCTTCTCTGTTATGGCAGCAAGATTGACAAAATACCTGACTGAAAACAAGTATCTGGATATGTCAGTCCAAAAGGGAGGCATACCAGGAATGCCTGGATGCTTGGAACATGCCACGTTGATTTGGGATGCCATCCAAAAAGCAAGAACAGAGAAGAGAAACATTGACGTAGTTTGGCTTGATCTGGCGAATGCATATGGATCAGTTCCACACGATATGATCCAGCTGGCTCTTGAAATGTATCACATCCCAGAAAACATCCGAACAATGCTGAGGAAGTATTTCCAAGGGTTCTCAATGCGGTTCTCTACCAAAGAATACACCACGGACTGGATAGACCTAGAGGTGGGCATTGCAATGGGCTGTGCAATCTCTCCCATACTGTTCGTGTTGGCAATGGAAGTCATCTTGAAAGCTGCAATGAAGAGTTCAGGTCCAGTGAATCTGGGAGATGGATACCAGATGCCTCCTCTGAAAGCTTTCATGGATGACACAACAGTCTTGTCCACGGATGAGGAAGAGACACACCAAATCTTAAAGCAGCTGGATGAGCTGGTGGCCTCTTCAAGAATGAGGTTCAAACCTAAGAAATCCCGAAAGTCTCTCACTGCGAAAAGGAAAAGTGGCAGATTCAGTCAAATTCATGGTAGCCAACCAAGCCATCCCCACTGTCACAGAAGAGCCAGTAAAAAGTCTCGGAAGATGGTATGATGACTCCCTGAAAGACACACAAAGGGGATGTGAAACCAAGCAAACAGCAGAAGAAGGCCTGAAGAAAATAGATAACTGCGGACTGCCAGGCAAATACAAAGTCTGGTGTCTACAGTTCATGCTGATACCAAAGCTGCTGTGGCCACTGCTAATCTATGACATTTGCACCAGCACAGTCGAAGCAATGGAAGCCAAAATCAACAAATACACAAGAAAATGGCTCGGTGTCCCACCTGGTCTCACTGATGTTGCATTCTACTGTCGTCAAGCAATGCTGAAGCTACCTCTGAAATCCATAGTGGAGGAATACAAAGTTGGAAAAGCAAGACTGTTGAGCATGCTGGAGGAATCGGAAGACAATATCGTGAGATCAGTTCATCCAAAGCTGAGAACTGGCAGAAAGTGGAAATCCAAGAGGCTGTAAACAATGCCAAGAGAAACCTCAGCATCAAAGAAATAATTGGACACACGCAAACCAACAGACAGGGACTGGGAGCAACAAAAATGCAGTGGTGGTCCAAAGCCAAAGGGAAGGAAAAAAGAGACATGATCATACAGGAGTTGAAGGAAGAAGAAGATGTCAAAAGAGTGCAGAAGGCAGTCCAGCAAGGTCAACAGGGGCAATGGACAACATGGGACAGTGCACTCCAAAGAAGTCTCAGCTGGAACGATATGTGGCACATGGCTCCTCTAAGGATAAGCTTCCTCCTCAGATCTGTATATGACCTGCTCCCCTCGAATGCAAACTTAGTGAAATGGGGGAAAGCAGACGACCCAGCATGTCCGCTCTGTCAGAAGAAACAAACAGTGGAACATGTCCTAAGCTCTTGCAAAGTAGCGCTAGCCCAAGGAAGGTATACATGGAGGCACAACCAAGTTCTGAAAGTGATCACAGATGTGGTTAGCGAAAAAACCATGACCCCAAACGCACCAATTGCTATGACAACGTTCTACAAAGCAGGAGGGAAACAGGTCTGGCCCAAAAGTGCTATGACAACCAGCACATTGCCAAAGGGTCTTCTGGATGGAGCAGTCGACTGGGAGTGTACAGCAGACCTCCCAGAGTGGAGAAATTACCCAGATGTCATCAGCAAGACAGGCATGAGACCAGACATCGCTCTCCACTCTGATTCCTCGAAACAAGTGATTCTGATAGAACTCACTGTGCCATACGAAAGCAGAATGGAAGAAGCACATATCTACAAGACCGAAAATACGCCGGTCTTGCCATCACCCTGAAGAAAGCAGGTCTGCGGGTCAAAATCTTCGCCATAGAGGTCGGGGCAAGAGGGTTTGTGGGCACCTCCGCTTATGATCTCATGAAACAACTCGCCATTTCTGGGAAGAAGAGGACTAGAGCCCTTAAAGCGATGGCAGAGGCAGCAGAAAGGAGCTCAAGCTGGATCTGGGCAAGGAGGAACGAAAAAAGTGAACTTCATAAGGATTAAATTCCCTACAGATGATGTGTGCCCCGTTAGCACATTGGTAAAACCGCGTACCGCAGTTCTGAAGCGCAGAATCGCCCAGGTTCGATCCCCGGCGTGGGAAAAAAAAAAAAAAATAGACAACAGCAGAAGGGCATCCAGGAGTCATGACCTGGATGTGGCCCGGCCCCCCGAGAGTGTAAGGAATTCAGGGCCGAAACACTTGTCTAAAGGGGGTTACTTCTCTGAAGACCTTCTGTTGTCTAGCTCTCCCTAGAGTTTCTTTCTACCTTCTACCTGTGTAACAACAATTCAGACGGTCCTGTTACATCATTTTGTGTAGCACAGTATTGTATGTCTGTGTCAACAATAAATATGGGTTGTTACACATGTGTACACAGTACTGTATGTCTGTGTCAACAATATAAATGATGTGTTGTTACAATCAGTGTAACACAGTATGTATGTCTGTGTCAACAATATAAATGATGGTTGTTACACAGTGTAACACAGTACTGTATGTCTGTGTCAGCAATATAAATGTGTTGTTACAACAGTGTAACACAGTACTGTATGTCTGTGTCAACAATATAAAAGATGTGTTGTTACAACAGTGTAACACAGTACTGTATGTCTGTGTCAACAATATAAATGATGTGTTGTTACAACAGTGTAACACAGTACTGTATGTCTGTAACAACAATATAAATGATGTGTTGTTACAACAGTATGGATGGAAAGGGTTCAGGTGGTCCTGTTACAACCTGGTAAAGGAACAGCAGTCATGGTCTGATGCACAGCGACAGTGTGAGACTGCTGGCGGCACTCTGGTCCGTATCAAAGATCGGTAAGACCCAGCCATAGACGTCTGTGTCTATGTTGTTGTTGTTGTTGTTGTTGTTGTGTTGGTGTTTGCTTATTCTGTTTTCTGCTTGTTGTTTGCTGTTTTGTTTTTCTGCTTGCTGTCTCTGAGGCGTTTCTTCAGTGTTAACTCGAATTATGGTATGTTATGTAAAGACAAATAAATTGTTTCATTGATATTGTTGTTGTTGATGATGACGACGACGACGACGATGATGATGACGACGACTGACGACGACGACGACGACGACGACGACGACGACGATGATGATTCTGTTTGTACATGTATAATATAGTGTCCTCTGTCAGGTACGAGCAAGCCTTCGTGTCCGGCCTGTTGGGCTCAGAGACTGGATTCTTCTGGACAGATGTGTCTGACACTAAGAGTCCTCGTGTCTTTACCTTCTCCGACCGTTCTTTCGTCTCCTTTACCAGCTGGGGACCCAGACAGCCAGGTAAAATGTTATGTCACTTTACCACACAGACAGGTAAAATGTTATGTCACTTTATCAGACTGCCAGGTAAAATGTTTGTCACTATCAGACAGCCAGGTAAAATGTTATGTCACTTTATCAGACAGCCAGGTAAAATGTTATGTCACTTTATCAGACAGCCAGGTAAAATGTTATGTCACTTTACCAGACAGCCAGGTGAAATGTTATGTCACTTTACAACAGCAGTAAAGTTAGTCACTTTACAGACAGCCAGGTAAAATGTTGTCACTATCAGACAGCCAGTGAAATGTTATGTCACTTTATCAGACAGCCAGGTGAAATGTTATGTCACTTTACCAGACAGCCAGGTAAAATGTTATGTCATTACAGACAGCCAGTAATGTTATGGCACTAAACAGCCAGGGAAATGTTATGTCACTTTACCAGACAGGTAAAATGTTATGTCACTTTACCAGACATGCAGGTAAAATGTTATGTCACTTTACCACACAGACCAGGTAAAATGTTATGGCACTTTACCAGACAGACAGGTAAATGTTATGGCACTTTACCAGACAGCCAGGAAAATGTTATGCACTTTACCAGTAGACAGACACGTGTTAAAATTTAAGTAGCATCTTTATCCATACAGCCAGGTAAATGTTATGTCACTTTACCAACAGACAGAATATAAATGTTATAGGCACTTTACCGACAATGTAGTAAAGATGTATAGACAATGCGTTTACAGACAGACAGGTAAAATTGTTATAGGCACTTATACACAGGCAGACAGGAATGTTATGCAATTTGCGTAAAGACAGTAATAACAGATTGTTATTGGCACTTTAATAGCCAGGTGTTATTGGACTGTGTAACCAAAGCTGTGATAAGAGCTGTAATAGACATATTGCTTACAGGAGATAGATAGACCAATATTTGATGTGGACTTAGACAGCCAATATCATGTTTAATGGCAGCTTTATAGAAATATTGGCTGTTGATAATGGACTGTAGATAGATAGACCAATATTGGCTTGTTGATGATGGAGCTAGATAATGACAATATTGGCTGTTGATAATGGAGCTTAGATAGATAGACCAATATTGGCTGTTGATAATGGAGCTGTGATAGATAGACCAATATTGGTTTGTTAATAATGGAGCTGTAATAGACCAATATTGGCTTGTTGATAATGGAGCTGTAGATAGATAGACCAATATTGGCTTGTTGATAATGGAGCTGTAATAGACCAATATTGGCTTTGATATGACTGTAGATAGATAGACCAATATTGGCTTGTTGATAATGGAGCTGTAGATAGACCAATATTGGCTTGTTGATAATGGAGCTGTAGATAATAGACCAATAATGGCTTGTTGATAATGGAGCGTAGATAGATAGACCAATATTGGCTTGTTGATAATGGAGCTGTAGATAGATAGACCAATATTGACTTGTTGATAATGGAGCTGTAGATAGATAGACCAATATTGGCTTGTTGATGATGGAGCTGTAGATAAGACCAATATTGCTTGTTGATAATGGAGCTGTAGATAGACCAATATTGGCTTGTTGATAATGGAGCTGTAGATAGATACCAATATTGGCTTGTTGATAATGGAGCTGTAGATAATAGACCAATATTGGCTTGTTGATAGATGGAGCTGTAGATAGACCAATATTGGCTTGTTGATGATGGAGCTGTAGATAGACCAATATTGGCTTGTTGATGAGGAGCTGTAGATTAGACCAATATTGGCTTGTTGATAATGGAGCTGTAGATAGACCAATATTGGCTTGTTGATGATGGAGCCTAATAGATAGACCAATATTGGCTTGTTGATGATGGAGCTAGTAGATAGACCAATATTGGCTTGTTGAAATGGAGCTGTAGATAGACCAATATTGGCTTGTTGATGAGGAGCTGTAGATGACCAATGCTTGAATGGGGTAGATACCAATATTGGCTTGTTGATAATGGAGCTGTAGATAGATAGACCAATATATGGCTTGTTGATGATGGAGCTGTAGATAGTAACCAATATTGGCTTGTTGATGAATGGAGCTGATAAATAGACCAATATTGGCTTGTTGATAATGGAGCTGTAGATAGACCAATATTGGCTTGTTGATATGGAGGTAGATAGATAGACCAATATTGGCTTGTTGATGATGGAGCTGTAGATAGACCAATATTGGCTTGTTAGATAATGGAGGTGTAGATAGACCAATATTGGCTTGTTGATGATGGAGTGTAGATAGACCAAATTGGCTTGTTGATAATGGAGCTGTAGATAGACCAATATTGGCTTGTTGATAATGGAGCTGTAGATAGACCAATATTGGCTTGTTGATAATGGAGCTGTATATAGATAGACCAATATTGGCTTGTTGATGATGGAGCTGTAATAGACCAATATTGGCTTGTTGATATGGAGCTGTAGACAGAGAGACCAATATTGGCTTGTTGATAGGGAGTGGAAGACCAATATGCTGTTGATAATGAGTAGATAGACCAATATTGGCTTGTTGATGATGGAGCTGTAGTAGACCAATATTGGTTGTTGATGATGGAGTGTAGATAGACCAATATTGGCTTGTTGATATGGAGGTGTAGATAGACCAATATTGGCTTGTTGATAATGGAGCTGTAGATAGACCAATATTGGCTTGTTGATAATGGAGCTGTAGATAGAGAGACCAATATTGGCTTGTTGATGATGGAGCTGTAGATAGATAGACCAATATTGGCTTGTTGATGATGGAGCTGTAATAGACCAATATTGGCTGTTGAATAATGGAGCTGTAGATAGACCAATATTGGCTTGATATGACTGTAGATAGATAGCCAAATGGTGTATGAATGTAGTAACCAATATTGGCTTGTTGACAATGGAGCTATAGATAGACCAATATTGGCTTGTTGATAATGGAGGTGTAGATAGACCAATATTGGCTTGTTGATAATGGAGATGTAGATAAATAGCCCAATATTGGCTTGTTGATAATGGAGCTGTAGATAAATAGACCAATATTGGCTTGTTGATAATGGAGCTGTAGATAGACCAATATTGGCTTGTTGATAATGGAGCTGTAGATAGACCAATATTGGCTTGTTGATGATGGAGCTGTAGAAAGACCAATATTGGCTTGTTGAAATGGAGTCTGTAGATACACCAATATTGGCTCGTTGATAATGGAGCGATAGATAGACCAATATTGGCTTGTTGATAATGGATTTATAAATAGACCAATATTGGCTCGTTATCGTCACCTGTCCATTTTCACCAGAATGTGTAAAGGGCTGGAGACGGACATCATCATTTTTCTGTTTTCAGCATCAGTACAGGCTGTATAGGACTGCAGACGGGTCAGAGGTCAGGTCTGTGGTATACTCTGTCCTGTTCCTCACTGCACCACGCCCTATGTGAAAAACCCAGGACTGGATTCACGCCCGCCCCCACCCAGCCCCTCGTGCCCCCAGGGGCCCGCTGTCCCCCGGGCTGGTATGAGAGTCATTACTCCTGCTTCCAGGTATGTTGTTGCTGTAGGTGTTGAAAACGACTGTAATTGCCCAAGTTCAAGCGAACAGGAACCAGAAAGCACAAAAATCGAATCAAAACATGTATCAAATATAGCGACACAAGACAGATGTTGTTGGTAGAAAGAAACTCTAGGGAGAGCTAGACAACAGAAGGTCTTCAGAGAAGTAACCCCCTTTAGACAAGTGTTTCGGCCCTGAATTCCTTACACTCTCGGGGGGCCGGGCCACATCCAGGTCATGACTCCTGGATGCCCTTCTGCTGTTGTCTTTTTTTTTTTTTTCCCACGCCGGGGATCGAACCTGGGCGATTCTGCGCTTCAGAACTGCGGTACGCGGTTTTACCAATGTGCTAACGGGGCACACATCATCTGTACGGAATTTAATCCTTATGAAGTTCACTTTTTTCGTTCCTCCTTGCCCAGATCCAGCTTGAGCTCCTTTCTGCTGCCTCTGCCATCGCTTTAAGGGCTCTAGTCCTCTTCTTCCCAGAAATGGCGAGTTGTTTCATGAGATCATAAGCGGAGGTGCCCACAAACCCTCTTGCCCCGACCTCTATGGCGAAGATTTTGACCCGCAGACCTGCTTTCTTCAGGGTGCTGGCAAGACCGGCGTATTTTCGGTCTTGTAGATATGTGCTTCTTCCATTCTGCTTTCGTATGGCACAGTGAGTTCTATCAGAATCACTTGTTTCGAGGAGTCAGAGTGGAGAGCGATGTCTGGTCTCATGCCTGTCTTGCTGATGACATCTGGGTAATTTCTCCACTCTGGGAGGTCTGCTGTACACTCCCAGTCGACTGCTCCATCCAGAAGACCCTTTGGCAATGTGCTGGTTGTCATAGCACTTTCGGGCCAGACCTGTTTCCCTCCTGCTTTGTAGAACGTTGTCATAGCAATTGGTGCGTTTGGGGTCATGGTTTTTCGCTAACCACATCTGTGATCACTTTCAGAACTTGGTTGTGCCTCCATGTATACCTTCCTTGGGCTAGCGCTACTTTGCAAGAGCTTAGGACATGTTCCACTGTTGTATTGTACTATACTGTATAATGCATGATATTGTACTGTATTGCATTGTACTATACTTATAATGCATAATATTGTACTGTATTGTATTGTACTATACTTATAATGCATAATATTGTACTGTATTGTATTGTACTATACTCATAATGCATAATATTGTACTGTATTGTATTGTACTATACTGTATAATTCATGATATTGTACTGTATTGTATTGTACTATACTGTATAATTCATGATATTGTACTGTATTGTATTGTAATATACTTATAATGCATAATATTGTACTGTATTGTATTGTACTATACAATTCATGATATTGTACTGTATTGCATTGTACTATACTTAAAATGCATGATATTGTACTGTATTGTATTGTACTATACTTATAATGCATAATATTGTACTGTATTGTATTGTACTATACTGTATAATGCATGATATTGTACTGTATTGTATTGTACTATACTATATAATTCATGATATTGTACTGTATTGTATTGTACTATACTTATAATGCATAATATGTACTGTATTGTATTGTACTAACTTTATGCATATATTGTACGTATTATGTACTATCTGTATAATCATATATTGTACTGTATTGTATTGTACTATACTTATAAGCTTAATATTGTACTGTATTGTATTGTACTATACTTATAATGCAATATTGTACTGTATTGTATTGTACATACTATAATGCTAATTACTGATGTATTGACTTACTGTATATCATATTGTTATTGGCTATACTAAATGCATAATATTGTACTGTATTGTATTGTACTATACTTATAATGCATGATATTGTACTGTATTGCATTGTAAACCAGGTAGATGACACTCCTAAACCCTGACAAGGAAGCAGTTCTAAAAGACAAAACTTTCACTTCAAATATCCGTGCCATATCCCCTCCTTCCGTAAATGTCCTCTGACCTCCGAAGAATGTTGTTGAGTCAGAGGTAGGAGACATATGTCCCGAATGACAAAGCTGTACCAGCTAAAGCCGCTCTAGGCGTGGCTTCACTGCCTCCGTAGGATTACGAGCGTCAGTGAAGAAATATGGCCTGCCATGTATAGATTCCCTACTCATCAAATGCTATGGTCAGACGGGATACGTTGTTGGTATGAAGGAAACCGCATCCAAAAGTTGTTCGGGTACAACAGCTGAAACAATATCACTAGGTTGTTACAGCCCAGAGGGGCCCCTAGCAAACTTGAGTTTTATGTTTTGTTTGGGTCGGCTATGACCCTGATGGGCCCCTAGCAGGCCTGGATTTTATGTGTTTTGTTTGGGTCTGTTATAGCCCTGATGGGCCCTAGCAGGTTTGGGTTTTATGTTCTGTTTGGGTCTGTTATAGCCCTGATGGGCCCCTAGCAGTTGGGTTTTAATGTTCTGTTTTTGTTATAATTGTGGGTCTGCAGTTTGGTATTGTATGTTTGTATTGGGTACTGTTTATTGTATTTTGATGGTACTATCAGGTTGTGTGTGTTGTATGTTTGTTTGTTGATGTGTCTGATTGTAATTGATTGTACAATTAGCAGTTGTGGGTTTATTGTTTGTTTGGGTGCTTTTTATATCAGCATTATGGTAGCAGTGTAGTGTGGTGTGTTTATGTTCTGTTGGGTCTGTTATAATCTGATGGGCCCGTGTAGTTGGGTTTGTGTGTGTTGTTTGGGTCTGTTATAGCCCTGATGGGCCCCTAGCAGGTTTGGTTTTAAACTCTGATATTTATAATTATATTGTGTTGTGTTGTGTTGTATTGTATGGTATTGTATTGTATTGTATTGTACTGTATTGTATTGATTGTATCGTATTGTATCGTGTCGTGTCGTGCTGTGTTGTATTGTATTGTATTGTATGACGTTGTGTTGCGTTGTAAATTGTAATGTATTGTACTTAATTATATTGCATTGCATTGCATGGTATTGCATTGCATTGTATTGTATTGCGGTGCGTTGCGTTGCGTTGCATTGCATTGCAAAGCATTATAGTACAGTGTCGTGTCGTGTCGTGTCGTGTCGTGTAGTGTCGTGTAGTGTCGTGTAGTGTGTCGTTGTAGTGTGTCGTGTCGTGTGTCGTGTCGTGTGTAGTGTAGTGTGTAGTGTAGTGTAGTGTAGTGTAGTGTCGTGTGTCGTGTCGTGTGTCGTGTCGTGTAGTGTAGTGTAGTGTAGTGTAGTGTAATGTAGTGTAATGTAGTGTCGTGTAGTGTAGTGTATTGTCGTGTCGTGCCGTGCCGTGCCGTGCCGTGCCGTGCCGTGCCGTATCGTGTCGTGTCGTGTCGTGTCGTGTCGTGTCGTGTCGTGTAGTGTAGTGTAGTGTAATGTCGTGTAGTGTCGTGTAGTGTAGTGTAGTGTAGTGTAGTGTAATGTAGTGTAATGTGGTGTGGTGTGGTGTGGTGTGGTGTGGTGTGGGTGTGGCTGTGGTGTGCTGTGGTGTGCTGTGGTGTGGTGTGGTGTCGTGCAGTACAGGTGACTGCGTATTACAGTGCATTCTGTTGTATTATGTTGTATTGTACTGTATCACATAGTATTGTGTTGTACTTTATTGTGCCAACAGGTGAACGTAAAGCCTTTAAAAGAACGCCTGTCGTGGGATGAGGCTCGTGAGGACTGTCAGAACCAAGGAGCTGATCTGGCCAGTTTCCACTCTCACCAAGACTTGCAGTCATTTTGGAGAGATCAAATAGCGTCAGTACATACTCTTGTATTGTCACTTTCATGTTGCAGACAAACTGTAGGCCTGTCACCTTTCTGGTTCATTCTATGGCCCGGTACTTTGAGTTGTGAAAGGAGCGAACGTAGTCTGACCTGTTTTGGTCAAACAGTTGTCTGCCGCTTTCAGTTTGTGGTGAAATGTTACAACATCACTACAAAAACTTACAATTTCTTGTCAAAGTTGGACTTATAAGCCCATTGCTCTTTCACTAGAGTTAGATTTACATTGTGAATATGTGTATTACGTTATAGTTTAAATATATTTTTCACATTCAATGTTAGGGTTAGGGTTACACTGTAAACAGCAAATAATAAAATGCTATGTAAACGTCGGTACAGTGTAAACGTCAAATGATACAATATATACGTCAGAGAATACAATATAAACGTCAAACAATACACTGTAAACGTCAGACAATACAATGTAAACTCAGATAATACAATATAAATGTCAAATGATACAATATATACGTCAGACAATACAATGTAAACTCAGATAATACAATATAAATGTCAAACAGTACAATGTAAACGTCAGACAATACAGTGTAAACGTCAGACAATACAATGTAAACATCAGACAAAACAGTCTAAACGTCGGACAACACATGTAAACGTCAGACAATACAATCTAAACATCAGACAATATAATGTAAACGTCATACAATACAATGTAAACGTCAGACAATACAGTGTAAACGTCAGACAATGCAGTGTAAACGTCAGACAACACAATGTAAATATCAGACAGTGCAGTGTAAACGTCACACAATACAATGTAAACGTCACAAAATACAATCTAAACATCAGACAATACAGTGTAAACATCATACAACACAATGTAAACGTCAGTACAATGTTAACATCAGACAATACAATGTAAACGTCAGACAATACAGTGTAAACGTCAGACAATACAATGTTAACATCAGACAATACAATGTAAACGTCAGACAATATACAGTAACGTCAGACAACACAGTGTAAACGTCAGACAATACAATGTAAACGTCAGACAACACAATGTAAACGTCAGACAGCACAATGTAAAACGTCAGACAAAGCGATGTAAACGTACGTCAGACAATATTCAGTAAAGTCAGACAACACAGTGTAAACGTCAGACAACACAGTGTAAACGTCAGACAACACAGTGTAAACGTCAGACAATACACTGTAAACGTCAGACAACACAATGTAAACGTCAGACAACACAATGTAAACGTCAGACAAAGCAATGTAAACGTACGTCAGATAATATACAGTAAAGTCAGACAACACAGTGTAAACGTCAGTCAACACAATGTAAACGTCAGACAACACAATATAAACGTCAGACAACACAATGTAAACGTCAGACAGTACAGTGTAAACGTCAGACAAAGCAATGTAAACGTACGTCAGACAATATACAGTAAAGTCAGACAGCACAGTGTAAACGTCAGACAATACAATATTAACACCAGACAGCACAATGTAAACGTCAGACAGTACAATGTAAACATCAGACAATACAATGTAAACGTCAGACAATACAGTGTAAATGTCAGACAGTACGATGTAAACATCAGACAAAGCAATGTAAACGTCAGACAACACAATGTAAACGTCAGACATTACAATGTAAACATCAGACATTACAATGTAAACGTCAGACAACACAATGTAAACGTCAGACAAAGCAATGTAAACGTCAGACAGTATACAGTAAAGTCAGACAATACAGTGTAAACGTCAGACAATACAATATAAACACCAGACAGCACAGTGTAAACGTCAGACAGTACAATGTAAACATCAGACAATACAGTGTAAACATCAGACAATACAGTGTAAACATCAGACAATAAACATCAGACAATACAATGTAAACATCAGACAATACAATGTAAACGTCAGACAATACAGTGTACACGTCAGACAGTACAACGTTAACATCAGACAATACAATGTAAACGTCAGACAATACAGTGTAAACGTCAGACAACACAGTGTAAACGTCAGACTGTACAATGTAAACGTCAGACAAAGCAATGTAAACGTCAGACAACACAGTGTAAATATCAGACATTACAATGTAAACGTCAGACAAAGCAATGTAAACGTCAGACGATATACAGTAAAGTCAGACAATACAGTGTAAACATCAGACAGTACAATGTAAACATCAGACAATACAGTGTAAGTATCAGACAATACAGTGTAAGTATCGGACAATACAATGTAAACATCAAACAATATAATGTAAACATCAGACAATACAGTGTAAGTATCAGACAATACAATGTAAACATCAAACAATATAATGTAAACATCAGACAATACAATGTAAACAGACAATACAGTGTAAGTATCAGACAATACAATGTAAACATCAAACAATATAATGTAAACATCAGACAATACAGTGTAAGTATCAGACAATACAATGTAAACATCAAACAATATAATGTAAACATCAGACAATACAGTGTAAACATCAGACAGTACAATGTAAACATCAGACAATACAGTGTAAACATCAGACAATACAGTTTAAGTATCAGACAATACAATGTAAACATCAAACAATATAATGTAAACATCAGACAATACAGTGTAAGTATCAGACAACAATGTAAACATCAAACAATACAATGTAAACATCAGACAATACAGTGTAAACATCAGACAATACAGTGTAAACATCAGACAATACAGTGTAAACATAAGACAATTAAATGTAAGCATCAGACAATACAATGTAAACATCAGACAATACAGTGTAAACATCAGACAATACAGTGTAAACATCAGACAATACAATGTAAACATCAGACAATACAGTGTAAACATCAGACAATACAATGTAAACATCAGACAATACAATGTAAACATCAGACAATACAGTGTAAACATCAGACAATACAGTATAAACATCAGACAATACAATGTAAACATCAGACAATACATGTAAACATCAGACAATACAGTGTAAGCGTCAGCCAACACAGTGTAAAAGTCAGACAATACAATGTAAACATCAGACAATACAGTGTGAACGTCAGCCAACACAGTGTAAACATCAGACAATACAATGTAAACGTCACACAATCGAGTGTAAACATCAGATAATACCGTGTAAACGTCACACAATACAATGTAAAAGTCAGACAATACAGTGTAAACGTCACACAATACAATGTAAACGTCACACAATACAGTGTAAACGTCACACAATACAGTGTAAACGTCACACAATACAGTGTAAACGTCACACAATACAGTGTAAACATCAAGTAATACAAGTTAAAAACAATACAATACAGTGTAAACATCAAGTAATACAAGTTAAAAACAATACAATACAGTGTAAACGTCACACAATACAGTGTAAACATCAAGTGATACAAGTTAAAAACAATACAATACAGTGTAAACGTCAGACTGCACAGTGTAAGCGTCAAATAATACCATGTAAAACTCAGACAATACAATGTTAACGTCAGACAATACAATGTAAACAGACAATACAATGTAAACATCAGACAATACAATGTAAACATCAGACAATACAATGTAAACGTCAGACAATACAGTGATGAACGTCAGACAATACAATGTAAACATCAGACAATACAATGTGAACGTCAGACAATACTATGTAAACATCAGACAATACAATGTGAACGTCAGACAATACAATGTAAACGTCAGACAATACAATGTAAACATCAGACAATACAATGTGAACGTCAGACAATACAATGTAAACATCAGACAATACAATGTGAACGTCAGACAATACAATGTAAACGTCAGACAATACAATGTGAACGTCAGACAATACAATGTGAACGTCAGACGATACAATGTAAACATCAGACAATACAATGTGAACGTCAGACGATACAATGTAAACATCAGACAATACAATGTAAACGTCAGACAATACAATGTGAACGTCAGACAATACAATGTAAACTCAGACAATACAATGTAAACATCAGACAATACAATGTAAACGTCAGACAATACAATGTAAACGTCAGACAATACAGTGTGAACGTCAGACAATTTAATGTGAACGTCAGACAATATAATGTTAACGTCAGACAATACAATGTTAACGTCAGACGATACAATGTGAACGTCAGACAATACAATATGAACATCAGACAATACAATGTTGACGTCAGACAGTACAGTGCGAACGTCAGACAGTACAAAATAAACGTCAGACAATACCATGTAAACGTTAGACAATGCAATGTAAACGTCAAACAATACCGTGTAAACGTCAAAAAATGCAGTGTAAACGTCAGACAAGACGATGTAAACATAAAAAATACAGAGTAAACGTCAGACAATACGATGTGAACGTCAGACTACAAAATAAACGTCAGACAGTACCATGTAAACGTTAGATAATGCAATGTAAATGTCGAACAATACCGTGTAAACGTCAGACAATACCGTGTAAACGTAAAAAAATACAGTGTAAACGTCAGACAAGACGATGTAAGCGTCAGACAGTATAGAATAAACTTCAAAGAATACAATGTAAACGTCAGACAGTATTATGTATACGTCAGACAATACAATGTAAACGTCAGACAATACAATGTATACGTCAGACAATACAATGTTAACGTCAAAGAGTACAGTGTAAACGTAAGACAGTACAGCGTAAATGTCAAACAGTACAGTGTAAACGTCAGACAATACAATGTAAACGTCAAAGATTACAGTGTAAACTTCAGACAATACAATGTAAACGTCAAACAGTACAGTGTAAACGTAAGACAGTACAGCGTAAACGTCAAAATGTACAGTGTAAACGTCAAAATGTACAATGTAAACGTCAAAATGTACAGTATAAACGTCAAACAGTACAGTGTAAACGTTAGACAATACAATGTAAACGTCAAACAGTACAGTGTAAACGTCAGACAGTACAGCGTAAACGTCAAAATGTACAGTGTAAACGTCAAAATGTACAATGTAAACGTCAAAATGTACAGTATAAATGTCAAACAGTACAGTATAAACGTCAGACAGTACAGCATAAACGAGAAAATGTACAGTGTAAACGTCAAAATGTACAGTGTAAACGTCAAAATGTACAGTGTAAACGTCAAATGTACAGTATAAACGTCAACGAACACAGTGTAAACGTCAGTACAGCATAAACGAGAAAATGTACAGTGTAAACGTCTAAATGTACAGTGTAAAAATGTACAGTGTAAACGTCAAAATGTACAGTGTAAACGTCAAAATGTACAGTGTAAACGTCAACGAACACAGTGTAAACGTCAAAATGTACAGTATAAACGTCAACGAACACAGTGTAAACGTCAAAATGTACAGTGTAAACGTCAACTAATACAGTGTAAACGTCAAAATGTACAGTGTAAACGTCAACGAACACATTGTAAACGTCAAAATGTACAGTGTAAACGTCAACGAACACAGTGTAAACGTCAAAATGTACAGTGTAAACGTCAAAATGTACAGTGTAAACGTGAACGAACACAGTGTAAACGTCAAAATGTACAATGTAAACGTCAAAATGTACAGTGTAAACGTCAACTAATACAGTGTAAACTACTTGTGTCTTTTGATTGTATTATACAATAATGACGGTTCATGACAACTGAACGTTGAATGCTGACACTGATACTACACTGTTCTCTTCTTTCAGAAAGAACGATGGCAACTTTTGGATTGGCTTGCGCTACAGGGACCAGGATCATTGTAAGTGATTCTGCCATCCTGCTAGTCAGTCCTTGACAATAAATGGCTGTGTTACTTACTTCTTGTTATCATAGTAGTGAGTCTATGTTAGTTACTTCTTGTTATCATAGTAGTGAGTCTATGTTGGTTACTTCTTGTTATCATAGTAGTGAGTCTATGTTGGTTACTTCTTGTTATCATAGTAGTGAGTCTATGTTAGTTACTTCTTGTTATCATAGTAGTGAGTCTATGTTGGTTACTTCTTGTTATCATAGTAGTGAGTCTATGTTACTTAGATCTTGTTATCATAGTAGTGAGTCTATGTTGGTTACTTCTTGTTATCATTGTAGTGAGTCTATGTTAGTTACTTCTTGTTATCATAGTAGTGAGTCTATGTTGGTTACTTCTTGTTATCATAGTAGTGAGTCTATGTTAGTTACTTCTTGTTATCATAGTAGTGAGTCTATGTTGGTTACTTCTTGTTATCATTGTAGTGAGTCTATGTTAGTTACTTCTTGTTATCATAGTAGTGAGTCTGTGTTAGTTACTTATTGTTATCATAGTAGTGAGTCTATGTTAGTTACTTCCTGTTATCATAGTAGTGAGTCTATGTTAGTTACTTCTTGTTATCATAGTAGTGAGTCTATGATGGTTACTTCTTGTTATCGTAGTAATGAGTCTATGTTATTAGATTTTGTTATCATTGTAGTGAGCCTATGTTAGTTACTTCTTGTTATCATTGTAGTGAGTCTATGTTAGTTACTTCTTGTTATCATAGTAGTGAGTCTATGTTAGTTACTTCTTGTTATCATTGTAGTGAGTCTATGTTAGTTACTTCTTGTTATCATAGTAGTGAGTCTATGTTAGTTACTTCTTGTTATCATTGTAGTGAGTCTATGTTAGTTACTTCTTGTTATCATAGTAGTGAGTCTATTTTAGTTACTTCTTGTTATTGTAGTGAGTCTATTTTAGTTACTTCTTGTTATCATTGTAGTGAGTCTATGTTAGTTACTTCTTGTTATCATTGTAGTGAGTCATTGACAATAAATGGCTGTGTTAATTACTGATATCAGACAAGGACAAATGGTCATTACTGTGATATCAGACAAGGACAAATGGTCATTACTGTGATATCAGACAAGGACAAATAGTCATTACTGTGATATCAGTCAAGGACAAAAAGTCATTACTGTGATATCAGACAAGGACAAATAGTCATTACTGTCATATCAGACAAGGACAAATGGTCATTACTGTGATATCAGACAAGGACAAATAGTCATTACTGTGATATCAGACAAGGACAAATGGTCATTACTGTGATATCAGACAAGGACAAATGGTCATTACTGTGATATCAGACAAGGACAAATAGTCATTACTGTCATATCAGACAAGGACAAATGGTCATTACTTGTGATATCAGACAAGGACAAATGTCATTACTGTCATATCAGACAAGGACAAATGGTCATTACTGTGATATCAGACAAGGACAAATGTCATCACTGTGATATCAGACAAGGACAACTGGTTCATTACTTGATATCAGACAAGGACAAATGGTCATTACTGTGATATCAGACAAGGACAAATAGTCATTACTGTGATATCAGACAAGGACAAATAGTCATTGCTGTGATATCAGACAGTGGACAAATGGTCATTACTGTGATATCAGACAAGGACAAATGGTCATTACTGTGATATCAGACAAGGACAAATGGTCATTACTGTGATATCAGACAAGGACAAATGGTCATTACTGTGATATCAGACAAGGACAAATATTCATTACTGTGATATCAGACAGTGGACAAATGGTCATTACTGTGATATCAGACAAGGACAAATGGTCATTACTGTGATATCAGACAAGGACAAATGGTCATTACTGTGATATCAGACAGTGGAAAAATGGTCATTACTGTGATATCAGACAAGGACAAATGGTCATTACTGTGATATCAGACAAGGACAAGTGGTCATTACTGTGATATCAGACAAAGACAAAAAGTCATTACTGTGATATCAGACAAGGACAAATGGTCATTACTGTGATATCAGACAAGGACAAATGGTCATTACTGTCATATCAGACAAGGACAAATAGGTCATTACTGTCATATCAGACAAGGACAAATAGTCATTACTGTGATATCAGACAAGGACAAATGGTCATTACTGTGATATCAGACAAGGACAAATAGTCATTACTGTGATATCAGACAAGGACAAATGGTCATTACTGTGATATCAGACAAGGACAAATAGTCATTACTGTGATATCAGACAAGGGCAAATGGTCATTACTGTGATATCAGACAAGGACAACTAGTCATTACTGTGATATCAGACAAGGACAAATAGTCATTACTGTGATATCAGACAAGGACACATGGTCATTACTGTGATATCAGACAAGGACAAATAGTCATTACTGTGATATCAGACAAGGACAAATAGTC
>CM060314.1:462971-497971 GCA_030674185.1 Monoplex corrugatus | reverse complement strand
GTGTGTGGTCCCTTTTTTGTGTGTGTCGTCCCTTTTGACGTCCACTCAGCAACTCTAAACCATTTTTTACATTCATTTAGCCACTCTAAACCACTTTCACATCCATTTAGCAACTCTATACCATTTTCACATTCACTCAGAAACTTTAAAACCATTTTCACATCCCATTCGGCAACTGCAAACCACTTCCACATCCCCCATCAGCAGCTCATGTACGTGTACGTTAACTTTTTTTACGTGTCGTTTCATCTGTCTTTAAGAGTCCAAGATTTAGTTTAATGTTACTTTTGGTCTGTTTCTTTTCCGTAGTTTCAACCTAAATCTTCTCATAACAGGATTGTGGTCACTGTTGCAGTCTGCAACTGGTAGTGTTTTTACTGTCAGCAAAGAATTTCTAAACCTTTTATTGATCAGGATGTAGTCAGTTTGATTTTTGGTATTATCTCCTAGTCTCATCCATGTCCATTTTCTTCTGTCAGGCTGCTCAAACCAGGTGTTTCCTACTATGAACTCATTCATCTGTGCCCATTCCACAAGTTTCCCTCCCCTTTCATTTTGTGTACCGAGGCCATGAGATCCAACTATATCCTCCACCCTATCCTGTCCCACGTTAGCATTGAAATCTCCAATTATTATGGTAACTTCTTGTGATTTACATTGAGCCTTGGCCATCTCTAATACTTCATAGAAGTTGTCAGTTTCGTCCTGAGTACTTGCCGATGTTGGTGCATACACCTAGATGATGTTGGTATCAAATGGCTTGCCATCCAATTTAACCAGCAAAACTCTGTTGGACACAGCCCAGTATCCCATAACTGCTTTTGATTTGTCCCTGTCAATTATGACGCCTACTCCTCTTTCATGTCAGTTTCCACCAGAATATATTATTGTATGCTCTCCTGATGTTATCATGCTTACCCCCTTCCATCTCACTTCCCCTTGTCCTAAAGTGTTAGCGTTAAACCTTTGCGTCTCCATCTTGACATTCTCTCATTTTCCCAGCAATGTCCTCACATTCCATATTGCGATTCTGGTATTTTTTTAAGTTTGATTGCAGTAGTTTGCAGACAGTCTGGTGGCACCTGCGCAGCATAACAGTCTCTACAGGACGAAGGTGCTCCATAGGAGCCCCGATTTATGTCGGTATCCTCATTATTCTTGTTTTGTCCAGCCATGAATATTCTTGGGAAAGTAGCCTACAATGGTGGTTTTCTGTTGCCTTCCTTCGGTTTGAGTAGATCTCTCCTTTAGCCTTTGTCGTTCCCAGTAGGGATGATTTTTTTTCAGGGTTCACTCCCTTAGCCTTATTCTCTCCCGAGATAACCACAAGGCAGTGGTGCTATTTACCTATAGCTGGGGGTCTGGTTCGTGGACACCAGGGCATATCCACACGCCGGTGGGCCTGCGTGCCGCACGTCTGGGGGCCAGACCTCCTCCAAGTCCCTCGAGTTTTAGCCTGAGTCCATGAGGTGCTCAGTTACCACATATCGCCTCGAAGAGGCATAACGTAGGGCTTGTTGATGGAGAGGCTATGTACTGACAGACAGAGACCCATTCTGCTCTCCTTTTCGCATAGCTGCAAGCAGCAGTGCTAGCCAGTGGTGCAGGCTGAAAACAAGAGGTGACAAGCTCGCAGTCACTAGCCAACGCACTAGACACATCACATCAGCCATTTGACACACGCCAACGCACTAGATACATCACATCAGCCATTTGACACACGCCAACACAGTAGACGCATTACATCAGCCATTTGACACACGCCAACACAGTAGACGCATTACATCAGCCATTTGACACACACCAACACAGTAGACGCATTACATCAGCCATTTGACACACGACAACGCACTAGACACATCACATCAGCCATTTGACACAGGACAACACACTAGACACATCACATCAGCCATTTGACACAGGACAACACACTAGACACATCACATCAGCCATTTGACACACGACAACGCACTAGACACATCACATCAGCCATTTGACACAGGACAACACACTAGACGCATATCAGCCATTTGACACACGCCAACACACTGACCCATCACATCAGCCATTTGACACACGCCAACACACTGACGCATCACATCAGCCATTTGACACAGGACAACACAGTAGACACATCACATCAGTCATTTGAATCAGGACAACACACTGACGCATCACATCAGCCATTTGATACAGGACAGTACAGTAGACCCATCACATTAGCCATTTGACACAGGACAACACAGTAGACACATCACATCAGCCATTTGACACAGGACAACACAGTAGACACATCACATCAGTCATTTGATACAGGACAACACAGTAGACCCATCACATCAGCCATTTGATACAGGACAACACAGTAGACCCATCACATCAGCCATTTGATACAGGACAACACAGTAGACACATCACATCAGCCATTTGACACAGGACAACACAGTAGACACATCACATCAGTCATTTGATACAGGACAACACAGTAGACCCATCACATCAGCCATTTGATACAGGACAACACAGTAGACCCATCACATCAGTCATTTGATACAGGACAACACAGTAGACCCATCACATCAGCCATTTGATACAGGACAACACAGTAGACACATCACATCAGCCATTTGATACAGGACAACACACTGACGCATCACATCAGTCATTTGATACAGGACAACACAGTAGACCCATCATATCAGCCATTTGATACAGGACAACATAGTAGACCCATCACATCAGTCATTTGATACAGGACAACACAGTAGACACATCACATCAGCCATTTGACACAGGACAACGTAGTAGACACATCACATCAGCCATTTGACACAGGACAACACAGTAGACCCATCCATCAGTCATTTGACACAGGACAACATAGTAGACACATCACATCAGCCATTTGACACAGGACAACATAGTAGACACATCACATCAGCCATTTGATACAGGACAACACACTGACCCATCACATCAGCCATTTGATACAGGACAACACAGTAGACCCATCACATCAGCCATTTGATACAGGACAACACACTGACCCATCACATCAGCCATTTGATACAGGACAACACAGTAGACCCATCACATCAGCCATTTGATACAGGACAACACAGTAGACACATCACATCAGCCATTTGATACAGGACAACACACTGACGCATCACATCAGTCATTTGATACAGGACAACACAGTAGACACATCACATCAGCCATTTGACACAGGACAACGTAGTAGACACATCACATCAGCCATTTGACACAGGACAACACAGTAGACCCATCCATCAGCCATTTGACACAGGACAACATAGTAGACACATCACATCAGCCATTTGACACAGGACAACATAGTAGACACATCACATCAGCCATTTGATACAGGACAACACACTGACGCATCACATCAGTCATTTGATACAGGACAACACACTGACCCATCACATCAGCCATTTGATACAGGACAACACAGTAGACCCATCACATCAGCCATTTGATACAGGACAACACACTGACCCATCACATCAGCCATTTGATACAGGACAACACAGTAGACCATCACATCAGTCATTTGATACAGGACAACACAGTAGACACATCACATCAGTCATTTGATACAGGACAACACACTGACCCATCACATCAGTCATTTGATACAGGACAACACAGTAGACCCATCACATCAGTCATTTGATACAGGACAACACACTGACGCATCACATCAGCATTTGATACAGGACAACACACTGACGCATCACATCAGTCATTTGATACAGGACAACACAGTAGACCCATCACATCAGTCATTTGACACAGGACAACACATAGACACATCACATCAGCCATTTGATACAGGACAACACAGTAGAGCACATCACATCATGATTTGACACAGGACAACACACTGACGCATCACATCAGTCATTTGATACAGGACAACACAGTAGACACATCACATCAGTCATTTGATACAGGACAACACAGTAGACACATCACATCAGTCATTTGACACAGGACAGCACACTGAACCATCACATCAGCCATTTGACACAGGACAACACGCTGACGCATCACATCAGACATTTGACACAGGACAACACACTGACGCATCACATCAGTCATTTGATACAGGACAACACAGTAGACCCATCACATCAGTCATTTGACACAGGACAACACAAAACATAGACACATCACATCAGTCATTTGATACAGGACAACACACTGACGCATCACATCAGCCATTTGATACAGGACAACACAGTAGACACATCACATCAGTCATTTGATACAGGACAACACACTGACGCATCACATCAGCCATTTGATACAGGACAACACAGTAGACACATCACATCAGTCATTTGATACAGGACAACACAGTAGACACATCACATCAGTCATTTGATACAGGACAACACACTGACGCATCACATCAGCCATTTGATACAGGACAACACAGTAGACCCATCACATCAGTCATTTGATACAGGACAACACAGTAGACACATCACATCAGCCATTTGATACAGGACAACACAGTAGACCCATCACATCAGTCATTTGATACAGGACAACACAGTAGACCCATCACATCAGCCATTTGACACAGGACAACACAGTAGACACATCACATCAGTCATTTGATATAGGACAACACACTGACGCATCACATCAGTCATTTGACACAGGACAACACAGTAGACACATCACATCAGTCATTTGATACAGGACAACACACTGACGCATCACATCAGCCATTTGATACAGGACAACACAGTAGACCCATCACATCAGCCATTTGATACAGGACAACACAGTAGACCCATCACATCAGCCATTTGACACAGGACAACACAGTAGACACATCACATCAGTCATTTGATACAGGACAACACACTGACGCATCACATCAGTCATTTGACACAGGACAACACAGTAGACACATCACATCAGCCATTTGACACAGGACAACACACTGACGCATCACATCAGTCATTTGACACAGGACAACACAGTAGACACATCACATTAGCCATTTGACACAGGCCAACACACTGACGCATCACATCAGTCATTTGACACAGGACAACACAGTAGACACATCACATCAGCCATTTGACACAGGACAACACACTGATGCATCACATCAGTATTTGACACAGGACAACACAGTAGACACATCACATCAGCCATTTGACACAGGACAACACACTAGACCCATCACATCAGCCATTTGACACACATTTGACTTCACTGCTTTAACTTCCTTGTTCTGCTGTTTTCTGATTCTGTGCTTATTTGACTTCACTTTCATTATCTTCAAATCTTATTTGTTCATTTTTTATTGACTGCTGTGCAGCCGGCAGTTGCCGTCCACTGGACGACTCGTGGAAGAGTTACAATGGAGCGTGTTACCTGGTTGAGGCAGGGACAGGTGACAACGCCATGACGTGGAGAGAGGCCAACAAGTTCTGTACGGAGATGCACACAGCGCTGGTCTCCATCACCACGCCACACGAACAACTGTTTGTACAGAGTCTGGTGAGTCTTGGCTTTATTTTGGTTTGACCGCCCACCTGCTCCCTATTATACACATGAAATTATGGCTACATAATTATAGCAAAACAAACTTGTAGATCACCATGACTTCAGTCTTCCTGCTGTTTAGTTCCAACCCCTTACCTTTGCTTTCTATTTCTAGAATATTCACAAGGTTTTGTAGGTCCCTTTCATTTTCTGCAATGAGCACGGTGTCATCTGCTTATCGAATGTTGTTTATCATTTTCCCTCCAACCTTTAATCCAGGGTCTTCCTCTAGGTTTCTCATGTTTTTCGCTGTAAAGTGAAAACAGATCTGGTGACAAACACAACCCTGTCTGACTCCACTTTTGATGTTTTGGAAAGAGCTTATAAGGTTTTTCATTCTCATTGCAGCTGTTTGTTCCCAATACATATTTCTGATTATTCGTAGATCTTATCCATCAATATTGAGTCTTTCTAGTTGGTTGATCAATTCTTCATGTCTTACCTGACATTGGTAAGAACGCTTTCCGTCTTCATGAATCCTGTTATATCTTGGCCGATTCTGCTGGCTATTTCTGATGTGCATCTGCCGTCTGGTGAGATGACTGGTACATCACACTACAATGTGAAATGTCACACATACACATAGACGTCAAATGTACTGAGTTTGAAATGTCACAAATCGAAGTCACACTACACTGGGTGTGAAATGTCACACATACACGTGACGTCATGACTGATTTCATTTTCAGATTCGCAACGTGTCCACTGACGCTCTGTGGATTGGTCTGAACAAACTTGACGTCGGCCATGGCTTCAGGTGCGTTATTCAACAGAGTTGTGTGCACAGAGTTACAGGCCAGCAATGATGCAAGTTGCATTATTGCCTGCCTGATGTTTGTGTACAAGTAACCAAACCATGTCTTGTCATTGCTCGTTATGCAGTTGTTGTGCTGGATGACTATATGTTCGTGTACAGTTAGCCTGTGGTCATCATGTTTAGGGTCTACTAGTGATAATGTTTAAGTTTAATGATGTTTAAATATCTGGGAACGATCATCTCACCAGACAGCAGATGCACATCAGAAATAGCCAGTAGAATCGGCCAAGCCAAAACAGCATTCAAGAAGATGAAAAACATTCTTATCAACAAATGCCTATAAATTAACATCAGGAAGAGAGTTCTTGAATGTTATATAGAACCGATAATGTTATACGATTGTGAGACGTGGACAGTCAGCAAGCAAAGCCAGAACAAGATTGAGGCAGCCGAGATGTGGTTTCTAAGAAGAATGTTGAGAGTTCCATGGACAGCAAAGAAAACAAACGAGACAGTCTTGATGGAGGCAGACACAATAAGATCGTTCACAAGGAAGATTAGGAAAAGACAGACAACATTTATGGGCCATTTTATGAGGAAGGGGGAATTGGAGCACCTGGTCACAACAGGAAAGCCGGAGGGGGAAAGTGTGCCAGGTAGACCCAGGTAGAAAATATTTTACGGATTTGTAGAGTGGTTGAGGACTGACAGGGTACCTGCAGACGTACTTGCAGCAAAAAAGGATAGATTCATACGGAGGGCCACGATCGACAAATCCATGCGGCAGGGCACATGATGATTACATATGTATATACATATATATGTATATATCTGTCTATCTATATGTATATACATATATATATACATGAATGTAGATATGTATGTATGAATGTATGTATATATGTATGTAGATATGTATGTATGAATGTATGTATGTATATATGTATAGTATGTATTATGTATGTTTGTAGATATTATGTATGTATGTATGTATGTATGTAGAATCACATAAAATACCGCCCAAAAATTGTATTGGACAAACTTGACACGTAAATAGCCTGTGCTCTTTCAGTCTAGAATCTTGGAAAAGGACGCAGCTCATGTTGAGTTAAGTTTTAACACATGAAGAGCGTGAAACATCTTTCAAATGTAACTTTAAGTCTCTTCATTCCAAAACTTTGAATAAAAACATGGATGAGAACAGGACGCACTTAACCAAATGCAACTTATGGACAAGAAATATTTACATCAGTTCACTTTTCAGACACATCTGTGCCTACTCGGGAAAACAAACGTAAAATTCACAACAGCAACGAAAGTAACACAGCGTTTTTTTGTTCTTTGTTTGTTGTTGTTGTTTGTTTGTTTGTTTGTTTGTTTTGTTTGGGGGGTTGTCGTTGTTTTTGTTGTTGTTGTTTTTGTTGTTGTTGTTGTTTTCATCATGAAACTTTCAAATTAAAGTCGTGTTTTGTGCTTAATTTTGAAACAATAATATACTCTACTTTTGTGTGACTCAGACTACTGTGTGTGTGTGTGTGTGTGTGTGTGGTGTGTGTGTGTGTGTGTGTGTGTGTTGTGTGTGTACAGATGGTCTGATGGGACCCCGACGTCCTACGAGAACTGGAACGTAAACGAACCCAACAACTTTGGTTATCTAGAGTACTGCGTCACAATGCTGACCAAAAATGGTCAGTTATTGTCTGTCTGTTTGTCTTTCTGTCTGTGTGTGTGTTTGTCTGTCTGTGTGTGTGTTTGTCTGTGTGTGTGTGTGTGTGTGTCTTTCTGTCTGTGTGTGTGTCTTTCTGTCTGTGTGTGTGTTTGTCTTTCTGTCTGTGTGTGTGTCTTTCTGTCTGTGTGTGTTTGTGTGTCTTTCTGTCTTTGTGTGTGTGTGTCTTTCTGTCTGTCTGTGTTTGCCATTCTGTCTGTGTGTGTGTTTGTCTTTCTGTCTGTGTGTGTTTGTCTTTCTGTCTGTGTGTGTGTTTGTCTTTCTGTCTGTGTGTGTGTTTGTCTTTCTGTCTGTGTGTGTGTTTGTCTTTCTGTCTGTGTGTGTTTTTGTCTTTCTGTCTGTGTGTGTGTGTCTTTCTGTCTGTGTGTGTGTGTGTCTTTCTGTCTGTGTGTGTGTGTTTGTCTTTCTGTCTGTGTGTGTGTGTCTTTCTGTCTGTGTGAGTGTTTGTCTTTCTGTCTGTGTGTGTGTGTGTTTGTCTTTTGTCTGTATGTGTGTGTCTTTCTGTCTGTGTGTGTGTTTGTCTTTCTGTCTGTGTGTGTGTTTATCTTTCTGTCTGTGTGTGTGTCTTTCTGTCTGTGGTGTGTGTGTCTTTCTGTCTGTGTGTGTGTCTTTCTGTCTGTGTGTGTGTGTCTTTCTGTCTGTGTGTGTGTTTTGTCTTTCTGTCTGTGTGTGTGTGTTTGTCTTTCTGTCTGTGTGTGTGTGTCTTTCTGTCTGTGTGTGTCTGTTTGTCTTTCTGTCTGTGTGTGTCCTGTTTGTCTTTCTGTCTGTGTGTGTGTTTGTCTTTCTGTCTGTGTGTGTGTGTGTCTTTCTGTCTGTGTGTGTGTGTCTTCTTCTGTGTCTGTGCTTCTGTCGTGTGTGTGTCTTTCTGTCTGTGTGTGTGTCTTTCTGTCTGTGTGTGTGTGTCTTTCTGTCTGTGTGTGTGTGTCTTTCTGTCTGTGTGTGTGTTTTGTCTTTCTGTCTGTTGTGTGTGTTTTGTCTTTCTGTCTGTGTGTGTGTGTCTTTCTGTCTGTGTGTGTGTTTGTCTTTCTGTTGTGTGTGTGTGTGTGTGTCTTTCTATCTGTGTGTGTTTGTCTGTCTGTGTGTGTGTTTGTCTTTCTGTCTGTGTGTGTGTTTGTCTTTCTGTCTGTGTGTTTGTCTTTCTGTCTGTGTGTGTGTGTTTGTCTTTCTGTCTGTGTGTGTGTTTGTCTTTCTGTCTGTGTGTGTGTTTGTCTTTCTGTCTGTGTTGTGTGTTTGTCTTTCTGTCTGTGTGTTTGTCTTTCTGTCTGTGTGTGTGTGTGTTTGTCTGTGTGTGTGTTTGTCTGTCTGTGTGTGTGTTTGTCTGTGTGTGTGTTTTGTTCTTGTCTGTCTGTGTTTGTCTTTCTGTCTGTGTGTGTGTGTGTTTGTCTGTGTCTGTGTGTGTTTGTCTGTCTGTGTGTGTGTTTGTCTGTGTTCTGTGTGTGTGTTTGTCTTTCTGTCTGTGTGTGTTTGTCTTTCTGTCTGTGTGTGTGTTTGTCTTTCTGTCTGTGTGTGTGTTTGTCTTTCTGTCTGTGTGTGTGTGTTTGTCTTTCTGTCGTGTGTTGTGTTGTGTGTTTGTCTGTGTGTGTGTTTGTCTGTGTGTTGTGTTTGTCTTTCTGTCTGTGTGTGTTTTGTCTTTTCTGTCTGTGTGTGTTTTGTCTGTGTGTGTGTTTGTCTGTCTGTGTGTGTTGTCTGTGTGTCTGTGTGTGTTTGTCTTTCTGTCTGTGTGTGTGTGTTTGTCTTTCTGTCTGTGTGTGTGTTGTTTGTCTGTGCTGTGTGTTTGTCTGTGTGTTGTTGTTTGTCTTTCTGTCTGTGTGTGTGTTTGTCTTTCTTCTGTGTGTTTGTCTTTCTGTCTGTGTGTGTGTGTTTGTCTTTCTGTCTGTGTGTGTGTTTGTCTTTCTGTCTGTGTGTGTGTGTGTTTGTCTGTGTCTGTGTTGTTCTGTCTGTCTGTTGTGTGTTTGTCTGTGTATCTGTGTGTTTGTCTTTCTGTCTGTGTGTGTGTTTGTCTTTCTGTCTGTGTGTGTGCCTTTCGTCTGGTTTTGTCTTCTGTCTGTTGTCTGTTTGCCTTTCTGTCTGTGTGTCTGTTTGCCTTTCTGTCTGTGTGTCTGTTTGCCTTTCTTCTGTGTGTTCTGTTTGCCTTTCTGTCTGTGTGTCTGTTTGCCTTTCTCGTCTGTGTCTGTTCTTCCTTTGCTGTCCTTCTGTTGCTTTACTGTCTGTTGCTCTCCTTTGCCTGTTCTGTCTGTGTGTCTGTTGTCTCTTCCTGTCTGTGTGTCTGTTTGTCTTTCTGTCTTGTGTCTGTTTTGCTTGTCTGTCCTGTGTGTCTGTTTGCCTTATTTACATGTCTGTCTCTCCTTGCCTGTCTCTGTATTTACATGTCTGTCTCTCCTTGCCTGTCTCTGTATTTACATGTCTGTCTCTCCTGCCTGTCTGTATTTACATGTCTGTCTCTCCATGCCTGTCTCTGTATTTACATGTCTGTCTCTCGCTGCCTGTCTCTGTATTTACATGTCTGTCTCTCCATGCCTGTCTCTGTATTTACATGTCTGTCTCTCCATGCCTGTCTCTGTATTTACATGTCTGTCTCTCCTGCCTGTCTCTGTATTTACATGTCTGTCTCTCGCTGCCTGTCTCTGATTTACATGTCTGTCTCTCCTGCCTGTCTCTGTATTTACATGTCTGTCTCTCCATGCCTGTCTCTGTATTTACATGTCTGTCTCTCCTGCCTGTCTCTGTATTTACATTCTGTCTCTCCTGCCTGTCTCTGTATTTACATGTCTGTCTCTCCTTGCCTGTCTCTGTATTTACATGTCTGTCTCTCCTTGTCTGTCTCTGTATTTACATGTCTTCCTCTCCTCTTTGTCTTCCTGTCTGTATTTACATTCTGTCTCTCCCTGCCTGTCTCTGTATTTACATTGTCTGACTTTCTGCCTGTCCTCTGTGTTTTACATGTCCTGTCCTCTCTCTTGCCTGTCTCTGTATTTACATGTCTGTCTCTGCTCGCTCTGTCCTGTCTCTGTATTTACATGTCTGTCTCTCCTTCGTCTGTCTGTATTTACATGTCTGTCTCTCCCTTCCTGTCTGTATTTACATGTCTGTCTCTCCCTGCCTGTCTCTGTATTTACATGTCTGACTTTCCTTGCCTGTCTCTGTGTTTACATGTCTGTCTCTCCTTGCCTGTCTCTGTGTTTACATGTCTGTCTCTCCCTTCCTGTCTCTGTATTTACATGTCTGTCTCTCCTTGCCTGTCTCTGTATTTACATGTCTGTCTTTCCCTGCCTGTCTCTGTATTTACATGTCTGTCTCTCCTTGCCTGTCTCTGTATTTACATGTATGTCTTTCCCTGCCTGTCTCTGTGTTTACATGTCTGTCTCTCCCTGCCTGTCTCTGTATTTACATGTCTGTCTCTCCTTGTCTGTCTCTGTATTTACATGTCTGTCTCTCCTTGCCTGTCTCTGTATTTACATGTCTGTCTCTCCCTGCCTGTCTGTGTTTACATGTCTGTCTCTCCCTGCCTGTCTCTGTATTTACCACCAACACTGGATGAAGTGAAGAACGTAGTAAAGAAAGCCAGAGCCAAGTCAGCACCTGGACCAAACGGAATACCATACCTGCTCTACAAGAAATGCCCAAAAGTGCTCGAGTGGCTCCACAAGATGATTCGATCAGCATGGAGGAACCAGAAGATCAGCGACCAATGGATGAGAGCTGAAGGAGTGTACATTCCGAAGGAGCAGAACTCCAGCAGCATCAATCAGTTCAGGCCAATATCACTTCTGAACGTCGAGGGGAAAATCTTCTTCTCTGTTATGGCAGCAAGATTGACAAAATACCTGACTGAAAACAAGTATCTGGATATGTCAGTCCAAAAGGGAGGCATACCAGGAATGCCTGGATGCTTGGAACATGCCACGTTGATTTGGGATGCCATCCAAAAAGCAAGAACAGAGAAGAGAAACATTGACGTAGTTTGGCTTGATCTGGCGAATGCATATGGATCAGTTCCACACGATATGATCCAGCTGGCTCTTGAAATGTATCACATCCCAGAAAACATCCGAACAATGCTGAGGAAGTATTTCCAAGGGTTCTCAATGCGGTTCTCTACCAAAGAATACACCACGGACTGGATAGACCTAGAGGTGGGCATTGCAATGGGCTGTGCAATCTCTCCCATACTGTTCGTGTTGGCAATGGAAGTCATCTTGAAAGCTGCAATGAAGAGTTCAGGTCCAGTGAATCTGGGAGATGGATACCAGATGCCTCCTCTGAAAGCTTTCATGGATGACACAACAGTCTTGTCCACGGATGAGGAAGAGACACACCAAATCTTAAAAGCAGCTGGATGAGCTGGTGGCCTCTTCAAGAATGAGGTTCAAACCTAAGAAATCCCGAAGTCTCTCACTGCGAAAAGGAAAAGTGGCAGATTCAGTCAAATTCATGGTAGCCAACCAAGCCATCCCCACTGTCACAGAAGAGCCAGTAAAAAGTCTCGGAAGATGGTATGATGACTCCCTGAAAGACACACAAAGGGGATGTGAAACCAAGCAAACAGCAGAAGAAGGCCTGAAGAAAATAGATAACTGCGGACTGCCAGGCAAATACAAAGTCTGGTGTCTACAGTTCATGCTGATACCAAAGCTGCTGTGGCCACTGCTAATCTATGACATTTGCACCAGCACAGTCGAAGCAATGGAAGCCAAAATCAACAAATACACAAGAAAATGGCTCGGTGTCCCACCTGGTCTCACTGATGTTGCATTCTACTGTCGTCAAGCAATGCTGAAGCTACCTCTCAAATCCATAGTGGAGGAATACAAAGTTGGAAAAGCAAGACTGTTGAGCATGCTGGAGGAATCGGAAGACAATATCGTGAGATCAGTTCATCCAAAGCTGAGAACTGGCAGAAAGTGGAAAGTCCAAGAGGCTATCTCTGTATTTACATGTCTGTCTCTCCTTGCCTGTCTCTGTATTTACATGTCTGTCTCTCCATGCCTGTCTCTGTATTTACATGTCTGTCTCTCCTTGCCTGTCTCTGTATTTACATGTCTGTCTCTGCTTGCCTGTCTCTGTATTTACATGTCTGTCTTTCTGTATTTACATGTCTGTCTTTCCCTGCCTGTCTCTGTATTTACATGTCTGTCTCTCCCTGCCTGTCTCTGTATTTACGTCTGTCTCTCCCTGCCTGTCTCTGTATTTATATGTCTGTCTCTCCCTGTCTGTCTCTGTATTTACATGTCTGTCTCTCCTTGCCTGTCTCTGTATTTACATGTCTGTCTCTCCCTGTCTGTCTCTGTGTTTACATGTCTGTCTCTCCTTGCCTGTCTCTGTATTTACATGTCTGTCTTTCCCTGCCTGTCTCTGTATTTACATGTCTGTCTCTCCCTGCCTAGTCTCTGTGTTTACATATCTGTCTCTCCCTGCCTGTCTCTGTATTTACATGTCTGTCTCTCCCTGCCTGTCTCTGTATTTACATATCTGTCTCTGTATTTACATGTCTGTCTTTCCCTGACTGTCTCTGTATTTACATGTCTGTCTCTCCCTGCCTGTCTCTGTATTTACGTCTGTCTCTCCCTGCACTGTCTCTGTATTTACAGTCTGTCTCTCCTGCCTGTCTCTGTATTTACATGTCTGTCTCTCCCTGCCTGTCTCTGTATTTACATGTCTGTCTTCCATGCCTGTCTCTGTATTTACGTCTGTCTCTCCCTGCCTGTCTCTGTATTTACATGTCTGTCTCTCCCTGCCTGTCTCTGTTTTACATGTCTGTCTCTAGTATTCATGTCTGTCTTTCCCTGCCTGTCTCTGTATTTACATGTCTGTCTCTCCCTGCCTGTCTCTGTATTTACATGTCTGTCTCTCCATGCCTGTCTCTGTATTTACATGTCTGTCTCTGTATTTACATGTCTGTCTCTCCCTGCCTGTCTCTGTATTTACATGTCTGTCTCTCCTTGCCTGTCTCTGTATTTACAGGTCTGTCTCTCCTTGCCTGTTTCTGTGTTTACATGTCTGTCTCTCCCTGCCTGTCTCTGTCTTTACATGTCTGTCTCTCCCTGCCTGTCTCTGTATTTACATGTCTGACTCTGTATTTACATGTCTGACTCTGTATTTACATGTCTGTCTCTGTATTTACATATCTGTCTCTGTATTTACATGTCTGTCTCTCCATGCCTGTCTCTGTATTTACATGTCTGTCTCTGTATTTACATGTCTGTCTCTCCCTGCCTGTCTCTGTGTTTACATGTCTGTCTTTCCCTGCCTGTCTCTGTATTTACATGTCTGTCTCTCCTTGTCTGTCTCTGTATTTACATGTCTGTCTTTCCCTGCCTGTCTCTGTATTTACATGTCTGTCTCTCCTTGCCTGTCTCTGTATTTACATGTCTGTCTCTCCTTGCCTGTCTCTGTGTTTACATGTCTGTCTCTCCCTGCCTCTCTGGATTTACATGTCTGTCTCTCCTTGCCTGTCTCTGTATTTACATGTCTGTCTTTCCCTGCCTGTCTCTGTATTTACATGTCTGTCTCTCCTTGCCTGTCTCTGTATTTACATGTCTGTCTCTCCCTGCCTGTCTCTGTATTTACATGTCTGTCTCTCCTTGCCTGTCTCTGTATTTACATGTCTGTCTTTCCCTGCCTGTCTCTGTGTTTACATGTCTGTCTCTCCCTGCCTGTCTCTGTATTTACATGTCTGTCTCTCCTTGCCTGTCTCTGTATTTACATGTCTGTCTCTCCCTGCCTGTCTCTGTGTTTACATGTCTGTCTCTCCTTGCCTGTCTCTGTATTTACATGTCTGTCTCTCCCTGCCTGTGTCTGTATTTACATGTCTCTCCCTGCCTGTCTCTGTGTTTACATATCTGTCTCTCCCTGCCTGTCTCTGTATTTACATGTCTGTCTCTCCTTGCCTGTCTCTGTATTTACATGTCTGTCTCTCCTTGCCTGTCTCTGTATTTACATGTCTGTCTCTCCTTGTCTGTCTCTGTATTTACATGTCTGTCTCTCCTTGTTTGTCTCTGTATTTACATGTCTGTCTCTCCTTGTCTGACTCTGTATTTACATGTCTGTCTCTGAGTATTTGCATGTCTGTCTCTCTGTATTTACATGTCTGTCTCTGTATTTACATGTCTGTCTCTCCTTGTCTGCTCTGTATTTACATGTCTGTCTCTGAGTATTTGCATGTCTGTCTCTCGTATTTACATGTCTGTCTCTCTGTATTTACATGTCTGTCTCTCTGTATTTACATGTCTGTCTCTCTGTATTTACATGTCTGTCTCTCTGTATTTACATGTACGTCCTCTTTTTCTGGTTTTGTAATGCACGTGGTTGATTGACAAATGAAAATGGTGACGTCATTATGATCCACACCATAACTACCTTGGTTCACCTACAGTGGTCACGTCATTATGATTCCCACACCATAACTACCTTGGTTCACCTACAGTGGTCACGTCATTATGATCCACACCATAACTACCTTGGTTCACCTACAGGGGTCACGTCATTATGATCCACTCCATAACTACCTTGGTTCACCTACAGTGGTGACGTTATTATGATCCACACATAACTACCTTGGTTCACCTACAGTGGTGACGTCATTATGATCCACACCATAACTACCTTGGTTCACCTACAGTGGTCACGTCATTATGATCCACACCATAACTTACTTGGTTCACCTACAGTGGTCACGTCATTATGATCCACACCATAACTACCTTGGTTCACCTACAGTGGTGACGTCATTATGATCCACACCATAACTATCTTGGTTCACCTACAGTGGTGACGTCATTATGATCCACTCCATAACTACCTTGGTTCACCTACAGTGGTGACGTCATTATGATCCACACCATAACTACCTTGGTTCACCTACAGTGGTCACGTCATTATGATTCACACCATAACTACCTTGGTTCACCTACAGTGGTCACGTCATTATGATCCACACCATAACTACCTTGGTTCACCTACAGGGGTCACGTCATTATGATCCACTCCATAACTACCTTGGTTCACCTACAGCGGTGACGTTATTATGATCCACACAATAACTACCTTGGTTCACCTACAGTGGTCACGTCATTATGATCCACACCATAACTACCTTGGTTCACCTACAATGGTCACGTCATTATGATCCACCCATAACTACCTTGGCTCACCTACAGTGATCACGTCATTATGATCCACACCATAACTACCTTGGTTCACCTACAGTGGTCACGTCATTATGATCCACTCCATAACTACCTTGGCTTTACCTGTTCACCTACAGGAGCATTAGCGACATACCCCCCCCCCTCCCTCTGCCCTTGTTTGTTCTTACATAATTCTTCCTTGACTTTATCCCTTTGACTGTATACATGTACTGTAATGTGCTTTTTTTCGTTAGAAAATAGTGTTATTGCTACTACTATTATATTGTTACGTGTACTGTTGTTTTTGCCGTATTGCTGGGGGATGGCACGTACCTGCTTTACATGACTGTCAGCCTGTGTATCTCTTGCCTTTCTAAAACGCTTGACCAGTTGACACGTAAAAGTCAACATTTATCATATTTTAGGTGCATACCAGTTAGGGATATATTCTTTGTGTTCACTTTTTCTTTCCCTGTTTTTACATCACATTAAGTTTTTCACGCTGGTTAGTGTGTAACGCGGCAAGTTCCCAGCTGCTAAGCCATCAGCGTTTGTTTTCTTCCCTGCTGCCGCACAATTTTTACTGCTTTTTTTTCAGCTGCGAAAGAATGATTAATGGCGAAATATTTGGTACTACCAGAAGCTCAAAATGTGATCTTTGCGGGCATAGTACTTTGAAATAAGAATTTCCAAAACTTGTAGGCACTGTTATGACTAGAACAACATGGACCACAGAGCATAAATAATAATAATAATAATATATTTTATTTATATAGCGCAAAATCTTGATAAAATCAAATCTAAGCGCTGAGCGTATACATGCATACATACCTACATACATATGAGCGTATACATGCATACATACATGCATACATACTTACATACATAAATCTAAGCTGAGCGTATACATGCATACATACATACATAAATCTAAGCGTATACATACATACATACATACATACATACGTACGCACATGCATACATAATAATTACATTATTTATATAGCGCAAAATCTCGACAAAATCAAATCCAAGCGCCGAAAAGACACACACGCACACACGCACGCACGCACACACACGCACGCACACACACACCACACACACACACACACACACACACACACACACACACACACACACACACACCGCATGGCCACAAATGGGGAGAAAGAATAAAAGCAATAAAAGCAAGAATAAAACCAATGGAAAACCACAGAGAGCACATCATATACAATTATATATTAAAACAAAGTGATTCCCCTCCGAGCGGAGACAGGCTGCAGAGGGGGGTTGAGTGAGGTTAGGATTTTATGCAGAGGAGAAAAGGTGAGTTTTGAGAGCGGACTTGAAGGAGGCAAAAGTAGGTTGCTGACGGACTGAGAGAGGAAGTTTGTTCCAGGAGAGTGGACGAGAAACAGAGAAGGCTCGTGGACCATAGGTATTGAGCTTAGTGCGTGGAAAGCGAAAAGTCAGAGGATCGGAGGCAGAGCGGAGGGTACGTGAGGGAAACATAGATCTCAAGTAGGCTTGACAGGTAATCGGGGGCTGCGTTATTGAGGCTTTTGTAGCATATGGTGTCTAGTTTGTACTGTATGCGCTTTGATACAGGGAGCCAGTGAAGTTGTGCCAGGAGAGGAGATATGTGGTCAGCTTTTTTTTTTTGAGTACAAAGCGTACAGCATTGTTTTGAATGCGCTGTAGGATGCGAATGGTGGAGGCAGAAGACCAGACAGGAGTGAATTGCAATAGTCAATGCGAGACATTATGAAGGAGAGAACGAGTTTTGCAGTTGTTTCCACAGAGAGATACTTCCTGATCAGGCTTATACGATGGAGATGATAGTAGCAAGATCTGGCAGTTTGAGAAACAAAGTTGTTCATGGAGAGGGTAGAGTCAATGCAGACACCAAGGTTTTTAGCTGAATCAGAAATTGGGACTGATGTGTTACATAATGGGAGAGAAAGAGGAGCCAGCTGGGAAAGTTTCTGACGGGTGCCAATGAGGATAGCTTCTGTCTTGTCGTCATTAAGCTGAAGTCTATTGTGTGTCATCCAGTTCTTAATGTCCGAGTAACACTCAGTGGTGCGAGTCAACAGGCGCTGTATATTATCAGGTGAGTCACTGTCTTGAAGTTGGGTGTCATCAGCATAGAAGTGGTGTTTTATAGAGTGGGAGTTGATGATGGTGGACAGGGGGGAGGTATAAAGAGTGAAAAGAACAGGGCCAAGGACAGATCCTTGTGGAACACCACAGGTCAGGTATGCAGGTTGAGAGTAAGTGCCATTGATGAGAACAGTTTGTTTTCTGTTTGATAAATACGAAGTGAAAAAGGAGAGAGCAATGTCAGAGATGCCAAAAGTATGATGAAGTCTAGAAAGGAGAATACCATGGTCAATGGTATCGAAGGCTGCAGACAGATCAAGGAGTGTGAGGAGAGAGACTTTGCCAGTATCAGTTGCAAGGAGGAGATTGTTGAGAATGTGTAGTAGGGCAGTTTCAGTGCTATGGCACTGGCGGTAGGCTGACTGGAAAGGATTGAGGAGATTGTTGGCAGACAGGTGAGAGTTCAGCTGGTTGAGGACGACCTTTTCAAGGAGTTTTGACAAGAAAGAGAGATTAGAGATAGGCCTGTAATTTTTCAGTTCATTTGGGTCTAAATTGTGTTTCTTGAGGAGAGGGTGAACAATAGCAGACTTGAAAGAATCTGGGACAGTTCCAGTTTGAAAAGAAGTGTTGATGATGTCAGTGATGAATGGGAGGAGAGTAGGGAGACAGTCGGAGTAGAGAGAACCTGGAAGAGGATCCAGTTCGCAGGTTTTGAACGACATGGATTTGATTGTGTTGAAAATTTCTTCTTGTGAGACTGGGGTAAAAGTAGGGAGAGGTGTGCCAGAGAAGGAAGGGTCAGGTGGGCATGGTTGACAGGGTGTCCTGTCAAGCCTGTCACGAAGAGTTTGTATTTTGGTGGTGAAATACTTGGAGAATACAGATGGGAGTTCTTCATTTGTATGTTTTGTTGGGAGAGGTAAGTCTTTTCGTGTGCCAAGGAGATGATTCATGGTTGTAGAGTTCTTTTGAAGAAGAGGCATTCAGGATTTTGGTTTGGAAATAGCTTGTTTTTGCAGATGCAATGAGGGTGGATACTTTTGTTTTAGAGGCTTGGAAAAGTTGCCTGTGTACAGTGAGTTTGGATTTGCGCCAGCGGCGCTCTGCTCTGCAGCGAGCACGTTTTGCACAGGCAATCTCATGAGTGAGCCAGGGGGTAGGGGGGGGGCGGTCAGGTAAAAGGTGGGTTGTGGCTGGAGCATGAGTGTCCAGAAGATGGTGGAGAGTAGTATAGAATTCATCGGCAAGGTTATGTGACTTTTCAGAAAGGAGACGGGAGGCATCAGATGAAAATGTGGAGAGGTCGATAGATTTGAGATTGCGTCGAGTCACTGTGCGCGTGGTACGGGAAGGAGGAGAAATGTCAAGAGAACAGAGAATTGCAGAGTGGTCAGATGGAAGGGCTGAAGTTAGACGGGTAGAAAGAACTAAGCAGTTGTCAGTAGCTGAATTGTGGTGATCACGAGAAATGATCCAGTCAAGAATGTGACCTTTTTGATGGGTTGGTTCAGAAATGTGTTGAGTCATATTGTGATTGGACAGAGAGTTGATTATATGTCTTGTGTCATAACGGTGAGTGTTGTCATAGTGGACATTGATGTCACCTAGAATGATGAGATTTCCAGGTAAGAGGCAGTAGTGGTCAAGCAGTTGGTCAAAGTCAGAGAGAAACGTGGATGTGGTGAGTTTGTTGGCAGAGCTAGGTGGAGGTCGATAGACACAGGAGAAGGTGATGGGGTGAGGGGTGGATTGGAAGGATACTTCAACGTGCTCGAAAGAAGGATGGGAGAAAGGCAGAGACTGCGAGAAAGATAGGCGGGAATGGAGTGAGTCGTTGTAGAGGATGGCGATACCGCCACCTCGAGATGAGCGATGGAAAGAAGCAAGCCTGTAACCACTCGGAGTGAGGCTAGCATGTATAGGTTCATGACCAAGGGGGTTAAGCCATGTCTCTGTGATAAAAGCAATGTCAACGTGCTCATCAGCGATAAAATTGGCAATGACTTCGGCTTTGCCATCCTTGCATGTTGACTGAGCGTTAAAAAGGCATAGTTTAAGTTTATCACAGTCATATGGCGGCGGCCGAGGTGGCGACGAAGGCGGCACCGACGGGACAAAAGACGAAGGCGACACCAGCGGGGCAGAAGACGAAGGCAGCAACGATGGAACAGAAGAAGAAGACAAAGGTAGCACCGGCGGGACAGAAGACGAGGGCAGCGCCGGCGGGACAGAAGACGAAGGCAGCACCGGCGGGACAGAAGGCGAAGGCGGCACCACCAGGACAGAAGGCGAGGGCGAAGATGGCAGAGGAGGAGACGAAGCCAGCAGCAGCGAGGTCGAAGGCAGGGGCAGTGGAGGAGACGAAGAAGCAGAATAAGAAAAGTGGTGTCGGGCTGGCACAGCAGGAGGCAGGTTGTGCCAAAGTCGGTGGAGACGTCCACCACGACAGGATCGCGCAGTGCGGGGCTTACTACACAGCCCCAATGTACGTATGCGCTGGTAGACGCCTCCACCGAGGTAGCATTTGCTGTGTTTAAAAAGTGTCAGTCCAATTTGTTTAAGAAAGGACGGATCCATAATTGAGAGCCAGTCAGGAGAGGATGATGTTTGCAGGTTGGTGTGTGGGTTGGTCAGTTCACAACAATTGAATTGGAGAACAACGAAGGTTTGGGAGCTGTAGCGTTGGGCGAACACAGTAGGCTAAAATGTTAACACAGTTCACAGGTTAAATGTCCGACCTGAGCGGCAGAATTAAAATGACGAAAAGTAGGCATACGAAACTCCAAAATCAGATTATCCGGTAAAATATTCAAAAATTAAAAAAAAATATTTACATCACCATTTGTCGGGACCCAAGAGAAAAAAACTGATATAAAATTCAATGCACAAAATCAAATAGAACCACGATAAAATCACTGTAAAATACCACACACACTTTTGCTGCCTGCTGGCGCGACATCTACTCACACACACCAGAATGTTCACGTCTCAGTAATAACTGTACTGAAGTCTAGAGGAACCTTTCAAACCCCCCTATCTCTCCCTCTCTCCTTCTTTCTCTCTCTCTTTGTCTCTCTCTCTCTCTCTCTCACACATGCACACGCATACACACACACACACAAACACACACACACACTCTCGAGAGAGAGAGAGAGAGAGCAGTCAACTCAGATGGTAAGGTTTATAATAACCCGTAAAGAGGCACATTCCCACGCCTAGAACCTCGCAGAAAGTTTATCAGGGAAGACAGTGCAGACCTAACACATGTCATTGGAATTTATCTGGTCAGGGTGTCACTTTGCGTCGTTATCAGTCAGAGCATTAAGTGTAAAGCTACACCAACTAAACGGATTCTGCCCCTTAGCTAAACAATACGATAGCTGTTCCCGATATTCTTTACACTGAAAACTGCCAGAATGTTTCCAAACTTGACTCGCACTATGTGGGAGAACAGACGTCTGACCAGGACCAGGAGTACTGTGCGTCAGGAGGGAACTTTGTCGCAACGCGAGAGGTTAAAGGTTAATGGTCACAGAAGCTGGAAACTGTTTACACTGCCATCATGACGATGACGATGACGATGATAATCATGACGTTTGTGTGTTTGTGAGTGTGTGTGTGTGTGTGTGTGTGTGTGTGTGTGTGTGTGTATGTGTGTGTGTGTGTGTGTGTGTGTGTGCGACTAAGGATTTCTGTGGGGGAAGGTGTGTTGTGAGTGTGAGTGTGTTGGAGTGTGTGTATGCGCGCGCGTGTGTGTATGTGTGTGTGTGTATATATATATGTATCCTTCACACCAGCAGCAAAATACAGAAGGCTGTTCCGGACCCACCCATCCTAGGGGAGAGATGTTGTCGCTCCCTGAGTAACCTCCTCATGCCATCCTGCCTTCCAATCACTCCTGACCCTGATGCCGGCTGTTTCAAGTGTTCAGCTAAACAGTGCATCATTTGTGAACAACACTTGATTGAAGGTGTAACTTTCAGCAGTTTCAACACGAGTGAAACTTTCCAAATAAGGCACAAACTGACATGTACATCTACCAACGTAGTGTATCTCCTCCACTGCGATATCTGCCCTAAAACTCAATACATAGGTCCTATGATAGGACAAACGAAAAATTCTCTCAAAACCAGATTCTACCAACACCGGTTAAACATAAAAAAAAATACAGGCACTCAGGTCACCAAACACTTCAACCAAACTGGCCATTCACTTCAAAATTTAAAATGTATCGCAGTGGAAAAGGTGCACTCTGAGAACCTGGACACCAGACTGAGGAGGGAGTCTTTTTGGATGAACAAAATGAAAACCATATTTCCTCTGGGCCTGAACTCTGTCAATTGACGTCACAACAATATCGAGTCAAGACTACGTAATGTAGCCTACATAAAATGTTCTGATGTGTTTGTGTAGCATATCGTAGTCAGTGACTAAAGTCCCCTTGAGGAAGGCGGGTGTACCGCCGAAAATTTGGGAAATTTTTACATCGATTTGTTGCCTTTTCTGTGCACATGCTGCTTCAATTATACATATATATATATATGTGTGTGTGTGTGTGTGTGTGTGTGTGTGTGTGTGTGTGTGTGTGTGTGTGTGTGTGTGTGTGTGTGTGACACGTGCGTGTTCACGATGCTTGTGTTTTATTGGTTGGATATGTAGATCTGGTGGGTATACCTGTTGTGTCTGGTTGCTAGAAATTGTATCAAATGGCAAAATCAATGTATACAAAATGTACACAGATAAACAAAACTACATCGGTCAAGTGGAAAACAGCACAAGCAGAAGAATGAAGACAGAAATGTCCTAAGAGCAGAACCATCTCGGGTGGAAAAGTGTCCGGGAGTACTTCACCCGTTCACATCGCTGTGGGTAGAGGTCAACTTTGGGTTCTGAATCAGTGACAGTCCTCACCATCCTCTTCCTCTACATGTATCCCCATCCTCTACATGTATCCCCATCCTCTACATGTATCCCCATCCTCTGTGTTTGTTTTGTTCACAGTGTTACTGAATGAGCATAAAGCGTCTTAACTGATGACTTGTTGCTTTGTGTACCTCGCTCCAGTTTCTGTACTGCGTGTGAAGAGAGTAGCAAGCACTAGCTGTAAGACAGGTCCAGCGGGATCCAGTGCTACTATCGTTGAGTAATATAGTAGTTTGAAGTCTAAAGTCTTCGTTTGGTATACAGTAGTCTATCATGTTTTGATTTCATCACGGAATTTTTCTGTTGTGTTCTCTGTACGCTGTCAGTTTTGTGACCCTTCATATCACGTGACAAATGTTATATTTTGTATTGTGCAAAAAAGTGTTTACTGGGCAGAAATGTCTTTGAACCAACATTTCAACAGAAGGTGAATGTTGAATGCCAAGGTTTTGTCTCACAGGGAAATGGAATGACGATGTGTGCACACGAAAGAAGGGCTTCATCTGCAAACAGGCCTCGTACATCACACCGGCACCTGGCCGATCCACCACAGAGACCTACGGCTATTGCCCGTCAGGTTACCAGGCCTTCAAACACAGATGTTTACGTGTGTACGGTGGTAGTGAAGGGGAGGTGTTGTTAGGGTGGGCTGATGCCTGGAGTGCCTGCAGTTCCCACGGCCCGGGACATACTTTAGCCAGCATACAAGACTTGGAGGAGAACTGTGAGTACTGATGTCTGCTGATTAGAATATGATACAGAGACTTCTTGCTGGGCAATGATAAAGGGAGTTCTTGTTGGCAATGATACAAAGTCCTTGTTGGGCAATGATAAAGGAGTTCTTGTTGGGCAATGATAACAAAGTTCTTGTTGGGCAATGATAAAGGGAGTTCTTGTTGGGCAACGATACAAAGTCCTTGTTGGGCAATGATAAAGGGAGTTTTTGTTGGGCAATGATACAAAGTTCTTGTTGGGCAATGATACAAAGTTCTTGTTGGGCAATGATAAAGGGAGTTCTTGTTGGGCAACGATACAAAGTTCTCGTTGGGCAACGATACAGAGTTCTTAATGGGCAACGATACAGAGTTCTTGTTGGGCAATGATAAAGGGAGTTCTTGTTGGGCAACGATACAAAGTTCTCGTTGGGCAACGATACAGAGTTCTTAGTGGGCAATGATAAACGGAGTTCTTGTTGGGCAACGATACAGAGTTCTTGTTGGGCAACGATACAGAGTTCTTGTTGGGCAATGACACAGAGTTCTTGTTGGGCAATGATACAGAGTTCTTGTTGGGCAATGATACAGAGTTCTTGTTGGGCAATGATACAGAGTTCTTAGTGGGCAACGATAAAGGGAGTTCTTGTTGGGCAATGACACAGAGTTCTTGTTGGGCAACGATAAAGGGAGTTCTTGTTGGGCAACGATACAGAGTTCTTGTTGGGCAACGATAAAGGGAGTTCTTGTTGGGCAATGATACAAAGTTCTTGTTGGGCAACGATAAAGGGAGTTTCATGTTGGGCAATGATAAAGGGAGTTCTTGTTGGGCAACGATAAAGGGAGTTCTTGTTGGGCAACGATAAAGGGAGTTCTTGTTGGGCAACGATACAGAGTTCTTGTTGGGCAATGATAAAGGGAGTTCTTGTTGGGCAATGACACAGAGTTCTTAGTGGGCAATGATAAAGGGAGTTCTTGTTGGGCAATGATAAAGGGAGTTATTGTTGGGCAATGATAAAGGGAGTTCTTGTTGGGCAACGATACAGAGTTCTTGTTGGGCAATGATAAAGGGAGTTCTTGTTGGGCAATGACACAGTTCTTAGTGGGCAATGATAAAGGGAGTTCTTGTTGGGCAATGATAAAGGGAGTTATTGTTGGGCAATGACACAGAGTTCTTGTTGGGCAATGATAAAGGGAGTTCTTGTTGGGCAATGATAAAGGAGTTCTTGTTGGGCAATGATAAAGGGAGTTCTTGTTGGGCAATGATAAAGGGAGTTCTTGATGGGCAATAATACAGAGTTCTTGTTGGGCAACGATAAAGGTAGTTCTTGTTGGGCAATGATACAGAGTTCTTGTTGGGCAATGATAAAGGGAGTTCTTGTTGGGCAATGACACAGAGTTCTTAGTGGGCAATGATAAAGGGAGTTCTTGTTGGGCAATGATAAAGGGAGTTATTGTTGGGCAATGATAAAGGAGTTCTTGTTGGGCAATGATACAGAGTTCTTGTTGGGCAACGATAAAGGAGTTCTTGTTGGGCAACGATAAAGGGAGTTCTTGTTGGGCAATGATACAGAGTTCTTGTTGGGCAACGATAAAGGGAGTTCTTGTTGGGCAATGATACAGAGTTCTTGTTGGGCAATGATAAAGGGAGTTCTTGTTGGGCAATGACACAGAGTTCTTAGTGGGCAACGATAAAGGGAGTTCTTGTTGGGCAATGATAAAGGGAGTTCTTGTTGGGCAATGATAAAGGGAGTTCTTGTTGGGCAATGATACAAAGAGTTCTTGTTGGGCAACGATAAAGGGAGTTCGTGTTGGGCAACGATAAAGGGAGTTCTTGTTGGGCAACGATAAAGGGAGTTCTTGTTGGGCAACGATAAAGGGAGTTCTTGTTGGGCAATGATACAAAGTTCTTGTTGGGCAATAATACAAAGTTCTTGTTGGGCAATAATGCAAAGTTCTTGTTGGGCAATGATACAAAGTTCTTGTTGGGCAATAATACAAAGTTCTTGTTGGGCAATAATACAAGTTCTTGTTGGGCAACGATAAAGGGAGTTATTGTTGGGCAACGATAAAGGGAGTTCTTGTTGGGCAATAATACAAAGTTCTTGTTGGGCAACGATATAGAGTTCTTGTTGGGCAACGATAAAGGGAGTTCTTGTTGGGCAATGATACAAAGTTCTTGTTGGGCAACGATACAGAGTTCTTAGTGGGCAATGATAAAGGGAGTTCTTGTTTGGTTCAGGGTATGTACAGAAGAATTGAAGAAATTGTCCACAGGAAAAAGACATGCACATTATTCTGTCTCGCGTTCAAAGAACAAACAAACATGCAGGGGCTGCCATGCGTTCAAAGAACAGCTTTACAGAGAGTGTCACCAAGGTACTCCTTTAATTCTTCTGAGTAGATAGTGGTGAAGGTCTGAAAACAAACTCAAAGGAAAACTAAGAATATGTCTAACTCAAATGTAAAATAGGACTGACTTACAACAAACATGTTAATATAGCCTACCTCCCTTCAAATATATTCAGAAATAACTAATAATACACGCATCAAAACATCTTTGATCAAATGTAAAATAAGGAGTCACTAACAATGTAGGCCTACATACCAAAAGGAATTACCCACTTACCAATTTAAAAGTTTTAGTCTGTACCACTGAACCACCCCTCCAAACAAATTACAATACCACCACATGGCATTAACGCTTCATATTGGAGTACGGAAAACAGAATTGAACAAATGGCGGTACTGCGTGAGTTTGACAAGCTAGATCAAAACAGAACATCAAAATCTCTTTTCTACGCTCATTATCATCATGGATACTAAAAGATAATTACCAATTATCACAAAAACAACAAATTTAGAATAATTAAGACAACTTAATGGTGAGGGGACTTCAGGGGGCTTTCGAGGCTACGAGGCCGTTGCAAAAACATCACCTCGACATGGCGGTAAAGCAAAACGTCTTAAAACCTTAATCTGAACAAAACGCCACAAAATGACAAAATACGTGTCTGGTTCCAGAACACACATCAACTGGTTGCTTTAAATCGAAAGATGGTACGCTTATCATGGAAAAAGACAAAATATTAGAGAGATAGGGAGAGTACATTAAAGACCTTTTTGAAGTTGACAGAAACAAAGAACACATTAGAAGAAAGAACGTTGAATGACCACCCATAATGAAAGATGAAATTAGAGCAGCACTGAAAAAGATGAAATCAGGAAAAGCCCCAGGACCAGACAACATTACTACAGAGATGATTGAAGCCCTGGAGGAATTTGGTATTGAAAAAATAACAGACCTCCTAAATGGGATTTATGACACTGGAAAAATCCCCAAAGATACATGTATATATGATCGAATAAAAACACGAAAACACCTTTTTTTTTTAGCTTTCGGAGCTCTGATGCTCCTTCTTCAGCAGGCATGTTTATTTGTTACAGATGTCAATAGCTGGGGTCACGGCATTCGTACACTCTAGAAGCAGTACGCACAAAAAGTAACAGGATTTTCTAATGGTCACGACACAATGTGTTAAAGTTTCAGTTTTTTTCCAGAGTAATCAGTCCACACCGTACTGCTGTTCTCTACCAAAGATACATGTATGTCAAAATCAATTTTCATTGCACTTCCAAAGAAGACAGGGGCTATAGAATGCGAACTCCATCGCACAATCAGCTTGATGAGTAATGTAACAAAAATCCTATTAAGAATAATCATGATGAGGACAAGGAATATAATCAAAAGTGAAATAGATGTAGATGGCACCGTGCTAATTGCAGAAAATGAAAGGGACCTACAAAACCTTGTGAATATAATAGAAATAGAAAGCAAAGGTAAGGAGTTAGTACCAAACAGCAAGAAGACTGAAGTCATGGTAATCAGTAAAAAACATGAAATCCCCTCATGCAAATTAACAGTAAACGGCACAACCTTGAGACAGGTTGATGATAAGTTTAATATCTGGGAACGATTATTTCACCAGACGGCAGATGCACATCAGAAATAGCCAGCAGAATCGGCCAAGCTAAAACAACATTCAAGAAGATGAAAACCATTTTTCACCAACAAATGCCTATCAATTAACATCAGGAAGAGAGTTCTTGAATGTTACATGTATATAGAAAACCAATAATGTTATACGGTTGTGAGGCGTGGACAGTCAACAAGCAAAACCAGAACAAGATTGAGGCAGCCGAGATGTGGTTTCTAAGAAGAATGTTGAGACTTCCATGGACAGCAAAGAAAACAAACGAGACAGTCTTGATAGAGGCAGACACAAGAAGATCATTCATAAGGAAGATTAAGAAAAGACAGGCAACGTTTATAGGCCACTTTATGAGGAAAGGGGAATTGGAGAACCTGGTCGCAACATGAAAGCTGGAGAGAAAAGGGGCACAAGGTAGACCCAGGGAAAAATATTGGACGGACTTGCAGAGTGGCTGAGGACAAAGAGGGTGGAAGATGTGCTTGCGGCAACAAGGGACAGATGCTATGGAGGGCCATGATCGCCAGCGCAGCGCCATGTGGCAAGGCACTTGATGATGATAATAAATGGTAGAGAAGGTACTAGTGGTCTGGGCAAACGCTTGGAGTCGCTGCAGAGGGTCTGGGGCATACTTTAGCCAGTGTATGGGACTAGGAGGGCACCTGTAACAGTTGTACATTTACTAAAGGTTCAGTTACATACTAAGTCAGTATATGGTACTAGGAGGGCAGCTGTAACAGTTGTACATACTTTAGCCAGTGTATGGGACTTGGAGGGCAGCTGTAACAGTTGTACATACTTTACTCAGTATATGGGACTTGGAGGGCAGCTGTAACAGTTGTACATACTTTAGCCAGTGTATGGGACTAGGAGGGCAGCTGTAACAGTTGTACATACTTTAGCCAGAGTATGGGACTTGCGGGGCAGCTGTAACAGTTGTACATACTTTAGCCAGTGTATGGGACTAGGAGGGCAGCTGTAACAGTTGTACATACTTTAGCCAGAGTATGGGACTTGGAGGGCAGCTGTAACAGTTGTACATACTTTAGCCAGAGTATGGGACTAGGAGGGCAGCTGTAACAGTTGTACATACTTTAGCCAGTGTATGGGACTTGGAGGGCAGCTGTAACAGTTGTACATACTTTAGCCAGAGTATGGGACTTGGAGGGCAGCTGTAACAGTTGTACATACTTTAGCCAGTGTATGGGACTTGGAGGGCAGCTGTAACAGTTGTACATACTTTAGCCAGTGTATGGGACTTGGAGGGCAGCTGTAACAGTTGTACATACTTTAGCCAGAGTATGGGACTTGGAGGGCAGCTGTAACAGTTGTACATACTTTAGCCAGTGTATGGGACTTGGGGGCAGCTGTAACAGTTGTACATACTTTAGCCAGTGTATGGGACTTGGGGCAGCTGTAACAGTTGTACATACTTATAGCCAGTATATGGACTTGGAGGGCAGCTGTAACAGTTGTACATACTTTAGCCAGTTATGGGACTTGGGGGCAGCTGTAACAGTTGTACATACTTTAGCCAGTGTATGGGACTTGGGGGCAGCTGTAACAGTTGTACATACTTTAGCCAGTGTATGGGACTTGGGGGCAGCTGTAACAGTTGTACATACCTTAGCCAGTGTATGGGACTTGGAGGGCAGCTGTAACAGTTGTACATACTTAGCAGTGTATGGACTTGGGGGCAGCTGTAACAGTTGTACATACTAGCCAGTGTATGGGACTTGGGGGCAGCTGTAACAGTTGTACATACTTTAGCCAGTGTATTGGACTTGGAGGGCAGCTGTAACAGTTGTACATACCTAAGCAGTATTGGGACTTGGAGGGCATGCTGTACAGTTGTATTACATACTTTAGCCAGTGTATGGGACTTGGGGGCAGCTGTAACAGTTGTACATACTTTAGCCAGTGTATGGGACTAGGAGGGCAGCTGTGGGAGTTGTACATTTACTCTCTATTGGCTCCATGGCTGTAATTACAGTAATGATGGGAAGGGGGGGAGGGGGGGGGGGGCTGCACGAAAATAAGCCAGTAGTTGGCAGGTTTAGCTTTGGTGCAGGAGATAAGCCAGTATTTGGCCGTTTTTTTTTTTTTTGGTGCAGGAGATAAGCCAGCAGTTGGTGACTTTTAACTTTGGTGGACAGGATAAGAAAGTATTTGGTGACTTTTAGCTTTGGTATGTAAGATCGGCCAGTATTTGGTGACTTTTACCTTTGGTAAATAAGATCGGCCAGTATTTGGTGACTTTTACCTTTGGTAAATAAGATCGGCCAGTATTTGGTGACTTTTACTTTTGGTGGATAAGATCGGCCAATATTTGGTGACTCTTAGCTTTGGTAAATAAGATCGGCCAGTATTTGGTGACTCTTAGCTTTGGTAAATAAGATCGGCCAATATTTGGTGACTCTTAGCTTTGGTAAATAAGATCGGCCAATATTTGGTGACTTTTACCTTTGGTGGATAAGATCGGCCAGTATTTGGTGACTTTTAGCTTTGGTAAATAAGATCGGCCAGTATTTGGTGACTTTTACCTTTGGTGGATAAGATCGGCCAGTATTTGGTGACTCTTAGCTTTGGTAAATAAGATCGGCCAGTATTTGGTGACTTTTACCTTTGGTGGATAAGATCGGCCAGTATTTGGTGACTTTTAGCTTTGGTAAATAAGATCGGCCAGTATTTGGTGACTTTCAGCTTTGGTATATAAGATCGGCCAGTATTTGGTGACTTTTAGCTTTGGTATGTAAGATCGGCCAGTATTTGGTGACTTTTACCTTTGGTGGATAAGATCGGCCAGTATTTGGTGACTTTTACCTTTGGTGGATAAGATCAGCCAATATTTGGTGACTTTTAGCTTTGGTGGACAGGATCAGCCAATATTTGGTGGCTTTTAGCTTTGGTGGACAGGATCAGCCAGTATGTTGGATTGATACCTCTCATAAAGACAGTCAGCTAGTGTTGACGACTTGTATAAAACTTTGCTTTCATTCTGGACTGTCCTGAAATTAGCCAATATTCAGGATGTGCATGAACACTGTGAGCGATGGACACATGCTGATATAACATAACAGGTGAAAGGGAAAAAATGAAACTACCTGACTTTTTATGTGCATGAGACTACATCACCATAGGTCAGCGCCACCCACTTATTTCCCTGTCAGCTTGTAGTTGTGTTACCTTATGACATGTCAGCTTGTAGTTGTGTTACCTTATGACATGTCAGCTTGTAGTTGTGTTACCTTATGACATGTCAGCTTGTAGTTGTGTTACCTTATGACATGTCTGCTTGTAGTTGTGTTACCTTATGACATGTCTGCTTGTAATTGTGTTACCTTATGACATGTCTGCTTGTAGTTGTGTTACCTTATGACATGTCTGCTTGTAATTGTGTTACCTTATGACATGTCTGCTTGTAATTGTGTTACCTTATGACATGTCTGCTTGTAATTGTGTTACCTTATGACATGTCTGCTTGTAATTGTGTTACCTTATGACATGTCTGCTTGTAATTGTGTTACCTTATGGCATGTCTTCTTGTAGTTGTGTTACCTTATGGCATGTTTTCTTGTAGTTGTGTTACCTTATGACATGTCTGCTTGTAATTGTGTTACCTTATGACATGTCTGCTTGTAGTTGTGTTACCTTATGACATGTCTGCTTGTAATTGTGTTACCTTATGACATGTCTGCTTGTAATTGTGTTACCTTATGACATGTCTGCTTGTAATTGTGTTACCTTATGACATGTCTGCTTGTAATTGTGTTACCTTATGGCATGTCTTCTTGTAGTTGTGTTACCTTATGGCATGTTTTCTTGTAGTTGTGTTACCTTATGACATGTCTTCTTGTAGTTGTGTTACCTTATGGCATGTCTTCTTGTAGTTGTGTTACCTTATGGCATGTCTTCTTGTAGTTGTGTTACCTTATGACATGTCTGCTTGTAGTTGTGTTACCTTATGACATCACTTCTTGTAGTTGTGTTACCTTATGGCATGTCTTCTTGTAGTTGTGTTACCTTATGGCATGTCTTCTTGTAGTTGTGTTACCTTATGACATGTCTGCTTGTAGTTGTGTTACCTTATGACATGACTTCTTGTAGTTGTGTTACCTTATGGCATGTCTTCTTGTAGTTGTGTTACCTTATGACACAGGTCAGCTTGTAGCTGTGTTACCTTATGACACAGGTCAGCACCACCCACTTATTTCCCTGTGTGCTTGTAGTTGTGTTACCTTATGACACTGGTCAGCTTGTAGTTGTGTTACCTTATGACATGTCTGCTTGTAGTTGTGTTACCTTATGACATGTCTGCTTGTAGTTGTGTTACCTTATGATACAGGTCAGCTTGTAGTTGTGTTACCTTATGACATGTTTTCTTGTAGCTGTGTTACCTTATGATACAGGTCAGCTTGTAGTTGTGTTACCTTATGACATGTCTTCTTGTAGCTGTGTTACCTTATGATACAGGTCAGCACCACCCACTTATTTCCCTGTCTGCTTGTAGTTGTGTTACCTTATGACACTGGTCAGCTTGTAGCTGTGTTACCTTATGACACAAGTCAGCTTGTAGTTGTGTTACTTTATGACATGTCTGCTTGTAGTTGTGTTACCTTATGACATGTCTGCTTGTAGTTGTGTTACCTTATGACATGTCTGCTTGTAGTTGTGTTACCTTATGACACAGGTCAGCTTGTAGCTGTGTTACCTTATGACACAGGTCAGCTTGTAGTTGTGTTACCTTATGACACAGGTCTGCTTGTAGTTGTGTTACCTTATGACACAAGTCAGCTTGTAGTTGTGTTACTTTATGACATGTCTGCTTGTAGTTGTGTTACCTTATGACACAGGTCAGCTTGTAGTTGTGTTACCTTATGACACTGGTCAGCTTGTAGTTGTGTTACCTTATGACACAGGTCAGCTTGTAGTTGTGTTACCTTATGACACAGGTCAGCTTGTAGTTGTGTTACCTTATGACACAGGTCTGCTTGTAGTTGTGTTACCTTATGACACAGGTCAGCTTGTAGTTGTGTTACCTTATGACACAGGTCAGCTTGTAGCTGTGTTACCTTATGACACAGGTCAGCTTGTAGTTGTGTTACCTTATGACACTGGTCAGCTTGTAGTTGTGTTACCTTATGACACAGGTCAGCTTGTAGTTGTGTTACCTTATGACACAGGTCAGCTTGTAGTTGTGTTACCTTATGACACAGGTCTGCTTGTAGTTGTGTTACCTTATGACACAGGTCAGCTTGTAGTTGTGTTACCTTATGACACAGGTCAGCTTGTAGTTGTGTTACCTTATGACACAGGTCAGCTTGTAGTTGTTTATCTTATGACATGTCTTCTTGTAGCTGTGTTACCTTATGACACAGGTCTGCTTGTAGTTGTGTTACCTTATGACACAGGTCTGCTTGTAGCTGTGTTACCTTATGACACAGGTCTGCTTGTAGTTGTGTTACCTTATGACACAGGTCAGCTTGTAGCTGTGTTACCTTATGACACAGGTCTGCTTGTAGTTGTGTTACCTTATGACACTGGTCAGCTTGTAGTTGTGTTACTTTATGACACAGGTCATCTTGTAGTTGTGTTACCTTATGACACAGGTCAGCTTGTAGCTGTGTTACCTTATGATACAGGTCAGCACCACCCACTTATTTCCCTGTCTGCTTGTAGTTGTGTTACCTTATGACACTGGTCAGCTTGTAGCTGTGTTACCTTATGACACAAGTCAGCTTGTAGTTGTGTTACTTTATGACATGTCTGCTTGTAGTTGTGTTACCTTATGACACAGGTCTGCTTGTAGTTGTGTTACCTTATGACACAGGTCAGCTTGTAGCTGTGTTACCTTATGACACAGGTCAGCTTGTAGTTGTGTTACCTTATGACACTGGTCAGCTTGTAGTTGTGTTACTTTATGACACAGGTCAGCTTGTAGTTGTGTTACCTTATGACACAGGTCAGCTTGTAGCTGTGTTACCTTATGACACAGGTCAGCTTGTAGTTGTGTTACCTTATGACACTGGTCAGCTTGTAGTTGTGTTACCTTATGACACGGGTCAGTTTGTAGTTGTGTTATCTTATGACACAGGTCAGCTTGTAGTTGTGTTACCTTATGACACTTGTCAGCTTGTAGTTGTGTTACCTTATGACACAGGTCAGCTTGTAGTTGTGTTACCTTATGACACAGGTCAGCTTGTAGTTGTGTTACCTTATGATACAGGTCAGCTTGTAGTTGTTTTACCTTATGACACAGGTCAGCTTGTAGCTGTGTTACCTTATGACACAGGTCAGCTTGTAGTTGTGTTACCCTATGACATGTCTTCTTGTAGCTGTGTTACCTTATGACACAGGTCAGCACCACCCACTTATTTCCCTGTCTGCTTGTAGTTGTGTTACCTTATGACACAGGTCAACTTGTATATGTGTTACCGTATTTCCCTGTGTGCTTGTAGTTGTGTTAACTTATGACACGGGTCAGCTTGTAGCTGTGTTACCTTATGACACAGGTCAGCTTGTAGTTGTGTTACCTTATGAGCACAAGATCACTTGTAGTTGTGTTACCTTATGACACAGGTCAGCTTGTAGTTGTGTTTACCTTATGACACGGTCAGCTTGTTAGTTGTTGTTTACCTTATGACACAGGTCAACACCACCCACTTATTTCTCTGTGTGCTTGTATTTGTGTTACCATATTTCCCTATCTGCTTGTAGCTGTGTTATCTTATGACACTGGCTTTTCTACAGAAGTTTACTATGGAAGACTTTTCTTGTCATAATGTCAGTGCTGTACGTGGCACTTTGCTTTATCGTCTCACCTAAAGGACCAGAACGTGGACCACAACGTGGACCACTACCACCATTGTCACCACTGATAGTCTACACTTTTCTACGATTGATGGGTGAGGTTGTGAAATACAAAATAATACAAAGTCCGCACAGTATAGTGATATGGTGTGTGCGCGCGTGTGTGTGTGTGTGTGTGTGTGTGTGTGTGTGTGTGCGCGTGTGTGTGTATATATATATATATGTATGTATGTATATATATAATATATATAT
>CM060314.1:452971-460471 GCA_030674185.1 Monoplex corrugatus | reverse complement strand
GTAACTGTATTTCCTTCATTACTGACTGTAACTGTATTTCCTTCATTACTGTAACTGTATTTCCTTCATTACTGTAACTGTAACTGTATTTCCTTCATTACTGTAACTGTAACTGTATTTCCTTCAACACTGTAACTGTGTCTGTGTGTGTATGTGCGTATGTGTGTCTGCTTGTCTGAGTGTCTGCATGTATGAGCATATGTGCGCTTGTCTGTGTGCTCTCAAACGCCCGCTTGTGTTTCTCTGTGAGTGTGCGTGCGAGCGTGCGGGCATGCGTGTGTGTATGTCTGTCTGTGTGTCTGTGTGTCTGTGTGTGTGTGTGTGTGTGTGTGTGTATGTTTGTGTGTGAGTGCGTGTGTCTGTATGTCTGTGTTGTGCGTGTGTGTCTGTCTGTCTGTGCAGCAATCGTGTGTGTACATGAAGGGCACATCGAGCAGTGCTGGACGATGGAGCGACGCTCCTTGCCTTCAGAAAGCCAACTATGTGTGTCAGGCTCCCAGAGGTAGGACTCCTGTAACTATGTGTGTCAGGCTCCCAGAGGTAGGACTCCTGTAACCATGTCAGGCTCCAGAGGTAGGACTCCTGTAACTGTGTGTATCAGGCTCCCAGAGGTAGGACTCCTGTAACTATGTGTGTCAGGCTCCCAGAGGTAGGACTCCTGTAACTGTGTGTGTCAGGCTCCCAGAGGTAGGACTCCTGTAACTGTGTCAGGCTCCCAGAGGTAGGACTCCTGTAACTGTGTGTGTCAGGCTCCCAGAGGTAGGACTCCTGTAACTATGTGTGTCAGGCTCCCAGAAGTAGGACTCCTGTAACTGTGTGTGTCAGGCTCCCAGAGGTAGGACTCCTGTAACTATGTGTGTCAGGCTCCCAGAGGTAGGACTCCTGTAACTGTGTGTGTCAGGCTCCCAGAGGTAGGACTCCTGTAACTATGTGTGTCAGGCTCCCAGAGATAGGACTCCTGTAACTATGTGTGTCAGGCTCCCAGAGGTAGGACTTCTGTAACTATGTGTGTCAGGCTCCCAGAGGTAGGACTCCTGTAACTATGTGTTGAAAGGGGATGTAGACAAGATCCAATCTCACCCTACCTTTTTATTCTTTGTGCAGAGATTCTAGCCATAATGATAAGGGAGGATGACTCAATAAAAGGAATACAGGTTCCTGGTGTAGAACACAACATTTTCTAGTTTGCTGATGACACCCAATTAATAAATGTAGGAGATAAAACCTCTTTTGAAAGTTATATTGGTATACTTGATACGTAACACCCCCTTCCCACTATGAGCGAAATGACGGAGTGATCGTGTTTTTGGGCCTAAAAATTCAAAGTTCTCGATGAATCCTGTAGCATTCCCACTACCAGACCCTTTCACTCCTAGCCAGCTTTGAGTGATTGTGCACGGTCAGATCACTCCGTGGTCGAGATTTGTGTTCAAACATGTTTAAACACAAGTGGCACCTACTGCATCCATCGTGTCCAATTTGCATACCGCGGGAAAATTTTCGGTTGCGTGCGAGCCTTGCCAGCCACAGTCTGAGGCGAGGCGAGGCGAGCGTGGCCCACAGGAAATGCTTGGGTCAGCTCCCCAAATAGATCACTCACACCGATCACCCAAATGCATTCCCACTATTTTGGAGTGAAAGGGCCCTTTGTCGCTTCACTCCTGAGTGCTCCACGATCACTCAGAACTTTCACGCACAACTTTCACTCCGACAGTGGGAACGCGGTTTTAGGCACGGTTTCAGGCCTGTTAATGAACAGCGAAAAAAAACACAATATGGCTCGGTAGTGATTGATGGAACCCTCCTAAGTTTAAAATGCTGGGCATTTGGTTCACTCAAGATCTAAGAAACTGCGAAATAATGAATTATAATGACACATTTTCAGAAGTAAAGATGCTATTCAAAATTTGGGCACAAAGAACTACATGTATTACCCCGATTGGTAAAATCGGTTCTAAAGTTTCTTGTATTATCTGAACTTACACACTTATGGATATTATTGCCGGATCTACCAGATCATTTTGTACAACAGCTACAGACGCTATGTTTTCAGTTTGTCTGGAATGGAAAAAGAGAGAAAATCAGCAGAAAGACTACCTCTAAAATATAAAGCAAGGAGGATTGAATATACCGGATTTAATAACATGTATATATGCTCTCAAACTTCCATGGATAAGAAAATTCAAAACTACAAACCATAAATAGAAAAGTTTTGCAGCAGAAAAGTATCCGTTTCTAAACAACATTGAATACTACGGACCAGTGGTTGTTTCATAATTCATGAAGAATAATATGTTCTGGGCTGATATATTTAAGGCCTACATGACATTTTGTAATCATATAACACCTAAGAATTAAAGTGAACTTGTTTGCTTAACCTGTTTTATAACAAAAACATAAAGGTGAATAACAAAATCATCAAGAATGATAAAGTAATTAAAAAAGGAATATACTGCATCAAACGTTTGCTCAAAGAAAATGATTTCTTTTTGACCTATCAAGAATTTGAAAATAACTCTGATTGCCGTATCAATTATGTCTCTTATAATGGATGGATATCTTCAATCAAACAATATTTAAGAACAACCAGAATTCAAATGAACAGCAACACGAATAATATTTTGAATGCGCCAAATGCAATAAGACTGATACTGAGTGTACAAAAGGGAGAAAACTTTACTATGAAAAAATTAAATTGGATGATAGCAAACCAAATTGTTGTTCAAGGTGGTCAGAGAAACTAGATATTAACATTTCGTGGGAAAATATTTTTCTCTTAAAAAATTCATAAATAAAGTGATGTTAAATCAAAATGGTTGCAACTAAGAATAATCCATCGGATTATTGCCACCAATACAATATTTAACACAATAGGTATAGCAACTACGACAAATTGTACATCGTGTAATAATGCAAGAGACTCTATTGAACATTTTCTGTGGAACTGTTACTGTGTCCGTAAATTTTGGATCTTAACAGAAAAACTAATCAACGCAAAATGCGAAATTACCTTCAACATCAAAATCACATGAAACCTAGTGTTGTTCAAAATGTAAAAACAGAGTATTTGACCTTATAATAATGCTTGCAAAATCGTTTATACATAAATGCAAAATAGACCGATGTATTCCGAATATACATAATTTCCGAAGAATGCTAAACCAGAGATTCAGAATTGAACAATATACTGCCAAAATAGACTCACTTGTCCATTTTTAATGCTCAGTGGAACAACTCTATGCCTATGTTCTCCCTGTAGAAAACAGAATTTCTTCATGACATGTTTCTTGAATAATGATGTACATAATGAAACCATCATTGATTTGAATATTGTCTTATATGTTTTGTAAGTTATGAGTTGTTTTTATGTGAACGATATTTGTCTTATTTGTATAAATTGATATAATTTCGGTTACCACATTGTTCGATGATGCTTGATTATCACTCAGCAAAGGAATATGGTTTTTGAAATGGATTCATAGAGGAAGTGTTGACATGTGTTATATCTTAATGTTCATTTTAAAACTTCCAATGTATAAAATATCATTGTGTATAGTCTGAACATATATTGAGTTCATGTGTCAACATTGTCTTTTCATATGTGTAAAAATTTTTGTCGTTGTTGTCAATCTTCGTTACCACACTTTATGTTAGATGTCAGTTTGTTGTGAAACAAAAAATGAATAAAAAAGTTTTTAAAAAAACACTACCAGTGTCAGACAACTAAAGGTAGGACTCCTATAACTACCTGTGTCAGACAACCAAAGGTAGGACTCCTATAACTACCTGTGTCAGACAACCAAAGATAGGACTCCTATAACTACCTCTGTCAGACAACCAAAAGTAGGACTCCTATAACTACCAGTGTCAGACAACCAAAAGTAGGACTCCTATAATTACCAGTGTCAGACAACCAAAAGTAGGACTCCTATAACTACCTGTGTCAGACAACCAAAAGTAGGACTCCTATAACTACCAGTGTCAGACAACTAAATGTAGGACTCCTATAACTACCTGTCTCAGACAACCAAAGGTAGGACTCCTATAACTACCTGTGTCAGACAACCAAAGGTAGGACTCCTATAACTACCAGTGTCAGACAACCAAAAGTAGGACTCATATAACTACCAGTGTCAGACAACCAAAGGTAGGACTCCTATAACTACCTGTGTCAGACAACCAAAGGTAGGACTCCTATAACTACGTGTGTCAAACCACCAAAAGTAGGACTCCTATAACTACCAGTGTCAGACAACCAAAAGTAGGACTCCTATAACTACCTGTGTCAGACAACCAAAGGTAGGACTCCTATAACTACTTGTGTCAGACAACCAAAGGTAGGACTCCTATAACTACCAGTGTCAGACAACCAAAAGTAGGACTCCATAACTACCTGTGTCAGACAACCAAAGGTAGGACTCCTATAACTACCTGTGTCAGACAACTAAAAGTAGGACTCCTATAACTACCAGTGTCAGACAACCAAAAGTAGGGCTCCTATAACTACTTGTGTCAGACAACCAAAAGTAGGACTCCTATAACTACCAGTGTCAGACAACCAAAAGTAGGACTCCTATAATTACCAGTGTCAGACAACCAAAATTAGGACTCCTATAACTACCTGTGTCAGACAACCAAAAGTAGGACTCCTATAATTACCAGTGTCAGACAATCAAAAGTAGGACTCCTATAACTACCAGTTTTCAGACAACCAAAAGTAGGACTCCTATAACTACCTATGTCAGACAACCAAAGGTATGACTCCTATAACTACCTGTGTCAGACAACCAAAGGTAGGACTCCTATAACTACCAGTGTCAGACAACCAAAAGTAGGACTCCTATAATTACCTGTGTCAGACAACCAAAAGTATGACTCCTATAACTACCTGTGTCAGACAACCAAAGGTAGGACTCCTATAATTACCAGTGTCAGACAACCAAACATAGGACTCCTATAACTACCTGTGTCAGACAACCAAAGGTAGGACTCCTATAACTACCTGTGTCAGACAACCAAAAGTATGACTCCTATAACTACCAGTGTCAGACAACCAAAAGTAGGACTCCTATAACTACCTGTGTCAGACAACCAAAGGTAGGACTCCTATAACTACCTGTGTGAGACAACCAAAGGTAGGACTCCTATAACTACCTGTGTCAGACAACCAAAGGTAGGACTCCGATAACTACCAGTGTCAGACAACCAAAAGTAGGACTCCTATAATTACCTGTGTCAGACAACCAAAAGTAGGACTCCTATAACTATCTGTGTCAGACAACCAAAGGTAGGACTCCTATAACTACCTGTGTCAGACAACCAAAGGTAGGACTCCTATAACTACCTGTATCAGACAACCAAAGGTAGGACTCCTATAACTACCAGTGTCAGACAACCAAAAGTAGGACTCCTATAATTACCAGTGTCAGACAACCAAAAGTAGGACTCCTATAACTACCAGTGTCAGACAACCAAAGGTAGGACTCCTATAACTACCTGTGTCAGACAACCAAAGGTAGGACTCCTATAACTACCTGTGTCAGACAACCAAAGGTAGGACTCCTATAACTACCAGTGTCAGACAACCAAAAGTAGGACTCCTATAATTACCTGTGTCAGACAACCAAAAGTAGGACTCCTATAACTACCTGTGTCAGACAACCAAAGGTAGGACTCCTATAACTACCTGTGTCAGACAACCAAAGGTAGGACTCCTATAACTACCTGTATCAGACAACCAAAGGTAGGACTCCTATAACTACCAGTGTCAGACAACCAAAAGTAGGACTCCTATAACTACCAGTGTCAGACAACCAAAAGTAGGACTCCTATAACTACCAGTGTCAGACAACCAAAGGTAGGACTCCTATAACTACCTGTGTCAGACAACCAAAGGTAGGATTCCTATAACTACCTGTGTCAGACAACCAAAAGTAGGACTCCTATAACTACATCTGTCAGACAACCAAAAGTAGGACTCCTATAACTACCAGTGTCAGACAACCAAAAGTAGGACTCCTATAACTACCTGTGTCAGACAACCAAACATAGGACTCCTATAACTACCTGTGTCAGACAACCAAAAGTAGGACTCCTATAACTACCTGTGTCAGACAACCAAAAATAGGACTCCTATAACTACCTGTGTAAGACAACCAAAGGTAGGACTCCTATAACTACCTGTGTCAGACAACCAAAGGCAGGACTCCTGTAACTACCTGTGTCAGACAACCAAAGTAGGACTCCTATAACTACCTGTGTCAGACAACCAAAAGTAGGGCTCCTATAACTACTTGTGTCAGACAAGCAAAGGTAGGACTCCTATAACTACCAGTGTCAGACAACCAAAAATAGGACTCCTAAATTACCAGTGTCAGACAACCAAAGGTAGGACTCCTATAACTACCAGTGTCAGACAACCAAAAGTAGGATTCCTATAACTACCTGTGTCAGACATCCATAGGTAGGACTCCTATAACTACCTGTGTCAGACAACCAAAAGTAGGACTCCTATAACTACCTGTGTCAGACAACCAAAGGTAGGACTCCTATAACTACCTGTGTCAGACAACCAAAAGTATGACTCCTATAATTACCAGTGTCAGACAACCAAAGGTAGGACTCCTATAACTACCTGTGTCAGACAACCAAAGGTAGGACTCCTATAACTACCTGTGTCAGACAACCAAAAGTAGGACTCCTATAACTTCCAGTGTCAGACAACCAAAAGTAGGACTCCTATAACTACCTGTGTCAGACAACCAAAGGTAGGACTCCTATAACTACCTGTGTCAGACAACCAAAAGTAGGACTCCTATAACTTCCAGTGTCAGACAACCAAAAGTAGGACTCCTATAACTACCTGTGTCAGACAACCAAAGGTAGGACTCCTATAACTACCTGTGTCAGACAACCAAAGGTAGGACTCCTATAACTACCTGTATCAGACAACCAAAAGTAGGACTCCTATAACTACCTGTTATGTTAGATGTCAGTTTGTTGTGAAACAAAAAATGAATAAAAAAGTTTTTAAAAAAACACTACCAGTAGGACTCTGGTTACTAAGAATAGAATCAAAAGAGAAATTACAGACGAACAGTGTGGATTTGTGGAAGGGAAAGGAACTATTAATGCCATATACATCCTTAGAACTATCATAGAGAGGTCAATCGAGATGAATAAGGATTTATATTTATGTTTTGTTGATTATACCAAGGCTTTCGATCGGGTAAGACATGAAGAATTGATCAACCAACTAGAAAGACTCGATATTGATGGAAAAGATCTACGAGTAATCAAAAGTATGTGTTGGGAGCAAACAGCTGGAATCAGAATAGTAAACAATATAAGCTCTTTCCAAAATATCAAAAGAGGAGTCAGACAAGGTTGTGTTTTGACACCAGATCTGTTTTCACTTTACAGTGAAAACATCATGAGAAACCTAGAGGAAGACCCTGGATTAAATGTTAGAGGTAAAATTATAAACAACATTCGACATAC
>CM060314.1:439224-452871 GCA_030674185.1 Monoplex corrugatus | reverse complement strand
TTTTGTGGCGGGGCGGGTGCCCAAAAGAGAGATAAAGCCAGAGTGGGGCGAGAAGGGGTCTTCCTTTCTCTCTTGGTCCAGAACCTGGGCTGGACCTGGTTGGTGCACGTTGTGTGGCTGTGTCCCGGGTTTGTCATCTCCCCACCTTGCCATTTCGGTTTGTGAACAAGGTAACTGATGACTGGGTCCGAATGGGTCATGAAACGCATGGACAGCCCCCCGACCCCCCGACCCCCCGACCCCCCCCTTTTTTTTAAATTTTGTTTCGTTTTTGGGTTTTTTTTTGTTTTGTTTGTTTGTTTGTTGTTGTTGTTGTTGTTGTTTGTTTTTGTTTTTGTTTTTTTGTTTTTTGGGGGGGGGGGGTTTTGTTTTTTTTTTTGCTTGATGAAATAACTATCGCGTGGCGTCGGGAGCTTGGGAGGTGACTGTCCAGAGAGTGGCGAGGCATTGGTGCTCTGGTCCATCCGCACCCTCGTGGTGTTTATTCTTCTTAACATAAACCATAGTAGACTATATCACCATTGTTTAAGGGCATTTCAAGCGTCTAATTAACCACAGCAGACTGGATCACGTTTGTGAACAGTATCTTACTGTTTAATGAACTAGGATCAGGTATAAACCCACATCAGCGTATAATTGGAATAGCCAGTGGGGGAGGGGTGGGGGTGCTGAGGCGTCTGCAAGGTGGCTCTCCCTGACAATGAAACATTGGTTGAAAGGACAGCAAAGCTTCTAGCGTACCGTCAGTGTCTCAGGTCGTCCAGAGATGTATATACAGAGACAGGCGTCTTTTACAGGGCTGGTTGGTTATCTTTGATTGAGCCATGGACTGGAGATATGATATTTTACGTTCAAACCCAGCCCGCAACATAAGAAAAAAAGGGAAAGAAAGAAAGAAAGAAAGGAAAGGAAGAAGAAAGAAAGAAAGAAAGAGAGAGAGAGACAGAGACAGAGACAGAGAGACAGAGAACAGAAAGAGAGACAGAGAGAGACAGACTGAGAGAGAGAAACAGAGACAGACAGACAGACAGAACCAGACAGACAGACAGACAGAGAAAGACAGAGATCGAGACAGACGGTCAGACAGACAGACAGACAGAGAAAGAGAGAAAGAGAGAGAGAGAGAAAGAGACAGACAGACAGACAGATAAAAACAGAGTGACAGAGAAAGAGAGAGAGAGACAGACAGACAGACAGAGAAAGACAGAGACAGACAGATAGACAGACAGAGAGTGAGTGAAAGAGAGAAAGAAAGTGAGAGAGAGAGAGTGAAAAGAGAGTGAGTGAGAGAGAGAGAGAGAAGTGAGAGAGAGAGAGTGAGAGACAGAGACAGAGACAGAGAGAGAGAGAGAGAGAGAGAGAGAAGCCATCACCGACATGCAAACCCCACACAGTATACAGACACATCATAATAACATTTCATACATTGCAGGTTCAAAATGAAAGTCAAGATCTAAGCAAATGTCAACATTCTTTAATGATTTTTTTTGTTCTCTCAAACTATACCTTTTTTGCTGTAAGACAATCAAACATCAACGACCAGAAATGACATCAATATATAAATACAAAACAAGTTTTGTTCACATACAAACAACATAAAATACAAAACAATTATTGACAATGTTCTAAACAAGGAAGGCTTTATCGTATACATCAAGATTTAAGAATATGTCATAAAGAAGAAAAGAAAACTTTTCTACCGGAGAACAATGGCATATAGTTGCTCCACTGAATGGCATATAGTTGCTCCACTGAATGGCATATAGTTGCTCCACTGAATGGCATATAGTCGTTCCACTTAGCATTAAAACTGCTCAGTGAAGTCCTAGCCGTCATTCTATGTCTCTGGTCTCGCCCTCAAGGCTTACCAAGTCGCATTCTTCACGTTAGTGACACCGAGACAGCTCCCCCATAAAACGTCAATGTCGTCGTTGGCGAGCGGATGACATATTTAGCGCTTGGAGACAGGACGCTAGCCAACAGTGACTGACAATCTGGCGTAGTCTCTTTTTTTCTTTTTTTTTTTTCTTTTTTTTTTTCACATCGTTTCGGTACCCTAGGAGACAATTTGCAAGCGCTGCTGATTTTGGTATCACGTGATATTCGAAACCTCTGTCATTTTCTTTTTGTATCCCCCTACCCCCAACCCCCACACCCCCCCGCTTCCTGCTGCTACGTCCTGTCTCGATTATTCTGTATTTCTTTATGAAACAGGGATTCTATGAAACAGGGGGTGCATAAAACAGGGGGGTATAAAACAGGGGTGTATAAAACAGGGGGTGTATGAAACAGGCTCTATGAAACAGGGGGTGTATAAACAGGGGTGTATGAAACAGGGGGTGTATGAAACAGGGGTCTATGAAACGGGGTGTATGAAACAAGGGTCTTATGAAACGGGGCGTGTAGAAAAACAGGGTTCTATGAAACAGGGGTGTATGAAACAGGGGTGTATGAAACGGGGGTCTATAAAAAAAAAAAAAAAAAAAAAAAAAAAAAAAAAAAAAAAAAAAAAAAAAAAAAAAAAAAAAAAAAAAAAAAAAAAAAAAAAAAAAAAAAAAAAAAAAAAAAAAAAAAAAAAAAAAAAAAAAAAAAAAAAAAAAAAAAAAAAAAAAAAAAAAAAAAAAAAAAAAAAAAAAAAAAAAAAAAAAAAAAAAAAAAAAAAAAAAAAAAAAAAAAAAAAAAAAAAAAAAAAAAAAAAAAAAAAAAAAAAAAAAAAAAAAAAAAAAAAAAAAAAAAAAAAAAAAAAAAAAAAAAAAAAAAAAAAAAAAAAAAAAAAAAAAAAAAAAAAAAAAAAAAAAAAAAAAAAAAAAAAAAAAAAAAAAAAAAAAAAAAAAAAAAAAAAAAAAAAAAAAAAAAAAAAAAAAAAAAAAAAAAAAAAAAAAAAAAAAAAAAAAAAAAAAAAAAAAAAAAAAAAAAAAAAAAAAAAAAAAAAAAAAAAAAAAAAAAAAAAAAAAAAAAAAAAAAAAAAAAAAAAAAAAAAAAAAAAAAAAAAAAAAAAAAAAAAAAAAAAAAAAAAAAAAAAAAAAAAAAAAAAAAAAAAAAAAAAAAAAAAAAAAAAAAAAAAAAAAAAAAAAAAAAAAAAAAAAAAAAAAAAAAAAAAAAAAAAAAAAAAAAAAAAAAAAAAAAAAAAAAAAAAAAAAAAAAAAAAAAAAAAAAAAAAAAAAAAAAAAAAAAAAAAAAAAAAAAAAAAAAAAAAAAAAAAAAAAAAAAAAAAAAAAAAAAAAAAAAAAAAAAAAAAAAAAAAAAAAAAAAAAAAAAAAAAAAAAAAAAAAAAAAAAAAAAAAAAAAAAAAAAAAAAAAAAAAAAAAAAAAAAAAAAAAAAAAAAAAAAAAAAAAAAAAAAAAAAAAAAAAAAAAAAAAAAAAAAAAAAAAAAAAAAAAAAAAAAAAAAAAAAAAAAAAAAAAAAAAAAAAAAAAAAAAAAAAAAAAAAAAAAAAAAAAAAAAAAAAAAAAAAAAAAAAAAAAAAAAAAAAAAAAAAAAAAAAAAAAAAAAAAAAAAAAAAAAAAAAAAAAAAAAAAAAAAAAAAAAAAAAAAAAAAAAAAAAAAAAAAAAAAAAAAAAAAAAAAAAAAAAAAAAAAAAAAAAAAAAAAAAAAAAAAAAAAAAAAAAAAAAAAAAAAAAAAAAAAAAAAAAAAAAAAAAAAAAAAAAAAAAAAAAAAAAAAAAAAAAAAAAAAAAAAAAAAAAAAAAAAAAAAAAAAAAAAAAAAAAAAAAAAAAAAAAAAAAAAAAAAAAAAAAAAAAAAAAAAAAAAAAAAAAAAAAAAAAAAAAAAAAAAAAAAAAAAAAAAAAAAAAAAAAAAAAAAAAAAAAAAAAAAAAAAAAAAAAAAAAAAAAAAAAAAAAAAAAAAAAAAAAAAAAAAAAAAAAAAAAAAAAAAAAAAAAAAAAAAAAAAAAAAAAAAAAAAAAAAAAAAAAAAAAAAAAAAAAAAAAAAAAAAAAAAAAAAAAAAAAAAAAAAAAAAAAAAAAAAAAAAAAAAAAAAAAAAAAAAAAAAAAAAAAAAAAAAAAAAAAAAAAAAAAAAAAAAAAAAAAAAAAAAAAAAAAAAAAAAAAAAAAAAAAAAAAAAAAAAAAAAAAAAAAAAAAAAAAAAAAAAAAAAAAAAAAAAAAAAAAAAAAAAAAAAAAAAAAAAAAAAAAAAAAAAAAAAAAAAAAAAAAAAAAAAAAAAAAAAAAAAAAAAAAAAAAAAAAAAAAAAAAAAAAAAAAAAGGGGGGGGGGGGGGGGGGGGGGGGGGGGGGGGGGGGGGGGGGGGGGGGGGGGGGGGGGGGGGGGGGGGGGGGGGGGGGGGGGGGGGGGGGGGGGGGGGGGGGGGGGGGGGGGGGGGGGGGGGGGGGGGGGGGGGGGGGGGGGGGGGGGGGGGGGGGGGGGGGGGGGGGGGGGGGGGGGGGGGGGGGGGGGGGGGGGGGGGGGGGGGGGGGGGGGGGGGGGGGGGGGGGGGGGGGGGGGGGGGGGGGGGGGGGGGGGGGGGGGGGGGGGGGGGGGGGGGGGGGGGGGGGGGGGGGGGGGGGGGGGGGGGGGGGGGGGGGGGGGGGGGGGGGGGGGGGGGGGGGGGGGGGGGGGGGGGGGGGGGGGGGGGGGGGGGGGGGGGGGGGGGGGGGGGGGGGGGGGGGGGGGGGGGGGGGGGGGGGGGGGGGGGGGGGGGGGGGGGGGGGGGGGGGGGGGGGGGGGGGGGGGGGGGGGGGGGGGGGGGGGGGGGGGGGGGGGGGGGGGGGGGGGGGGGGGGGGGGGGGGGGGGGGGGGGGGGGGGGGGGGGGGGGGGGGGGGGGGGGGGGGGGGGGGGGGGGGGGGGGGGGGGGGGGGGGGGGGGGGGGGGGGGGGGGGGGGGGGGGGGGGGGGGGGGGGGGGGGGGGGGGGGGGGGGGGGGGGGGGGGGGGGGGGGGGGGGGGGGGGGGGGGGGGGGGGGGGGGGGGGGGGGGGGGGGGGGGGGGGGGGGGGGGGGGGGGGGGGGGGGGGGGGGGGGGGGGGGGGGGGGGGGGGGGGGGGGGGGGGGGGGGGGGGGGGGGGGGGGGGGGGGGGGGGGGGGGGGGGGGGGGGGGGGGGGGGGGGGGGGGGGGGGGGGGGGGGGGGGGGGGGGGGGGGGGGGGGGGGGGGGGGGGGGGGGGGGGGGGGGGGGGGGGGGGGGGGGGGGGGGGGGGGGGGGGGGGGGGGGGGGGGGGGGGGGGGGGGGGGGGGGGGGGGGGGGGGGGGGGGGGGGGGGGGGGGGGGGGGGGGGGGGGGGGGGGGGGGGGGGGGGGGGGGGGGGGGGGGGGGGGGGGGGGGGGGGGGGGGGGGGGGGGGGGGGGGGGGGGGGGGGGGGGGGGGGGGGGGGGGGGGGGGGGGGGGGGGGGGGGGGGGGGGGGGGGGGGGGGGGGGGGGGGGGGGGGGGGGGGGGGGGGGGGGGGGGGGGGGGGGGGGGGGGGGGGGGGGGGGGGGGGGGGGGGGGGGGGGGGGGGGGGGGGGGGGGGGGGGGGGGGGGGGGGGGGGGGGGGGGGGGGGGGGGGGGGGGGGGGGGGGGGGGGGGGGGGGGGGGGGGGGGGGGGGGGGGGGGGGGGGGGGGGGGGGGGGGGGGGGGGGGGGGGGGGGGGGGGGGGGGGGGGGGGGGGGGGGGGGGGGGGGGGGGGGGGGGGGGGGGGGGGGGGGGGGGGGGGGGGGGGGGGGGGGGGGGGGGGGGGGGGGGGGGGGGGGGGGGGGGGGGGGGGGGGGGGGGGGGGGGGGGGGGGGGGGGGGGGGGGGGGGGGGGGGGGGGGGGGGGGGGGGGGGGGGGGGGGGGGGGGGGGGGGGGGGGGGGGGGGGGGGGGGGGGGGGGGGGGGGGGGGGGGGGGGGGGGGGGGGGGGGGGGGGGGGGGGGGGGGGGGGGGGGGGGGGGGGGGGGGGGGGGGGGGGGGGGGGGGGGGGGGGGGGGGGGGGGGGGGGGGGGGGGGGGGGGGGGGGGGGGGGGGGGGGGGGGGGGGGGGGGGGGGGGGGGGGGGGGGGGGGGGGGGGGGGGGGGGGGGGGGGGGGGGGGGGGGGGGGGGGGGGGGGGGGGGGGGGGGGGGGGGGGGGGGGGGGGGGGGGGGGGGGGGGGGGGGGGGGGGGGGGGGGGGGGGGGGGGGGGGGGATGTATGAAACAGGGATGTATGAAACGGGGATGCATAAACGGGGATTGTATGAAACAGGAGATTTTTATGAAACAGGGGGATGTATGAAACAGGGAAGTATGAAACAGGGGGATGTATGAAACAGGGGATGTATGAAACAGGGGGTGTAGAAACAGGGGGTGTATGAAACAGGGGGTGTATGAAACAGGGGGTGTATAAACAGGGGATGTATAAAAACAGGGGATGTATGAAACAGGGGGTGTATGAGACAGGGGGTGCCTTAAACAGGGGTGTATAAAACAGGGATGTATGAAACAGGGATGCCTTAAACAGGGGATTGTATAAAACAGGGGATGTATGAGACAGGGTGTGCCTTAAACAGGGGATGTAAAAAACAGGGGGTGTTTGAAAACAGGGGTGTATGAAACAGGGGATGTATGAAACAGGGATGTATGAAACAGGGGTGTATAAAACAGGGGATGTATAAAACAGGGGATGTAATAAACAGGGGATGTATGAAACGGGGGATGTATGAAACAGGGGTATGAAACAGGGGATGTATGAAACAGGGGATGTATGAAACAGGGGATGTATGAAACAGGGGATGTATGAAACAGAGGGTGTATGAAACAGGGGGTGTATAAAACAGGGGATGTATAAAACAGGGGGTGTATAAAACAGGGGTGTATAAAACAGGGGTGTATGAAACAGGGGATGTATGAAACAGGGGTGTATGAAACAGGGGGTGTTTGAAACAGGGGGTGTATGAAATAGGGTGTATGAAACAGGGGGTGTATGAAACAACGGATGCCTTAAACAGGGGTGTATAAAACAGGGGGTGTATGAAACAGGGGATGTATGAAACAGGGGATGTATGAAACAGGGGGTGTATGAGACAGGGGGTGTATGAAACAGGGGGTGTATGAAACAGGGGTGTATGAAACAGGGGGTGTATGAAAAGGAGCCTTAAACAGGGGGTGTATGAAACAGGGGATGTATGAAACAGGGGGTGTATGAAACAGGGGTTGTATGAGACAGGGGATGTATGAAACAGGGGGTGTATGAGACAGGGGATGTATGAAACAGGGGGTGTATAAAACAGGGGATGTATCAACCAGGGATGTATGAAACAGGGGTGTATGAGACAGGGGGTGCCTTAAACAGGGATGTATAAAACAGGGGATGTATGAAACAGGGATGTATGAAACAGGGGATGTATGAAACAGGGGATGCCTTAAACATGGGATGTATAAAACAGGGGGTGTATGAAACAGGGTGTATAAACAGGGGATGTATGAAACAGGGGATGTTTGAAACAGGGGTGTATAAAACAGGGGATGTATAAAAGGGGATGTAATAAACAGGGGATGTATGAAACGGGGATGTATGAAACAGGGTGTATGAAACAGGGGATGTATGAAACAGGGGATGTATGAAACAGGGGATGTATGAAACAGGGGATGTATGAAACAGAGGGTGTATGAAACAGGGGGTGTATAAAACAGGGGGTGTATAAAACAGTGGGTGTATAAAACAGGGGTGTATGAATCAGGGGGTGTATGAAACAGGGGTGTATAAAACAGGGGTGTATGAAACAGGGGGTGTATGAAACAGGGATGTATGAAACAGGGATGTATAAAACAGGGGATGTATAAAACAGGGGATGTATAAAACAGGGGGTGTATAAAACAGGGGTGTATAAAACAAGGGGTGTATGAAACAGGGGATGTATAAAACAGGGGTGTATGAAACAGGGGGTGTATAAAACATGGGATGTATGAAACAGGGGATGTATGAAACAGGGGATGTATGAAACAGGGGGTGTATAAAACAGGGGATGGATGAAACAGGGGTGTATAAACAGAGGATGTATGAAACAGGGGTGCATAAAACAGGGTTGTATAAAACAGGGGTGTATGAAACAGGTGTATAAAACGGATGTATGAAACAGGGTGTATAACAGGGATGTATGAAACAGGGGGTGTATAAAAAGGGGGATGTATGAAACAGGGTGTATGAAACAGGGGTGTATGAAACAGGGGATGTAATGAAACAGGGATGTATGAAACAGGGGGATGTATGAACAGGGGTGTATGAAACAGGGGATGTATGAAACAGGGGATGTAATGAAACAGGGTGTATGAAACAGGGGATGTATGAAACAGGGGGATGTGTATGAAACAGGGGATGTATGAAACAGGTGCGGTGTAATGAAACAGGGGATGGTTATGAAACAGGGGTGTATGAAACAGGGGATGTATGAAACAGGGATGTATGAAACAGGGGTGTTATGAAACAGGGGTGTATGAAACAGGGGTGTATGAAACAGGGGATGTATGAAACAGGGGTGATGAAACAGGGGATGTATGAAACAGGGGATGTATGAAACAGGGGTGTATGAAACAGGGGATGTATGAAACAGGGGATGTGAAACAGGGTGTATGAAACAGGGTGTATGAAACAGGGGTGTATGAAACAGGGGGATGTATGAAACAGGGGTGTAGGGTGTATGAAACAGGGGTGTATGAAACAGGGGTGTATGAAAAGGGGTGTAGAAACAGGGTGTATGAAACAGGGGATGTATGAAAAGGGGTGTATGAAACAGGGGATGTATGAAAGAGGGTGTATGAAACAGGGATGTATGAAACAGGGATGTATGAAACAGGGGATATGTATGAAACAGGGGATGTATGAAACAGGGGTGTATGAAACAGGGGTGTATGAAACAGGGTGTATGAAACAGGGTGTATGAAACAGGGGGATGGTGATATGAAACAGGGGTGTATGAAACAGGGGGTGTATGAAAACAGGGGGTGTATAAAACAGGGGGTATGAAACAGGGGTGTATGAAACAGGGGTGTATAAAACAGGGGATGATAAACAGGGGGTGTATGAAACAGGGTGTATAGGTATAAACAGGGGGGTGTATGAAACAGGGGGTGTATGAAACAGGGGTGTATGAAACAGGGGTGTATAAACAGGGGTGTATAAACAGGGGATATATAAACAGGGGTGTATAAACAGGGGTGTATGAAACAGGGGCGGTGTATGAAACAGGGGATGTATGAAACAGGGGTGTAAAAACAGGGGTGTATAAACAGGGATGTATGAAACAGGGGAGTTATGAAACAGGGGATGTATAAACAGGGGGTGTATGAAACAGGGGGATGTATGAAACAGGGGTGTATGAAACAGGGGATGTATGAAACAGGGGTGTTATGAAAACAGGGTGAACGTGTATGAAACAGGGGATTATATGAAACAGGGGGATGTATGAAACAGGGATGTATGAAACAGGGAGTATGAAACAGGGGATGTATGAAACAGGGGATGTATGAAACAGGGGGTGTATGAAACAGGGATGGTATGAAACAGGGAATAAACAGGGATGTATGAACAGGGATGTATGAAACAGGGGATGTATAAACAGGGGTGTATGAAACAGGGGATGTATGAAACAGGGGATGTATGAAAAGGGGATGTATGAAACAGGGGATGTATAAACAGGGGATGTATGAAACAGGGGATGTATGAAACAGGGATGTATGAAACAGGGGATGTATGAAACAGGGGATGTATAAAACAGGGATGTATGAAACAGGGGATGTATGAAACAGGGGATGTATGAAACAGGGATGTATGAAACAGGTGAACAGGTGTTAAACAGGGGTGTATGAAACAGGGGATGTATGAAACAGGGGTGTATGAAACAGGGGGTGTATGAAACAGGGGATGTATGAAACAGGGTGTATGAAACAGGGGTGTAATGAAAACAGGGGATGTATGAAACAGGGGTGTATAGAACAGGGGTGTATGAAAAAGGGGTGTATGAAACAGGGGTATGAGGGTTATGAAACAGGGGATGTATGAAACAGGGGTGTATGAAACAGGGGTGTATAAACAGGGGTGTATGAAACAGGGGTGTATGAAACAGGGGTGTATGAAACAGGGATGTATGAAACAGGGTGTATGAAACAGGGGATGTATGAAACAGGGGATGTATGAAACAGGGGTGTATGAAACAGGGGATGTATAAACAGGGGTGTTATGAAACAGGGGTGTATGAAACAGGGGATGTATGAAACAGGGGATGTATGAAACAGGGGGTGTATGAACAGGATAGAACAGGGGATGTATGAAACAGGGGGTGTATGAAACAGGGGGTGTATGAAACAGGGGATGTATGAAACAGGGATGATGAAACAGGGATGTATGAAACAGGGGATGTATGAACAGGGGATGTATGAAACAGGGTGGAAAGGTATGAAACAGGGGATGTATGAAACAGGGGATGTATGAAACAGGGGATGTATGAAACAGGGGATGTATGAAAAAGGGTGTAAAACAGGGGGTGTATGAAACAGGGGGATGTATGAAACAGGGGATGTATGAAACAGGGGATGATGAAACAGGGGGTGTATGAAACAGGGGGTGTATGAAACAGGGGATGTATGAAACAGGGGATGTATGAAACAGGGGATGTATGAAACAGGGATGTATGAAACAGGGGTGTTGAAACAGGGGGTATGAAACAGGGGGTGTATGAAACAGGGGGTGTATGAAACAAGGGGTGTATGAAACAAGGGGATGTATGAAACAGGGGGTGTATGAAACAGGGGGTGTATGAAACAGGGGATGTATGAAACAGGGGTGTATAACAGGGGATGTATGAAACAGGGGATGTATGAAACAGGGGAGTTATGAAACAGGGGATGTATGAAACAGGGGTGTATGAAACAGGGATGGTATAAAACAGGGTGTATGAAACAGGGGATGTATGAAACAGGGGACAGGGATGTATAAAACAGGGGATGTATAAAACAGGGGTGTATAAAACAGGGGGTGTATAAAACAGGGGATGTATGAAACAGGGGATGTATAAAACAGGGGTGTATAAAACAGGGGGATGTATGAAACAGGATATGTATGAAACAGGGTGATGTATGAAACAGGGGATGTATGAAACAGGGGGTGTATAAAAAGGGGGATGTATGAAACAGGGGATGTATGAAACAGGGGGTGTATGAAACAGGGGATGTATGAAACAGGGGATGTATAAAACAGTGGGTGTATGAAACAGGGGATGTATGAAACAGGGGGATGTATAAAACAGTGGGTGTATGAAACAGGGGATGTATGAAACAGGGGGGTGTATAAAACAGTGGGTGTATAAAACAGGGGGTGTATGAAACAGGGGGTGTATGAAACAGGGATGTATGAAACAGGGGGTGTATGAAACAGAGGGTGTTTGAAACAGGGGTGTATGAAACAGGGGGATGTATGAAACAGGGGATGTATGAAACAGGGGGTGTATGAAACAGGGGTGTATGAAACAGGGAGTGTATGAAACAGGGGAGTGTATGAAACACGGGGTGTATGAAACAGGGGTGTATGAAACAGGAGGTGTATGAAACAGGGGGGTGTATGAAACAGGGGGGTGTATGAAACAGGGGGTGTATGAAACAGGGGTCAAGGCCTAACAACAGACTTATTTTCAACGAGCGTAAAGATAAGAGTTAAGACTTCAGATTGTGAACTCAAATAGGCTATATTCCATTGCCCTGCATGTCTGTATGTCTGTCTGTCTGTTTGCCTGTCTGTACGTTTGTCTGTTTCTCCATCTCTCTCTCTCTCTCTCCTCTCTCTCTCTCTCTTTCTCTCTCTCTCCCTCCCTTTCTCTCTCTCCCGCGCGAAGTAATACAAATACATAAACATCTTGATCATTTCATATCATGATAATCAATATAAGCATTAACCGGAGAAAACACGAAAATAGAATCAAGAACGCGTATTCAATACATCCAGACAAGACAGGCACAAATTTCCGGCCAACTGGCCTTTGTCAAGCTTAAACGTAATTTCACAAACGAACAAACACCTAATACAAAATTTAGGACAAAGGCCAGTTGGCCGAAAATTTGCGCCTGTCTTGTCTGGTTGTATTAAATGCGCGTTCTGATTCTATTTTCGTGTTGTTGTTTTTTGTTTTTTTTTCGTGTGTGTGTGTTTTGTTTTGTTTGTTTGTTTGTTTTTGTTTTTTGTTGTTTGTTGTTGCTTTTTTTTTTTTTTTTTTTTGATTTTTCCTGGTTCCTATTTGCTTGAACGCGGGCGGTCGCACTTGTTTTGGATTTCAATATAAACATAGTTTCTATTTTGTTTGTTTGTTTGCTTGCTTGCTTTTCTAATTATTCGGTTGCCAATAACACAACAATAGGTCTCAGTTTAAATGTTTTGTACAAATAAAGCGATAACTTTCTAACGGTATTTTCGTATTTAGAAGCAATAAGCTAACTCAGTCGAAACCTGCTAAGGAACTAACGCTTTGACATTAAATACTGTACTCTTAAACTACTGAGAGCAAAGTAGTATAATACAAACATGTCATCTTCCTTTTCAGCTTTTTCTCTCAGAGATACAAAGACACAGAGAGAGAGAGAGAGAACGAGAGAGAGAGAGAGAGAGAGAGAGAAAGATACTGAGAGACAGACAGAGACAGAGACAGACAGAGAGACAGATACAGAGAGACAGAGACAGAGAGACAAAGACAGATAGACTGACAGACAGAAACAGAGACACAGAGACAGACAGACAGACAGAGACAGAGACAAAGAGACAAGAGAGACAGAGACAGAGAGACAGAGAGACAGAGACAGGGAGAGACAGACAGAGAAATAGCGAGAGAGACAGAGACAGACAGACAGACAGACAGACAGACAGACATCCCTTGTCGTTACATAATGTGTACGTGATTGCGGCACTGAACAATTGGCCTATCATATTCCAGCTCATAATTTTCACATGGCATTATGCTAAACACCAAGATCCTGTCCACGGCTCATCAAAGTGATTAATCATGAAATAGATCTAGGTGCTGGACATTTTGCAAAATATTGACCTATAAAGTAGTTCACACCAGTCGCCGTGGTGTAGTGGTTAGCGCAGCCAACTACCGACTGGAAGGTTGAGATTCGAATCACCATAAGTCTCTTCAAAAAAATCGTTGTGGGATTTTTGTTTTCGCTTTTTTTTTCCCTATCCTTTTCTGTGCCACCTTGATGGCCACAGAAGCTGGCGAAATGTTTATAAAGTCATGATGATGATGGCGATGATCATTACAATTACGATGCCATGGAGTTCTATCTAGAACTGAGACCACGTGATAGGGCTTACTCCACGCTTACTATCATAATGTGTCCTGGCGTCTACCAGGCCCGAGAGATACAGACACCTACAGCGTTAATTAGAAGATTTGAACAACACCTTCAGTTCCGCATCCTTGAAGTGGATCTGACTCGATTGTGTAGGTTCCAGTCTTCCCAATGAGCCCTTAGCACGCCCACCTCTGGGGAGGAGCCAGTTGGAGCTGAAAAATCCCACATTGATTTTTTTGAAGGGATTGATAGGGATTCGAACCCACAACCTTCAAACCGGTAGTCCATTGCGCTAACCACTATACCACGGCGACGGCTGAGTCTGCCAGATATTTACTTTACTGGCATATTTGTATGAAGCGTATATGTAATTTTCCGAGTACAATGAATCCCTCTAGAACAAAGTCAGAATTCAGGAGTATATACCCCAATACCACTCCATCCCT
>CM060314.1:429224-436724 GCA_030674185.1 Monoplex corrugatus | reverse complement strand
TCAAGGGAGAGGTTATCGGTGATGGTGGACCCAAGATATGTGAATTGATGGATTGCTTCAAGCTCGTAGTCATCAATGGTGATGGCTGGTGGAGATGGCGTGTCTTGGCCCAGGACATTTGTCTTCTTAAGACTGATGGTCAGACCAAAATCTTTGCAGGCCTGGGAGAAGCGGTCCATTAGTGACTGCAAGTCCCGCTGAGTATGGGTCACAACTGCGGCATCGTCAGCAAAAAGCATGTCTCTGATGAGGGCTTCACGGACCTTTGTCCTTGCTCTGAGGCGGGCGAGGTTGAAGAGCCTGCCATCTGATCTGGTCCGCAGGTGGATCCTTTCTTGCGCTGTGCTGAACGCATGCCTCAGGAGGAGAGCGAAGAAGATTCCAAAGAGGGTTGGGGCCAGGACGCAGCCTTGTTTCACACCGCTGCGTACGTCGAAGGGCTTGGAGAGGTTTCCGTTGAACTGCACCATCCCTTTCATGTTTAAATAAATAAATGAATGAATAATAAAATGAACAAACAAATGAACAAATAACTAACTAACTAACTAACTAACTAACTAACTAAATAAATAAATAAATAGATAGATAAATAAATAAGTTAATAAAAGGTGTTTCATCATTTGCCGGTGACCCATTTGTTTTCTCGGACATGTAGAATTATGGACAGCTGCCGCCACAATTATCCACAATTATGTACAAAAACACTTTGTGGCACTTTGTACGTTATGTACGTTTGACAAAATTGTATAAACGGTAATGAAACCCCACATTGCTAGAGAAATAAATACATACTGAAATAAAATAAACACAAACATATAACTCTCGCATAAACATTAAAAACCATTCTCGTTTATTTTCACTTACACATGCACACATACATACACAAACGCACGCATACACACACACGCACACACACACACACGCTACATGCATATACACTCACAAATATACACACACATACATACGCACATATACACACACGCACACACACACGCCCACACACACACACATACACGCACACACAATCAAATGTACACACGTGCACAAACGAACACACACACACACTCGTCTCTCTGTCTCTTTCTGTGTGTCTGTGTGTGTGTGTGTGTGTGTGTCTGACTGTCTGTGTGTCTGTCTGTCTGTCTTTCTCTCTATCTTGTTCTCTTTCTCTCTTTCTCTGTATCTATCTCTGTTTCTCTCTGTCTCACACACACACACACACACACACACACACACACACACACACACACACACACACACACACACACATACACAGAAGATACGATCACATACACACAGGCGCATAAACACACACAAATACACACACACAAACACACATACACACACAAATACAATCGCACAGACATGCACTCACACACACACGCACGCGCGCACGCACAAACGCACAAACGCACGCACACACATACACACACACATATACACTAACAAACAAACATGAACTCTCTCTCTCTGTCTCTCTCTCTCTGTCTCTCTCTCTCTGTCTCTCTCTCTCTCTCTTTCACAGACACACACACACAGAAACACACACACACGCGCGCGCGCGTACACACACACACACACACACACACACACACACACACACACACACACACACACACACACACAGGGTGTAGTAGTACCAGGGAAGAGCTGTGGTGTTTGGTGTCACACACTGTCCTGATAAAGAACCCGAAAAGACAGCGAGAACCACACTGTCTAGTGAAGCTAATCCAATCTAAGCCCCACGTGCTTAGTACGCTTTGCCACAAGTGTAGTAATGGCTTTGGTCTTACTTATCACCGTGGTCATCCCTAAATGAACGCCTTTGCCCGACCTCTCCGTTCTGCTTCAGATACTTTTTGTTCACTGATTTCTCTATAGAGATTTTTCACCGTCGGTCGCCGTTTATTTTCTTCGTCTGGTCTATCATCATCATCATCATCATGTGCCTTGCCACATGGCGTTGACGATCATGGCCCTCCATATGTTTCTAATCCTTGTTGCCGCAAGCACATCTTCCACCCTCTGTCTTCAGCCACCCTGCAAGTCCGTCCAATATTTTTTCCCTGGGTCCACCTGGTGCCCTCTTTCCCTCCAGCTTTCCTGTTGTGACCAGGTGTTGTAATTCCCCTTTCCTCGTAAAATAGTCTATAAATGTTGCCTGTCTTTTCCTAACCTTCCTTATCAATGATCTTCTTGTGTCTGCCTCCGTCAAGACTGTCTCGTTTGTTTTCTTTGCTGTCCGTGGAACTCTCAACATTCTTCTTACAAACCACGTCTCGGCTGCCTCAATCTTGTTCTGGCTTTGCTTGTTGACTGTCCACGCCTCATAACCGTAAAATATTATCGGTTCTGTGTAACATTCAAAAACTCTCTTCCTGATGTTAATTGATAGGCATTTGTTGGCTAGAATGCTTTTCATCTTATTGAATGCTGAAAAGAATTCTAGCCAACAAATGCGTCTTGTCCACACAACTGAAACGATTTTTCCTGTCTCCTCGATAAGCACAATCTTCTCCCGTGGGTATGCCTGGGGCTATTTCAGTATAAATAGTATCCCTTATCTTCTGGAAATTCTGTACTAGAAATTTCCTGTTTTCTGTCACACTCTTTGTTTCTGCCTTGTTCCTTTGCTTTCTGTCATTTCTTCCTGTCATTTAATGCCTTGCTGGTCCATTCACCTGTATGTGTTCGATAAAGACTTACGCACGTTCTCTAGGGACTAATAATTAGGTACATGTATTAAGAGCATTTTTGGCTGTAGGGAAATGAGATACGCGAAAACAGTTTTAGGTAATTCAGGCCCATTTTATGTATGTTTTATTGTCTTTAGTTATGTTTTAATTTGTATTCAGATAATTATGTTTTCTAAATGCCCTGTGTGATAAATTGGACGGGGTGATCAACGTCAGGGGCATGTCTTTAGATTATGTGTACAAATGCATTGATATGTGTACTTAATTTTCTTTTCCTTATTCTTTTTTTCCTGTTGACTTATTGTGTGTGTTTTGAAACGGTTCTAGTGGTGATGTGGCTGTACGCAGTACGCAGTAGGCAGTACGCAGTAGGCAGTACGCAGTAGGCAGTACGCAGTAGGCAGTACGCAGTAGGCAGTAGGCAGTAGGCAGTAGGCAGTACGCAGTAGGCAGTACGCAGTAGGCAGTACGCAGTAGGCAGTACGCAGTAGGCAGTACGCAGTAGGCAGTACGCAGTAGGCAGTACGCAGTAGGCAGTACGCAGTAGGCAGTACGCAGTAGGCAGTACGCAGTAGGCAGTACGCAGTAGGCAGTACGCAGTAGGCAGTAGGCAGTAGGCAGTAGGCAGTAGGCAGTAGGCAGTACGCAGTAGGCAGTACGCAGTAGGCAGTACGCAGTAGGCAGTACGCAGTAGGCAGTACGCAGTAGGCAGTACGCAGTAGGCAGTAGGCAGTAGGCAGTAGGCAGTAGGCAGTAGGCAGTACGCAGTAGGCAGTACGCAGTAGGCAGTAGGCAGTAGGCAGTACGCAGTAGGCAGTAGGCAGTAGGCAGTAGGCAGTAGGCAGGGCTTTTAACAACAATAACAATAAGTAACAGTGACAAGCAGTCTCTTTCTTCCTTCAAGTGTCAATGAGGACAATGTCTTTTTTTATATCCAGTAGTGATTTCTTTCTTTCTTTTCTTTTCTTTCTTTCTTTCTTTCTCTCGTTTTTTATTCATTCATTTATTTATGTATTTATGTATTATTTCTTTATTTATTTGTTTGTTTGTTTATTTCTTTCTTTCTTTCTTTCTTTCTTTCTTTATTTATTTATTTATCCAAGTTTTTTTTAATACACCTCCATCCTTCCATGACCGAGACAAAGCAAATATTATGTATTCATCTACGCAATGCCAAAAATGTTTCAGTGAACGATGATGATGATACTGATAGTGATGATGATGATGATGATGGTGATGATGATGACGACGACGACGACGACGACTACATGATAATGAAGATGATGATGATGGTGATGGTGATGATGATGATGATGATGATGATGATCATCATCATCATCATCATCATCATCATCATCATCATCATCATCATTTTAATATTACTTTTATTTTGATAAGATCCAGCGTGATACGTTAGAACACGACCCACGCGATACAAAAAAAAAAAAAAAGACAGTGTAACCCAATGCTATCAACACAACTCGATGATACATTCTCAAAGTAGAAGTAATAGAAGAAGAAAAAGAAGCAGAATTTGTAGGAGAAAAAGAAGAAATGGCAGTAGTAGCGGCAGTTGTAGTAGTTGTAATAGTAGTAGTAGTAGTAGCAGCAGCAGCAGCAGCAACAGCAGCAGCAGCAGCAGTAGTAGTAGTAGAAGTAGTAATGGTAGTGGTGGTGGTGGTGATGGTGGTGATGGAGGTGGTAGGATTAGTAGTAGTAATAGTAATCGTCGTCGCAGTAGTAGTATAGTAGTAGTAGTTTTTATTCCATTTCCATTCCTAAGGATAGCGTCTTTGCGCTCGGAATAAATTCCATATCGCCAAAGATACCACGTGATGAAGAAGATCCAAAATAATCTTAGAATAAGCCGTAAATCTTCACATAAGCCCTATGTGCTGGCAAGGTCTTAGTTATCCTATCTCAGTATATGGGGTTTATCTAGAAGAAGAGCGAATAATGCGAGAAGTTTGCAGAAGGTGATGGAAAGGACGAGGAAATGAAAGGGTTAAATATCTCAAGCAACTCGTGTCGCTTACTCCAAAAGGTGTAGGTCAACCTTTTAACCTTTCTGAAACTGTAGAAACCCTTAGCGTGTGTTTGAAGGTGGCTGTGTTGAACCAGTTTCTATGTGAGACAAGAGAGTCAGTTGTCTTAAAGTTCGTAGCGACTGTGATACGGAATTTATGCATTGAATAGAGATGTTGTTGAATTAGATTCTAATGACATGGCATAGGGAAAAAAATGCGAAATAGAATTTATTCATTTATCATAGTGAAGAAAATTTCTTTCTTTCTTTCTGTCTGTCTGTCTGTCTGTCTGTCTGTCTGTCTTTTTTCTGGGTGTCTTTCTTTCTTTCTTTCTTTCTGTCTGTCTGTCTTTCTGTCTGTCTGTCTGTCTTTCTTTCTTTTCTTTCTTTCTTTCTTTCTCTCATTCTTTATTCATTCATTTACTTATGTATTTTTGTATTATTTATTTATTTATTTATTTATTAATCCAAGGGATTTTTTTTAATACATCTCCATCATTCCATGACTGAGACAAAGCAAACTTTGTGTATTCGTCCACGCTAAGCCAAAAATGCTTCACCCACTGCTTCACCCACTTAAACATCACCCAAGACATCATTTACAAACTGGACACAAAGGTACCAAGCTGGTGGATAGGGTAAGGGAATGAAAAGAGTAACCGTAACAAGCTGGTGGATAGGGTGAGGGAGTGAGAAGAGATACCACAGAAAGCTGGTGGATAGGGTGAGGGAATGAAAAGAGATACCGCACAAAGCTGGTGGATAGGGTGAGGGAGTGAGAAGAGATACCACAGAAAGCTGGTGGATAGGGTGAGGGAATGAAAAGAGATACCGCACAAAGCTGGTGGATAGGGTGAGGGAGTGAAAAGAGTTACCGCACAAAGCTGGTGGATAGGGTGAGGGAGTGAAAAGAGTTACCGCACAAAGCTGGTGGATAGGGTGAGGGAGTGAAAAGAGTTACCGCACAAAGCTGGTGAGTAGGGTGAGGGAGTTAAAAGAGTTACCTCAGAAAGCTGGTGAATAGGGTGAGGGAGTGAAAAGAGTTACCACAGAAAGCTGGTGGATAGGGTGAGGGAGTGAAAAGAGTTACCACAGAAAGCTGGTGGATAGGGTGAGGGAGTGAAAAGAGTTACCGCACAAAGCTGGTGGATAGGGTGAGGGAGTGAAAAGAGTTACCACAGAAAGCTGGTGAATAGGGTGAGGGAGTGAAAAGAGTTACCACAGAAAGCTGGTGAATAGGGTGAGGGAGTGAAAAGAGTTACCACAGAAAGCTGGTGAGTAGGGTGAGGGAGTGAAAAGAGTTACCACAGAAAGCTGGTGAATAGGGTGAGGGAGTGAAAAGAATTACCACAGAAAGCTGGAGGATAGGGTAAGGGAGTGAAAAGAGTTACCACAGAAAGCTGGTGGATAGGGTGAGGGAGTGAAAAGAGTTGCTGCAGAAATCTGGTGGATAGGGTGAGGGAGTGAACAAAGTTACCCCAGAAAGCTGGTGGATAGGGTAAGGGAGTGAACAAAGTTACCCCAGAAAGCTGGTGGATAGGGTGAGGGAGTGAAAAGTTACTGCAGAGAGCTGGTTGATAGGGTGAGAGAGTAAAAGGGACATTGTTACGGAGCTGATGGACAGGGCGAGGGAATAAGTTATCACGAGAAACTTAGAGCCAAAGAATTATCGCAGGAAGCTGGTGGATAGGGTAAGCGAGTGAAAGAGTTATAGGAAGCTGGTGGAATGGGTGAGGGCGTTAAAGGAACCATTGTTAGGAATCTGGAATATAGGGTGAGGGAGTGTAAGGGTTAATGAATCAAGCAACTTGATCTGTTCCACCCTGAAATGTATATCTTTTAGCCACACAAAAACTGTAGAAAACATTTTTTTCCCCTGGGGGTACTTGAGGCGAGGTATGTTGATCGAGTTACCGGGTGAAATACGAAAGCCATCTTAAACTTCGTAGCGGCGGAGACTTGTAGTTTGTGTCACCGAGAGAATTGTTGTTTGGTAAGATCTTAATGAAATGATTCTTACTGTACACAACACCCGAACACCTTGTGGAGGGGTCAAATTTTCGACTTTAAAGTCTTTCTCAAGAAACTCAGAATGTCGACTAACAAAGCATAGCTATTACGAAGTTAATGAAATGTGTTTTTATTTTTAACGAAAATCGAAAACAGTATACCCCACAAAGAGGAAACATTTTTATGGCTAGTGCATTCACCTATTTATTTATTCGTTTAGTTATTCATTTATTTATTTGTTTGTTTGTAAGAGGAAATATTTCATGGCAAGTGCACTCACCTATTTATTTATTTATTTGATTATTCACTTATTTGTTTGTTTGTTTGTTTGTTTATTCGTTTATTTATTCATGCATTTACTTTTTATTTTTTTATTTATCTATTTATTATTCTTTTATTTATCTAATTATTCATTTGTTGTTTACTTACTTATCTGTTTAATTATTTACTAGTTTGTTTATTATCACACTAATGTCACAAACATAGAATATGCACAATAAACTTATGCTTACAAAAAAGTATCTAATCACCCACAGCAATTACTAACATTATTCAAAATATTTGTTTATTTATTTATCTATATGTCTGTTTGTTTGTTTGCTTATTTTTATTTATTTATTTATTTATTTATTTATTTATGTATTTATTTATTCATTTATTTATTTGTTTATTCATTCATTGCTGTTTACTTACTTATCTGTTCAGTTGTTTATCAATCTCTGTATTTATTATTCATCGCACCAAAGCCACAAATACTGGGTATGCCCA
>CM060314.1:421724-424224 GCA_030674185.1 Monoplex corrugatus | reverse complement strand
TACATTCCGAAGGAGCAGAACTCCAGCAGCATCAATCAGTTCAGGCCAATATCACTTCTGAACGTCGAGGGGAAAATCTTCTTCTCTGTTATGGCAGCAAGATTGACAAAATACCTGACTGAAAACAAGTATCTGGATATGTCAGTCCAAAAGGGAGGCATACCAGGAATGCCTGGATGCTTGGAACATGCCACGTTGATTTGGGATGCCATCCAAAAAGCAAGAACAGAGAAGAGAGACATTGACGTAGTTTGGCTTGATCTGGCGAATGCATATGGATCAGTTCCACACGATATGATCCAGCTGGCTCTTGAAATGTATCACATCCCAGAAAACATCCGAACAATGCTGAGGAAGTATTTCCAAGGGTTCTCAATGCGGTTCTCTACCAAAGAATACACCACGGACTGGATAGACCTAGAGGTGGGCATTGCAATGGGCTGTGCAATCTCTCCCATACTGTTCGTGTTGGCAATGGAAGTCATCTTGAAAGCTGCAATGAAGAGTTCAGGTCCAGTGAATCTGGGAGATGGATACCAGATGCCTCCTCTGAAAGCTTTCATGGATGACACAACAGTCTTGTCCACGGATGAGGAAGAGACACACCAAATCTTAAAGCAGCTGGATGAGCTGGTGGCCTCTTCAAGAATGAGGTTCAAACCTAAGAAATCCCGAAGTCTCTCACTGCGAAAAGGAAAAGTGGCAGATTCAGTCAAATTCATGGTAGCCAACCAAGCCATCCCCACTGTCACAGAAGAGCCAGTAAAAAGTCTCGGAAGATGGTATGATGACTCCCTGAAAGACACACAAAGGGGATGTGAAACCAAGCAAACAGCAGAAGAAGGCCTGAAGAAAATAGATAACTGCGGACTGCCAGGCAAATACAAAGTCTGGTGTCTACAGTTCATGCTGATACCAAAGCTGCTGTGGCCACTGCTAATCTATGACATTTGCACCAGCACAGTCGAAGCAATGGAAGCCAAAATCAACAAATACACAAGAAAATGGCTCGGTGTCCCACCTGGTCTCACTGATGTTGCATTCTACTGTCGTCAAGCAATGCTGAAGCTACCTCTCAAATCCATAGTGGAGGAATACAAAGTTGGAAAAGCAAGACTGTTGAGCATGCTGGAGGAATCGGAAGACAATATCGTGAGATCAGTTCATCCAAAGCTGAGAACTGGCAGAAAGTGGAAAGTCCAAGAGGCTGTAAACAATGCCAAGAGAAACCTCAGCATCAAAGAAATAATTGGACACACGCAAACCAACAGACAGGGACTGGGAGCAACAAAAATGCAGTGGTGGTCCAAAGCCAAAGGGAAGGAAAAAAGAGACATGATCATACAGGAGTTGAAGGAAGAAGAAGATATCAAAAGAGTGCAAAAGGCAGTCCAGCAAGGTCAACAGGGGCAATGGACAACATGGGACAGTGCACTCCAAAGAAGTCTCAGCTGGAACGATATGTGGCACATGGCTCCTCTAAGGATAAGCTTCCTCCTCAGATCTGTATATGACCTGCTCCCCTCGAATGCAAACTTAGTGAAATGGGGGAAATCAGACGACCCAGCATGTCCGCTCTGTCAGAAGAAACAAACAGTGGAACATGTCCTAAGCTCTTGCAAAGTAGCGCTAGCCCAAGGAAGGTATACATGGAGGCACAACCAAGTTCTGAAAGTGATCACAGACGTGGTTAGCGAAAAAACCATGACCCCAAACGCACCAATTGCTATGACAACGTTCTACAAAGCAGGAGGGAAACAGGTCTGGCCCGAAAGTGCTATGACAACCAGCACATTGCCAAAGGGTCTTCTGGATGGAGCAGTCGACTGGGAGTGTACAGCAGACCTCCCAGAGTGGAGAAATTACCCAGATGTCATCAGCAAGACAGGCATGAGACCAGACATCGCTCTCCACTCTGACTCCTCGAAACAAGTGATTCTGATAGAACTCACTGTGCCATACGAAAGCAGAATGGAAGAAGCACATATCTACAAGACCGAAAAATACGCCGGTCTTGCCAGCACCCTGAAGAAAGCAGGTCTGCGGGTCAAAATCTTCGCCATAGAGGTCGGGGCAAGAGGGTTTGTGGGCACCTCCGCTTATGATCTCATGAAACAACTCGCCATTTCTGGGAAGAAGAGGACTAGAGCCCTTAAAGCGATGGCAGAGGCAGCAGAAAGGAGCTCAAGCTGGATCTGGGCAAGGAGGAACCAAAAGTGAACTTCATAAGGATTAAATTCCCTACAGATGATGTGTGCCCCGTTAGCACATTGGTAAAACCGCGTACCGCAGTTCTGAAGCGCAGAATCGCCCAGGTTCGCTCCCCGGCGTGGGAAAAATAGACAACAGCAGAAGGGCATCCAGGAGTCATGACCTGGATGTGGCCCGGCCCCCGAGAGTGTAAGGAATTCAGGGCCGAAACACTTGTCTAAAGGGGGTTACTTCTCTGAAGACCTTCTGTTGTCTAGCTCTCCCTAGAGTTTTTTTCTACCATTGCCCG
>CM060314.1:399224-406724 GCA_030674185.1 Monoplex corrugatus | reverse complement strand
GCCGTGTCACCAGACATGAACCCAATCGAACACCTTTGGGATAATCTGGACAGGCGCGTGCGCAGTCGAGAGGAAGCGCCGGCGACTCATGCCGAACTGCTGCAGGCGATACAGGAGGAGTGGGAAGCCATTCCTCAGCAATACATCCAACGTCTGATCCACTCTATGCTGAGGAGGTGCCAGGCACTTGTTGATGCTCAAGGTGGTCATACCCCCTACTGATCCGATCGTCTCTGTGTTCGCGCCTATGGACTGACCAATTGCTGTCATGACCGAAATGAACTGCACAGCCTTTATGCTCTGTCCATGCCAACTTTCAAAATGGAATTCGCATTATTTGATTTTCTATACCTTTCTCATTTATGATATTAAATTTGCAAGTATCAACTATGCGTTTCTTTTTTTGAACAGTATATATTTGATTCTGTTTCTTGTCATACGCAGTGAACCCTAATAACAGCTCTATACCGAAGCGATTTCTTGGTGATAGTAGTAGTAATAGTAGAAGTAGTAGTAGTAGTAGTAGTAGAAGCAGCAGCAGCAGCAGTAGTAGCAGTAGTAGTAGTAGTAGAAGCAGCAGCAGCAGTAGTAGCAGTAGTAGTAGTCGTAGTACAGGTAGTAGTAGTCGTAGTACCATCATTATCAATATCATAATTATCATCATCATTATTATCATCATCAACGTCGTCGTCGTCGTCGTCATCAACATCATCATCATCACCATCATCATCATCATCACATCATCGTCATCATCATCAACATCATCATCATCATCATCATCATCATCATCATCATCATCATCTTCACGGATGCATCACTGAAGGTGTTGCTCAAACAATCTGACCAACGCTTCATGAGTCTGTCTCTCTCGGGCCTGGTTGACCCCAGGATGTATTATGACGATAAACGTAGTGTGCAGTCCTGTCACGCAGCCTCAATCTTAGTGGAACTCTACAGTATCATGGCTATCACCCCGTAGTCATCATTATCATGATTCTGTATAAAATTGTCTAAGCTTTCGTGGCATAGAAAATGAGACAGAAGAAGAAAGGTGAGCACAGATGAAATTGCCTACGTATGCAATAATAATGTAAAAAAAATATCCCAGTTGGGGAAGAAAGAAAACAGATTGACGGCTCTGAAACGATTTCCAAAATCTTCTGCTAGTAAGTTCTTTTTTTTTTTTTTTTTTTTGCGAGCTCAGGGGATGTTCTGTCTGGTCTGTTTAACTTTTTGACTCCCGCACCCTGTCCACCAGCATCCTGCACTGCCAGCCATGCTAGCTAAGCAAAATCTTAACCCTTTGACTCCTTCGTCATATCCACCAGCTTCCTGCAGGCTAAGGGTTAAGTTTTTGCAGTTGGTGGATAAGGTGCGGGAGTCAAAGGGTTAAGTTTTTGCAGTTGGTGGATAAGGTGAGGGAGTCAAAGGGTTAAATTTTTGCAGTTGGTAGATAAGGTGCGGGAGTCAAAGGGTTCAATTTTTTGCAGTTGGTGGATAGGGTGCGGGAGTCAAATGATTAAGTGTTTGCAGTCGGTGGATAGGGTGCGGCGGTCGAAGTGTTAAAGTGACATGAAAGAATTCTTTCCTCCAAGCAATTTACTCTGCTGTACAAGAAGTGACAGGTTCTTCTCTGTCTTTGACAGGTACATCATTGTTGTAGAACTGTGCTCTGACAGACTGTGATTGTTTATAAGGGGGTGTGTGTGTGTGGGCGCGGGGGTGAGTGTGCGTGTGTGGAGGGGGGGATGTGTGTGTGTGGTGTGTGTGGGGGGGGGAGGTCTGTCTGTCGGTGTCTGTGTGTGTCTTTGAGTATATGTGTGTGTGCGTGTGTCTGTGTGTGTGTCTTTGAATTTTGTCTATGTCTGTGTCTGTGTCTGTGTGTGAATGTGTGTGTCCTTGAATGAATGTGTATGAATCTCTCTCTCTCTCTCTCTCTCTCTCTCTCTCTCTCTCTCTCTCTCTCTCTCTCTCTCTCTCTCTCTCTCTCTCTCTCCTTTCTCTCTCTCTCTCTCTCTCTCTCTCCCTGTCTCTTTCTTTCTTTCTCTTTCTCTTTCTCTCTCTCTTTCTCTCTCTCTCTCTCTCTTTCTGTGTGTGTGTGTGTGTGTGTGTGTGTGTGTGTGTGTGTGTGTGTGTGTGTGTGTGTGTGTGTGTGTGTGTGTGTGTGTATGTGTGTGTGTGTGTGCGCGCGCGCTACGTGTTTTACATCATTCTTTGTTGTTTTTTTATGCACGCTTGACAAAGGCCACTTGGCCGAAAAATTGCGCCTGTCTTGTTTTGTTATATTAAATACGCGTTCTACTTCTATTTTGCTTGTTCTGGTGCGTATTAGTTCGAATGTTGCAAATGTTCTTTGAGAAAAAAGTGTGGTCTTTAGATCACATGCATGATATCTTGTGTTTCTACAAATTGTTTTCTCTTTTCATCTGACTTTTATAGTTCAGAGTTTACAGTTTAATCAAGAGGGATTCATCGCACTCGGAGTGTTCCATATACGCCCCACCCAAATTTTTCAACATTTATCCGGCAGATACCTTTAGCCGGCGCAAACATCTATGTGCCGGCAAGATCTTGAATTGGGGAAAAGAACGGGATCCGTGAAACGCTGACATCACCAGAATGATTGGAGTATTAACCCTTTGACTCCTGCATCCTGTCTACCATCATTCTGTATTGCCAACCATGCTAGCAAAGCAGAAATTTAATCTTTTGATTCTCTCACACTATCCATCAGTTTCCTGTAGGAAGCTGGTGGATTGGGTGAGAGAATCAAAAGGTTATTTTTTAGCAGTTTGGTTGATAGGGTGAAGGAGTCAAAGGGTTATTTTTTCGCAGTTGGTGGATAGGGTGCAGGAAACAAAGGGTTAAGTTTTTGCAGTTGGTGGATAGGGTGAGGGAATCAAAGAGTTAAGTTTTTGCAGTTGGTGGATAGGGTGCAGGAATCAAAGGGTTAAGTCGTTGCAGTTGGTGGATAGAGTGCAGGAGTCAAAGGGTTAAGTCGTTGCAGTTGGTGGATAGGGTGCAGGAGTCAAAGGGTTAAGTCGTTGCAGTTGGTGGATAGGGTGCAGGAGTCAAAGGGTTAAGGTGGGCAGCATACAAACCAACCTTGATCTTATGAGCTGGGATTGAACTCGAGAGACATAAGATCTTGAGTCCACGGCTCCATCAAAAGAGCAAGCTAGCCTGCGTTAGTTGATTTAACCCTTTGACTCCCGCATCCTCTCTACCAACTGCAAAAACTTAACCCTTTAACTCCCTCATCCTATCCATCAGCTTCCTACAGGAAGCTGGTGGATAGAGGTTGAGGGAGTTAAAGGGTTAAGTTTTTTGCTTCGCTAGCATGGTTGACAATGCAAGGTGCAGGTGGACAGGGTGCAGGAGCCAAGGGGTTAACTCCAACGATGATACATAGAACCACTACCATCCGAACCCCACCCTCATCCCCAACCCCAACCCCAACCCCCACCCTCATCCCCCCCCCAACCTCTCACCCCCCCACCCCCACCACCACCTCCAGAAGAATTCCAAGGTGTCTACACCTTAACGAGTTTCTTGGTATGCTCAATGTCCGCACATTCCACACATTCCAGCACTTTTCTCTTCTCCCCTTTTTTTCACCGTCAGGAAATTCTCGGCCTTGGGGATGACACTTACCTGCTGTGTTGTTCTGTCAACCCTAATTACGCAAGAAGCAAAGATATAAAAGCCAAACAGAAAGTATCTAAAAACCGGACTTTTAAGAGATTACTCTGTATATCCACGCGGGCTGTTCGTGATCATTGATTCGGCTGGGCTTTTAATTTATTATTTTTTTTGTATTTATTTATTTATTTATTTATTTATTTATTTATTTATTTATTTATTTATTTGTTTGTTTGTTTGTTTATTTAATTATTTATTTATTTATTTACTTATTTATTTATCTATTTATTGATTTATTTATTTATCTCTTTATTTAAATATTTATTTATCTATTTATTTATTCATTTATTTATTCATTTATTTATTTATTTTTTTTATTGTTAGGGGAAGGAGATTGGGTGAAAGGTCAGTATGTTTGTTTGCTTATTTTTCCTAATTCAGTTGATAGATCAATGGAGTCTGACGCTAGATCCTCTATCTGGACTAGAACTCCAGCCTACAGTATAAAAGACTGGCCTTTTTTTTTAAAAATTTGCCTTTCACTTTACATGTTGTCTTTGATATGTATGTGTTTCTGTATCCAGCATTTATTTCTATTTTTTTTATGTTTTATTGATTCATTTGTTAATTAATTAATTATTAAATAATTAAATAAATAAATGATTTGTGAATAAATGAATAAACAGATACATTTCTTATTCATTCATTCATTTATCTATTTATTTATTTATTTATTTATCTATCTATTTATTTATTCATTTATTTATCTATCTATTTATCTATTTATTTACTTATTTATTTATCTTTTTATTATTTTTTTTTTTATTCATTCACACAATTATTTATTTATTTATTTATTCACACAATTATTTATTTACGTATTTATTTAAACATTCATTTATTTATCTATTTATTTATTTATCTATTTATTTATCTATTTATCTATTCATTTATTTATTTGATTTACTGGTCACAGGGAAAGTTTGTCGCTGTTATGCGGAGCCACCCATTTCCCTTTCTTCTATGTAAGTATAATTCTGTTTACCTATGAAAATCGATTTTCGCTTTAGAGTTTTGCCAGGGACAATACCTTTGTTGCCGTGGAATCTTTAAAGTGTGTTAAGTGTGACCTCTGTTTAACGTGTCATCCGACAAGCACCAACAAGCACCAACAAGCACCAACAAGCACCTAGACCGCTACTCCAGATCTAGTGGCAGGGGAAAGAAAATTCCCAGTCTGGTTCATGATTCGAACGCTGGTTTGTCGCGCACTAAGGAGAAGATTAACCCACAAGGCCACTCCAACATTTACTTACATGGTTTGTTAATGTCTCGCGCAAACGTTCAATGAAACACTTGCTGTTCTCTAAACAGTCCAAACCCAAACAGTTCAATATTGAGAAAAGCTTATAACTCCTCAGCCCAAAGCCCGCAAAACAAATTGGCTACATGATGTTAGATCTTTAGCCCCAAAGCCTGTTGGACAAATTAACTACACGCTGTTAAACCTTTAGCCCCTAAGTCTGCAGGACAAATTGGCTACACCCTGTTAAGCCTTTAGCCCCTAAGTCTGCAGGACAAACTGGCTACACGCTGTTTAGCTCTTAGCCCCTGAGTCTGCAGGACAAATTGGCTATATGCTGTTAAACTTTAGCCAAAAATCCTACAGGACAAATTGGCTACACGCTGTTAAACCTTTAGCCCCAAAGCCTGCAGGACAAATTGGCTACACCCTGTTAAGTCCTTAGCCTCAAAACCTGCAGGACAGATTGGCTACACGCTGATTACCCCTTAGTCACCCAAAGCCTGCAGAACAGATTGGCTACACGCTGATTACCCCTTAGTCACCCAAAGCCTGCAGGACAGATTGGCTACACACTGTTTACCCTTAGTCACCCAAAGCCTGCAGGACAAATTGGATACACACTGATTACCCCTTAGTCACCCAAAGCCTGCAGGACAGATTGGCTACACACTGATTACCCCTTAGTCACCCAAAGCCTGCAGGACAAATTGGATACCACCCTGTTAAGCCCTTAGCCTCAAAACCTGCAGGACAAATTGGCTTCACGCTGTCAATACTTTAGGCCAAAAGTCTTTAGGAAAAATTGGCTACACAATGTTAAGCCTTTAGCCCCAAAGCCTGCAGGACAAATTGGCTACACTCTGTTTACCCCTTAGCCTCAAAACCTGCAGGACAGATTGGTTACATGCTGATTACCCCTTAGTCTCCCAAAGCCTGCAGGACAGATTGGCTACACGTTGATTACCCCTTAGTCACCCAAAGCCTGCAGGACAGATTGGCTACACACTGATTACCCCTTAGTCACCCAAAGCCTGCAGGACAGATTGGCTACACACTGATTACCCCTTAGTCACCCAAAGCCTGCAGGACAGATTGGCTACACACTGATTACCCCTTAGTCACCCAAAGCCTGCAGGACAGATTGGCTACACGTTGATTACCCCTTAGTCACCCAAAGCCTGCAGGACAGATTGGCTACACACTGATTACCCTTAGTCACCCAAAGCCTGCAGGACAGATTGGCTTCACGTTGATTACCCCTTAGTCACCCAAAGCCTGCAGGACAGATTGGCTACCCACTGATTACCCCTTAGTCACCCAAAGCCTGCAGGACAGATTGGCTACACGTTGATTACCCCTTAGTCACCCAAAGCCTGCAGGACAGATTGGCTACACATTGATTACCCCTTAGTCACCCAAAGCCTGCAGGACAGATTGGCTACACACTGTTTACCCCTTAGTCACCCAAAGCCTGCAGGACAGATTGGCTACAGCCTGTTAAGCCCTTAGCCACAAATTGGCTACAGCTGTTGTGCTCTTAGCCTCAAAATTTGCAGGACAAATTGGCTACCACGCTGTTAAGCCTTAGCCTCAAAACCTGCAGGACAAATTCGCTACACCTTGTTAAGCCTTTAGCCTCAAAACCTGCAGGACAAATTGGCTACACCTTGTTAAGCCTTTAGCTTCAAAACCTGCAAGACAAATTGGCTACACGCTCTTAAGCCCTTAGCCTCAAAACCTGCAGGACAAATTGGCTACACCCTGTTAAGCCTTTAGCCCCAAGACTGCAGGACAAATTGGCTACACGCTCTTAAGCCCTTAGCCACAAATTGGCTACACGCTGTTATGACCGTGCCCTCAAAACCTGCAGGACAAATTGGCTACCACGCTGTTAAGCCCTTAGCCTCAAAACCTGCAGGACAAATTGGCTACACCCTGTTAAGCCTTTAGCCTCAAAGCCTGCAGGACAAATTGGCTACACCGTGTTAAGCCTTTAGCCTCAAAGCCTGCAGGACAAATTGGCTACACCGTGTTAAGCCCTTAGCCTCAAAGCCTGCAGGACAAATTGGCTACACCGTGTTAAGCCCTTAGCCTCAAAGCCTGCAGGACAAATTGGCTACACCGTGTTAAGTCCTTAGCCTCAAAACTGCAGGACAAATTGGCTACACCGTGTTAAGCCCTTAGCCTCAAAGCCTGCAGGACAAATTGGCTACACCGTGTTAAGCCCTTATCCTCAAAACCTGCAGGACAAATTGGCTACACCGTGTTAAGCCCTTAGCCTCAAAGCCTGCAGGACAAATTGGCTACACCGTGTTAAGCCCTTAGCCTCAAAGCCTGCAGGACAAATTGGCTACACCGTGTTAAGCCCTTAGCCTCAAAACCTGCAGGACAAATTGGCTACACCGTGTTAAGCCCTTAGCCTCAAAGCCTGCAGGACAAATTGGCTACACCGTGTTAAGCCCTTAGCCTCAAAACCTGCAGGACAAATTGGCTACACCGTGTTAAGCCTTTAGCCTCAAAGCCTGCAGGACAAATTGGCTACACCGTGTTAA
>CM060314.1:394279-399124 GCA_030674185.1 Monoplex corrugatus | reverse complement strand
TTACATAAAACACACAAAACAAGGAGGTAGACAATTGGAGTATGTTTACACGTGTGTCAGTGAAAGAGAGAGAGGACATTTTGCCTTCCACAAGGAATAGTGCGACCGTTTCCATTGGGGGTGGAGGGGAGAGAGAGAGAGAGAGGAAGGGAGGGAGGGAGGAAGGGATAGAGAGAAAGAAAGAGAGAAAGAAAGAAAGAAAGAGAGACAGACAGAGACACACATACAGAGGGGGAGATAGAGAGCGAAATAGAGAAAGAGACAGACAGAGACAGAGACACAGAGACAGAGAAACAGAGACAGGGAGAGAGAGAGAGAGACTGAGAGAGAGAGAGAGAAAAGAGAGAGAGAGAGCGAGACAGAGACAGAATGAAAAAAGACAGATAGAGACAGAGAGAGAGAGAGAGTGAGAGAGATAGAGTGAGAGGGAGAGGGGGGGGGGAGAAAACAAAAGACAGAGAGTGAGACAAAGTAAGAGAGAAATAGACAAAGTGAGAGACAGAGAGAGAAAGGCAGAGAGACAGACAGAGAGAGGGGGAGAGAGAGCAAGAGACAGACAGATAGACAGATAGAGAGGGGAGAGACAGACAGACAGATAGACAGAATGAGGAGAGAGAGAGAGAGGAGAGAGAGAGAGAGAGAGAGAGAGAGAGAGAGGTGCACGTGTGTGAGTGAGTGAGACAAAGACAAAGACAGAGACAGAGAGAGAACGAAGACAATTTGCAGACCCCAAGGAACCGAGTCGATGGCACGGGTTGCAGGAACAATGAATTCAAGCACGCGCATCGTTCTCCCTCGTGCATGCACACTGCAACCGCCACACGTCATATTTAGTAACTCGAGCTCGTGCACCGCGCGCGTGTTATCTGACCCATATTAACTCTCTCTCTCCCTCCCTCCCTCTCTCTCTCTCTCTCTCTCTTTTCACTGTCTGTATGTCTGTCTGTCAGTCTGTCTCTCTTCACTGTCTCTCTGTCTGTCTGTCTATCTCTCTTTCTCTCTCTCTCGTCTCTGTCTGTCTGTCTCTCTTTCTGTTTGTCTCTCTTCTCTCTCTCAGTCTCTCTCTCAATCTCTCTCTCTCTCTCACTCACTCTCTCTCTGTGCCTCTCTGTCTGTGTCTCTCTGTCTCTGTATCTCTCTTATATATATATATATATATATATATATATTTATATATATATATTATATCACTCTATTTCTCTTTCTTTCTCTCTTCTCTGTCTGTCTGTCTGTTTGCCTCTCTCTCTCTCACTTTCTTTCTCTCTGCCTTGCTCTCTTTCTCTCTTTTCTGTCTGCCTGTCTGTCTGTCTCGCTCTCGTCTCTGTCTGTCTGTCTCTCGTCTGTCTTAGTCCTCTCTCTCTCTGTTTTTCTCGCTCTTCTCTCTCTCAGTCTCTCTCTTTCAGTATCTCTGTCTCTCTGTCTGTCTCTGTCTCTGCATCTGTATCTCTGTCTTATCTCTCTATCTCTGTGTTTCTCTCTTTTTCTCTCTTCTTTTTCTGTCTGTTTGTCTGTCTGTCTGGCTGGCTATATCTGTCTGTGTCCGTGTCTGTCTGTCTCTCTCTCTGTTTCTCTGTCTCTGTCTCTCTGTCTCTCTGTCTGTCTGTCTGTCTCTCTCTCTCTCTCTCTTTTCTCTTCTCTTCTCTCATCATTTTTTGCTGTCTGTGTGTAAAATTGTAGTTCTCCCCCCACTCCTCCACATTTTGCGGGATACTCGATCTCCACTCCTAATTCTCTCCTTCTTTCTTCCCCCTCTCCTTCTTCTACGTGCTACGTGCACGTGTATGTGTGGTGTGTGTGTGTGTGTGTGTGTGTGTGTGTGGTGTGTGTGTGTGTGTGTGTGTGTGTGTGTGTGTGTGTGTGTGTGTGTGTGTGTATGTGTGTGGTGTGTGTGTGTGTGTGTGTGTATGTGGTCAATACGTGCCTTGTGTCCCTGTGTGTGCGTTTGTGTGCGTGTAAGAACTATTTTTAGGACTTTCGCTTGTTCCCTTCCATCGCATATCGCCTTCAATCCCAGACATCTCAGCGTGCACGCGCGTTATTTTTAGAACTCTTGACTCCCTATCCCCTTCTCCTTCCTTTTCTTTTCAGTCATCTCTGTCTCTCTGTCTCTGTCTCTGTCTCTCTCTGTCTCTGTCTCTCTCTGTCTCTGTCTCTGTCTCTCTCTGTCTCTGTCTCTGTCTGTCTCTGTCTCTGTCTCTGTCTCTGTCTCTCTCTGTCTCTGTCTCTCTCTGTCTCTGTCTCTGTCTCTCTCTGTCTCTGTCTCTGTCTCTCTCTGTCTCTGTCTCTGTCTCTGTCTCTGTCTCTCTCTGTCTCTGTCTCTGTCTCTCTCTGTCTCTGTCTCTGTGTCTCTGTCTCTCTCTCTCTGTCTCTCTCTCTCTGTCTCTCTCTCTCTGTCTCTGTCTCTCTGTCTCTGTCTTTCTCTCTCTGTCTCCTCTCTCTCTGTCTCTCTCTGTGTCTCTGTCTGTCTGTCTGTCTCTGTCTCTCTGTCTCCCTCTGTGTCCCTCTGTCTCTCTGTCTCTGTCTGTCTGTCTGTCTCTCTCCCTCTCTCTCTCTCTCTCTCTTTCTCTCTGTGTCTTTCTTTCCTATTTTTTTTATCTTTACATTTCTTTTCAATGTTTGTTTCGAATTTGGTTTCCAATTTGTTTTTCTTTTTGTTTGTTTGTTGTTGTTGTTGATAATTTGACAGTGGTTTAATTCTTCTATACGTTTTCTGGCAGCTTGTACTGAAAGGTTTCGCTTGGATTTGACCCTGTGTCCTGCAGCAAGGCGTACAGCTAGCCTGCCATGTAGCCACGTTGTAGATGTGGAGCGTATTTACCACTCTGTCTATCCAGAAGCTGATTTATTGCTTTGCTTCTGATTTGATGTTCCGTTTATAGCATTAAATACGTACGTTCTGTATCTTTGAACTAGACGTGTTGGTCTGAAACAAAAGGGAGAAAAAATTGATACCTATTGGTGAACGGAGGGGTTAGTAAACATAAAAACGTCAACAACAAAAAGTAACAACTAAAGTGAAAAAAAAAATAGAAACACAAAAAACACACAGACACACTCGCCGTGCACACACGTATACACAGACACACACACTCTCATAACACACACAAACGCGCGCGCGCGCAACCGTACACTCACACACACACACACGTGGCACTCACACACGCACATGCACACTTACTTGTGTACAGTCTGCCCTGGCAATAACAACAAACAACAACGAAAACAATAACAATAACAACAACAACAGCAATAATAACAGCAACAATAATAACAACAATAGCAGCAACAATAGTAACAACAAAAATTACAACAAGTACGAAAACACTAACAACAGCAACAACAATAATGATAACATCAATAGTAATAATAATAACAACAACAATTACAACACTAACAACAACACTAACAACAACAACAATAATAATAACAATAACAACAACAATTACAACAACACTAACAACAACAATAACAACAACAACAATAATAACAACGATAACAACAACAATATCAACAACAACAACAATAACAACAACAACAGCAGCAACAACAACACCAAACACACACATCTTGTGTTGTTCTCTTATTTCACGTAATCCACGCAATACGTCACTGCTTTGAATAGATTTCCAGCGATCAGCACATTTTTTTTTAAAACATAAAACTCTCATTTGCATAATGGTTCATTGACCGATACAGCCATTGTCGTCTGCTCTTCGTCCCCACACTCTCCTTCCCTCTCTGCATCCCCTCCCTTGTCTCACCATCCTTCCCGTGTTCTGTCTCTGTTTTTGCGTCCATCCGCTCCCTCCTTACCCCCCCCCCCCCTCTCTCTCTCTCTCTCGCTCTCTGTTTCTCTTTTATTCTCTGCATGTTTTTGTCTCTGTTTCTGTCTCTTTCTCTGTTTCTGTTTCTGTCTCTGTCTCTGTTTCTGTCTCTGTCTCTGTTTCTGTCTCTGTCTCTGTCTCTGTTTCTGTTTCTGTCTCTGTTTCTGTTTTTGTCTCTGTTTCTGTTTTTGTCTCTGTTTCTGTCTCTGTCTCTGTTTCTGTTTTTGTCTCTGTTTCTGTCTCTGTCTCTGTTTCTGTTTTTGTCTCTGTTTCTGTTTTTGTCTCTGTTTCTGTTTTTGTCTCTGTTTCTGTCTCTGTCTCTGTTTCTGTTTTTGTCTCTGTTTCTGTCTCTGTCTCTGTTTCTTGTTCTGTTTTTGCCTCTGTTTCTGTTTCTGTCTCTGTTTCTGTTTCTGTTTTTGTCTCTGTCTCTGTTTCTGTCTCTGTCTCTGTTTTCTTGTTTTGTCTCTGTCTCTGTTTCTGTTTTTGTCTCTGTTTCTGTCTCTGTCTCTGTTTCTGTTTTTGTCTCTGTTTCTGTTTTTGTCTCTGTTTCTGTTCTGTCTCTGTTTCTGTTTTTGTCTCTGTTTCTGTTTTTGTCTCTGTTTCTGTTTTTGTCTCTGTCTCTGTTTCTGTTTTTGTCTCTGTTTCTGTCTCTGTCTCTGTTTTTGTTTTTGTCTCTGTTTCTGTTTTTGTCTCTGTCTCTGTTTCTGTCTCTGTTTCTGTTTCTGTTTTTGTCTCTGTCTCTGTTTCTGTTTTTTTGTCTCTGTCTCTGTTTTGTTTTTGTCTCTGTTTCTGTCTTGTCTCTGTTTCTGTTTCTGTCTCTGTTTCTGTTTCTGTCTCTGTTTCTGTTTCTGTTTTTGCCTCTGTCTCTGTTTCTGTTTTTGTCTCTGTCTCTGTTTCTGTTTTTGTCTCTGTTTCTGTCTCTGTCTCTGTTTTCTGTTTCTGTCTCTGTTTCTGTTTCTGTCTCTGTTTCTGTTTCTGTTTTTGCCTCTGTCTCTGTTTCTGTTTTTGTCTCTGTCTCTGT
>CM060314.1:376779-386779 GCA_030674185.1 Monoplex corrugatus | reverse complement strand
CAAGTAATTTCTGGAAGGTTTGGGTGGAGCACATGATATGAAATAATCTGAATGATGAATTCCTCTTGAACAACCTCCTCCTCCTCCTCACCATCATCATCATCATCTTAGTCATCACCACCACCAGAGTGTAGCTCTCCCACCCATGTGACGTATGTGTGTCGTAGAGATAGAACTAACTCTTCCTGGTCTGATTGTGCGGGTTTGCTTGGGTTCCAATCTGACCTGAAAGAAAACAAACAAATAACAACTTGTGCATTCAACTCTGTAATTGAAAACACCCTTTACGTCCTATTCAGGCTGAAGGGGTCTACCAGCTTTGGGTGGAGCCCAGACTATACAGAATTATCCGAGTGCAAAGAATCCCTCTTGAGTTTACAATATGGAACTTGTTCAAGGTGGATTCATCGCACACGGATAATTCCATATGCGCTTTACCCAAATCTGCCTGTAATTATCTAGCAGACTCCCTAAGCCTGCTCAAAATCATAAATGCGTAAGATTGTTTTTTGCAACCTTGAAATCTCTTGAACAAACTTCAAACTCTACCACAGAAATTTACAACATGAACTCCAAAACAAGTGTGACTGCCCGCGTTCAAGCAAACAGGAACAAGCAAAAACACGAAAACAGAACCAGAACGCGTATTTCATACAACCAGAACAATACAGTGTCAAAATTTCGGCCAACTTCTCCCACTGGACGAAGCAGCAGGGAAGTTTCAGTCTTTTTCTCCTGATTTTTGTGTTTGGTGTTTGTTCGTTTGTGGCCATGCGTTTGCGCTTGACGAGGGTCAGTTGGACGAAAATTTGAGCCTGTCTTGTCTGGTTGTATTAAATACGCGTTATGATTCTTTTTTTCGTGTGTGTGTGTGTGTTGTGTGTGTGTGTGTGTGTGTGTGTGTGTGTGTGTGTGTGTGTGTGTGTGTGTGTGTGTGTGTGTGTGTGGTGTGTGTGTGTGTGTGTGTGTGTTTTCTGGTTCCTGTACGAACTCCGTGAGATCTGACCAGTACGTGAAACCAGGATGGTTCAGAGGAACAGCTTCCACCTTCCGATCTGACTGTACAAGTTTAATTCTGGTTCCAAAGGAAACCACCTTGTGCATATGGCCTCCAGTTCACCCAGCTGCAAATAAAGACCTGACCCTTTCAGGGTTAGGGAAGGTGAAGCAGTAATGGACAGGAAATGGTCACAGCCCTCATAATGCTAGCCACCAAATAGCTGAGGTGTCTACCTCCTAATTCCCCTTACAGCCTCAGGGTTTGGGAATAATCTCTGCCTTCCAGTAGGGGCAGATGTTTTCGAGTCTGTCACTTTTCGGTTCACTTGATGAATTCCTTCGGTCGGATGAGATTGTTATCAACATGCTCAGTCTCACCAACTTCTTTCAGGCTTACAACAAAGCAAGGATTTCACGGTTATCGCCTCTGCTGTGTGTTTAGCCCACAGAGTGTAGTAGCTCCACTCACAGACATAAATAGGGAGACAGGCAACTCGCTATGTGTCAGTTTGTGATTCGACCGTCTCCACCAGGCCAAGAGATAAATATGGAGAGGAAACACTCTCTGTATCACTCTGTGATATGGTCCTGTCACTAGGCCAAAAGACACGAATAGGAAACAGGCAAGAACTCTTAGAGTTCTGTCTATATCTGTAATATGATTGTTTCGCTATGCCATGAACATGAGCTAAACGATGTTGCTGGTTTATTCGACTAGCTTTTAATTAAATGTATGTCAGTTTGTTTTTTATCACAAAAAAGAGATACATAAGAATTCACGTCAAAAATCGTGGGTTTCCTGCCAGAACGGCACATCACAAAACGAACAAACAAAGCAGAAACACCATTCTGATAAATAACCGTCGAAATCATTTGGAACTGAAAAGTTCATAATCTAAAATAAACGAGATTGAAAGTGAAAACGGAAAAAGACTTGAGGCCAAAGCTCCCATTCTGATCAATAATATCTCACAAGTAGGGGGGCAAACTATTGCCACATGAATATAAGATTAATTACTATGGAACAATCATCAACGTGCCTTAACGTTGTTTCAAGGTACACAGGCGAAAATAAATGATAATAAATAAAGTTTTTAAAAAAAAAGACAGAATTTGGAGTTTGGAGTTTGTTTAAGAGAGATTCATTGCACTCAGACAATTCCATATTCGCTTCATCCAAATCTGCCAACAGCTGTCCAGCAGATTCCCTGAGCCAGCGATTGCAAGGTTTTGAAATGGAGATAGGGAGAGAAGGGACTTACGAAACACTAAGCTGACACCACCAGAATGTTGGACACGTTAAGACTGGCAGTGACCAGGCCAGTTTTTAATATTGCGGGCTGGGATCGAACTCGAAATATCAGATGGAAAGAACCAATTAGCCTGCATAATAATAATAATAATAATAATAATAAAAAAAACCGTGACTAGCTTGAAGGTTGAACGGGCAATTCCTGCGTTACGAACATACGGTGCTCTAAGAACTGAGCTAAGAGGCCGCTAAAGTAGGAATCGAAGCAAAAACCTACATAGACCACGAGTTTACTCTGCTGCCAATCTATGTTACTATCGACATCTATGGTGTTGTCCACAGAAGGCAGCTCTACCTCAGCGTTTACACAAGAAGTCTGTGAACTGTACCGTCACTGCTTTAGCCGGAAGGGGAGAGTATACACAAACACAACGGTACTGACCTCCCCTTCTCTTTGTCGTCATTTTGGTTATTCCGCTCCCCCCCCCCCCCTCTCTGTGCTTCTGCAGAAGACAATGGCGGCGACTTTGGGCATTGTGTTGGCACAGAAGGCTGAAGCCAACCTTGGCTGTTGGTTGTGTTTAGTGTTGATGTTGGCAAGCTGGAATGAAGTTTGTGTGGCGCTGACTTGGCGCGTTCTGGTCAGTTAGATGTGAATGATTGTGGAGGTATGTTTGTGAGGGCACGTACGTAGCTATACTGCATAGCATGCCGGTGTTATGCATGAGATAAGGTCCTCCCTGGTAAACTGTTCCCTGGAATAAACAGTATATTCGAACAAAAATGCTGATTGCAGTTCTTCATGCCAGTACCTCTGGTTGTAGGTCAGGTTGTTATTACTATCATTATTATTATTATTATCATTGCTATCATCATTATTATTATTATTATTATTATTATTATTATTATTATTATTATTATTATTATTATCACTATTATTATTATTATTGTTATTATTATTATTGTTGTTGTTGTTTTTTTTTTGTTTTTTTTTTTTTAACTTTTATTATCATTATTTGTTTCAACTTCTGTGCCATCTCAGTGGTGTTGATCTCACGCCACTTAATCCAGATCCACATGCACCACCAATTCCAAGTTCATTTAGTCTAAATCCCAGAGCCAAGGGGATGCGAGGGGCTCTTTCAGTATATATAGTATCCCCACCTTCTGGAAATTTAGGGCTAGAAATGTTCTCTTTTCTGTCACTCTCTTTGTTTCTGCCTTGTTCCTTTGCTTTCTGTCATTTCTCCCTATCATTTTCTGCCTTGCTGGTCGATTCACCTGTTTGTTTTTGATAAAGTCTTACGGACTTTTTCTTAGGATCGGTAATTGGTTACATGTATTAAGTGCATTTTTGGCTCTAGGGGAGTGAGATATGCGGAAGCAGTTTTAGGTAATTTATGCCCGTTTTCATATATGTTTTGGTGTCCTTAGGTATGCTTTAATTTGTATTCAGGTGTGTTTTTTAAATTCCCATGTGCGACAAATTGGACGGAGTGGTCAACGTCGGGGGCATGTCCTTAGATTATGTGTGCGAATGCATTGATTTCTTTTCTTTTCTTTTTTCTGTTGAACTTTTGTATGTTTTGAAGCGGTTATAGCCCTGATATGGCTCTATGCAGTCGGTTGGGCTTTAAACAACAATAACAATAAAGTCCATGGGGGCAGTGATGTCAAGCCACCATAAAGCCACCCAGGAGAGGAGATCCTGCACCGCTACAAGGTCACTTTGGTGGTGTTCAACAATGCTTGTTATGATCCAATTTACTAAGGAAATTTCCTACTAATCACCCTTCTAAAAACTGTAGCCGCTCAGTGGAGCCAGACCAAATGACTGATTCTGGTACAGAAGCCAACACCACGGCCCTCCAGTGACAGCCCCCATGAACCACTGATACCACAGCCACCTGTCTGATTTTACCTCAGCATGGAAGCGACAGAGGAAGCCGAAGCCAAGATCATCAATGAAATAAGGGCATGAAGGGCCATAGAATCTGGGATAGTTTTCGCGATGCTATAATGAGAGGTGATTTCATGACAACAGGGATACGCTTGGCAAAGGCTATCATCATCACCATCATCATCATCATCATTATCATGTGCCCTGCCGCATGACGTTGGAGTTCATGGCCTTCCATATGCATCTATCCCTTCTCGCTGCAAGTACATCTTCCACCCTCTCTGTCCTCAGCCACCCTGCAAGTCCGTCTAATATTTTCTCCCTGGGTCTACCTGATGCTCTCTTTCCCCTCCAGCTTTCCTGTTGTGATCAGGTGCTCTAATTTCTCTTTCCTCATAAAATGTCCTATAAAAGGCAAGATGGACGAAAATTTACGCCTGTCTATTCTTGATATATTAAATACGTGTTCTGATTCTATTTTCGTTTTTGTTTTGTTTGTTTGTTTGTTTTTTCTGGTTCCAGCATTTGCGCCAGTAGCTGCGCATTCCTCCGGCGGGGATCGCTTTTGGGGAGTCACACCGGTGTGGATTTAACGGCAGTTGTGGACAGATCTTACCACACAGCGAAAAGTAAATAGATCTCACAAGCCTGGAGGAGGTCTATGCTCCTGCAAAACCAACTTTGTCCAGCTACTGGACTTAGAGCACACATCCTGTTGCTAACAATCAGAGCGAATCGGTGGGCGCCTAATTTGAGTGAAAAGACGCCAAGTGGATTAAGACTATGAGCAAGTAAAGGCTGATCCTACAATCACCAAAAACAGCCAGTGTCGTGTAGAAGGTAACCGCTAAAATGTATCCATTCCCTCTTTTGAAAAGCGAGCTTGTTTCCAAAAATGTAATAAATAGAAAATAAATGAATATATGAATAAATGAACAAATAAATAAACGAATAAATAAAGAGATAAATAAACAAATAAATAGGTCTATAGTAAGCAACTACCGTTTCATTCTAAATAAACAAATAAATAGGTCTATAATAAGCAACTGCCGTTTCATTCTAAATAAACAAGTAAATAAATAGGTCTATAATAAGTAACTACTGTTTCATTCTAAATAAACAAGTAAATAAATAGGTCTATAGTAAGCAACTACCGTTTCATTCTGTGACACATTGGCGCCATCACCAACCTGCCCCTGTGATCAGCAAGACCGGACAGTTGAACACACACACACACAAGAGAGAGAGAGAGAGAGAGAGAGAGAGAGAGAGAGAGAGAGAGAGAGAGAGAGAGAGAGCAGTGATTTCATCATTATCAAGAGGATCAACAGTACTTGTAGACATGGCCAACAACTTTGTAAACGTTGATGACCGAGCTGTACAGCAGCCGGCAGGGTTGGAAACCATCCTGACAATTCCCTCATTCCCCTTTTAAACAAATACAATGAAAAACCTAAAGTTTGTAGTTTTTAAGATCCCCAACCATCAGGTGAACTAGAACTTGACGTGATGCGAGGATAAAAACAGACTGTCACAAGAGTGAAAAGATTTGAAATAATGTCTGATGTTCATGTGAAAGCTCCGTTCACTCCATCTTTCTCAAGAAGCGCTGAATTTAGGCACTATCGTTTTTTTGTTGTTGTTTTTTCCTTCCTTCGTTTTGTTTGTTTGTTTGTTTGTTTGCTTGTTTGTTATTTTAATTTGTGTGATTTTGAACTTCGTGCCATGACTTCTAAACTAACGCTTTCAATGATCCACACCTTTGGCCCAAGTTTGGTAAAGGTCCTTCCAGAAACGGTTGAAAACAAACAAACAAACAAACAAAAAGATCTGGCAAACATATTTTGCCACAGACACACAAACATAGATGCAGTCACAGACAGATGGACCTGTATAATATTCAATGTTTAACAGACCCGTTAAACCCAATCGATGCATGTAGGATAAAAGTAAATAAAGAAAAACCCAACGGGATGAACATTTAACATGAAGCATTTAAAGAACTTAGTTCAACAGAGAAAAAGTATACTTGAAATTATCTTGCAATAGAATACTCAGATGGTCGAAAGATAACTACACAATTTTAGAAAACTTGATAAATTTGGCTTTCCTTCCACAAATAAAGTTACACAATGAGAACACTGATTTAACTGACATATGTTTTTGTGGAATAAACTTCTGTCAGTCATCACGGAATTTACAACACTGGAAAATAGAATGACACTTGTCGCTGAGGCATTGTTGTCCCAAAACTTACAAATTCTGTTTTGTCTGTCTACTCCTTTTCGTCTATCTAATTCACTCTCTCTTTCTCTCTCTCTGTCTGTCTGTCTGTCTGTCTGTCTGTCTCTCTGTCTGTCTGTCTGTCTGTCTCTGTCTCTGTCTGTCTGTCTCTGTCTCTGTCTGTCTGTCTCTGTCTGTCTGTCTGTCTCTGTCTGTCTGTCTCTCTGTCTGTCTCTGTCTGTCTCTGTCTGTCTCTCTCTCTCTCTCTCTGTCTCCGTCTTTCTGTCTGTCTGTCTGTCTCTCTCACACACACACACACACTCACACACACACACACACGCACACACACACACACACACACACACACACACACACACACACACACACACACACACACACACACACACACACACACAGCTCTCTCCTGTCAATGTGAAACAATTTCCCATACAAAATGAGGAGGAGGGGGTCGGTGGGCCGGAGAGATGAACAATCTGTCACATTTTTTGTTATCCACTTGGACAGCAAATGAAGAAGTATCTTCACGCTTTCAGAGGGGCGGGAAAGAGACTGCCAGAGGTAAAAAGTAAATGTTGTCACATAACCTTGGGGTCGTAGGGGAATGAGGTGGTAGAGACCTGAACATTTCTTTGGGCAGGCCATTATTTAAGCTGTGATCATCCCCTCTTCCTCGCTGTTTTACCTTCCCTAACCTTGAATAGGGTCAGGTACCTATTCACAGCTGGGTGGACTGAAGATCACTTACGTGTTTTTGTTGTTTGTTGTTTGTTGTTGTTGTTACTGCAGCTGTTGTTGTTTTCGTTTTTGTTGTGTGTTGTCAATGTTGCTGTTGATGACGTTGTTGTTGTTGTTATTGCTAATATTGTTGTTGTTGATGTTCTTGTTGATGTTCTTGTTGTTATTTTCTGCTGTCCCGTTTTCTGCCCCTCTCTTGGGTCACTACCTCCATACCTCTCATGTCAGCTGTCCAACACACCTCCAAACCCACCAAAACTGAGGTCACCATGACAGCAGGACATGAAGGGCACTGAATCTGGGACAAATTTTCATAGTGTTATGATGATGAGAATGGGGATGGTAGTGATGATGCTACGATACTATGGAATTCTATTTAGGATTGAGACGGCATGGCAGGGAAAGTACTCTACGTTTGCTTTCATAAGATATCCTGGCGTCAAACAGGCCCGAGAGATTCAGATACCTTCGGCACTGGTCAGGAAGTGTATGCAAAACCTTCACTGACGGGTACATGAAATGGATGAGACTGGACTGTGTGATCCCAGTCTTTTCAACTAGCCCATAATTAGCTGAATTTTGAGTAAGAGCCGATCAGTGTCGAAAAATCCCCATCATCATCATCATCATCATCATCATCATCATCATCATCATCATCATCGTCGTCGTCGTCGTCTTTATTGTTATTATTATTATTGTTACTATTATTGTTGTTGATAATAATAATATTATTATTAACATCATCATCATCATCACCAACATCATCAGTATGATGACGATGACGACGATGATGATGATGGTGATGATGATGATGATGATATATTGACCGGGTTTTGAGCCAATGATTTCCGTTGCTCAGTTTGTTTTTTCGTTACATATATTTTTTTTTTTGTCTTTTTTTTTTAGGATCATGGCACTTGGGGAGATTACCCTTGTCCTCACCTTTTCTTCTTTTTTTAAGCCCCTTTCTGACAGTTTTTACAATGCGATGATGATGATGATGACCTTGAGAATGATAGTCATGATGCTATGGAGTTTCACCTAGAATTGAGACTGCGTGACAGGGCTGTACTCCACGCTAACTATCATAATATGTCCTGGCGTCAACCAGGCCCGAGAGATACAGACAACTATGGTGTTGTTAAGGTGATTTGAACAACACCGTGAATGACTCATCCGTGAAGTGGACGAGACTCGACTGTGTGGTCCCAGTCTTCCCAATGAGCCCATAACACGCCCAACTCTGGGTAGGAACCGGTTTGAACCGAAAAATCCCGCAATGATTTTTTTGAAGTCACTGATGGGGATTCGAACGCACAACCTTCCAGTCGGTAGTCTGTTGCGCTAACCACTACACCACGGCGACTGGTCTGTTGCTCATACAAACTCATATATAAAGTTTTATCAGTACTGGACCCGTGGAAAGCTACACAGGCAGATAATAAGGCAATGGAAAGCTATACAGGCAGACAGGCAATGGAAAGCTATACAGGCAGACAGGCAGTGGAAAGCTACACAGGCAGACAGTAAGGCAGTGGAAAGCTATACAGGCAGACAGTGGAAAGCTATACAGGCAGATAGTAAGGCAGTGGAAAGCTATACAGGCAGACAGTAAGGCAGTCAAAAGCTACACAGGCAGACAGTAAGGCAGTGGAAAGCTATACAGGCAGACAGTAAGGTAGTGGAAAGCTATACAGGCAGACAGTAAGGCAGCGGAAATCTATACAGGCAGACAGGCAATGGAAAGCTACATAGGCAGACAGTAAGGCAGTGGAAAGCTGTACAGGCAGACAGTAAGGCAGTGGAAATCTATACAGGCAGACAGGCAATCGAAAGCTACATAGGCAGACAATAAGACAGTGGACAGCTATACAGGCAGACAGTAAGGCAGTCGAAAGCTACACAGACAGACAGTAAGGCAATGGAAAGATATACAGGCAGACAGTAAGGCAGTGGAAAGCTGTACAGGCACACAGTAAGCCAGTGGAAATCTATACAGGCAGACAGGCAGTGGAAATCTATACAGGCAGACAATAAGACAGTGGACAGCTATACAGGCAGACAGGCAGTGGAAATCTATACAGGCAGACAATAAGACAGTGGACAGCTATACAGGCAGACAGTAAGGCAGTGGAAAGCTATACAGGCAGACAGTAAGACAGTGGAAAGCTGTACAGGCAGGCAGTAAAAAAGTGGAAAGCTATACAGGCAGACAATAAGCCAGTGGAAAGCTATACAGGCAGACAGTAAGGCAATGGAAAGCTATACAGGCAGACAGTAAGGCAATGGAAAGCTATACAGGCAGACAGTAAGGCAATGGAAAGTTACACAGGCAGACAGTAAGGCAATGGAAAGCTATACGGGCAGACAGTAAGGCAATGGAAAGCTATACGGGCAGACAGTAAGGCAGTGGAAAGCTATACGGGCAGACAGTAAGGCAATGGAAAGCTATACGGGCAGACAGTAAGGCAGTGGAAAGCTATATGGGCAGACAGTAAGGCAGTGGAAAGCTGTACAGGCAGACAGTAAGGCAAAAGCCCTCACTACCTCTACACCAATTAGGCCTCTTAGTGAGGACTCTGAACAAACAACCAGTGCCCCCTACACTGAGTGAAAACAGACCCTATTGTGTGGAAAGTGGCCGCTAAACTTCGTCTTTTCATGAGTTTAAAGTAGCAATCTCTTTAACAGCTAAAGTTTTTCTATTCATTTTTGAAAGTGGTAAAAAGTAACAGTCCCCTTAATCGCTTTTTTCGTCTTTGCATACTTTTAAAGTGTTGGTTTCCGTAACAGTTATAGTTCCTTTTTTCATACCTTAAAAGTGGCAGTTTCCATAACCGTTAAACTTTGTCTTTTCATTCTTTTACAAG
>CM060314.1:361779-371779 GCA_030674185.1 Monoplex corrugatus | reverse complement strand
CTGTAGTATGTTGAAGAGGGATTATTTCACTGCATTCAGACAATGCCATAGGCGCTCAACCAAAATCTGCCAGCAGTTATCTGGCAGACTCCCTGAGCGTTCAGAAAAAAAAATCTAAACACTGGCAAGGTCTTAAAATAGGAAATGGGGAGTGAGATGGTAGAGACCTTAACTTCTGTATTGGCTAGCATTATGACTTTGACAGCAGTACCCACATCCTGTCACTTGCCGCTTTATCTTGTCCAGCTCTGATCAGCTGGGTAGATTGGAGGCCAATTGCTCAGTTTCTTCTCGAGTGAGATTCATATTTATATTCACATTCACATTCATATTCACATTCGCATTCATATTCATATTCATATTCATATTCATATCCATATTCATTTTCATATTCATATTCATATTCACATTCATATTCATATTCACATTCATATTCATATTCACATTCACATCATATTCATATTCATATTCACATTCATATTCATATTCATATTCATATTCATATTCATATTCATTTTTTTCTGTCACAATGAATTACCATGTGAAACTCGGGTTGCTCTCCCCGTTGAGAGCGCGTGGCCACAGTGCATCGCCACCCTTATTTTAACCAAGACTTCAGAAAGGTAAGCAGGGTTATTGGCCTTCTAGAGGAGGGACCCGGCAAATCAACCTATCTCTCCAGTATTTTATACCAGGGCAGCCGGCCGATTGACCTGCTCTTCACGATTTTCAACTACCGTGGAATCTCAAGCGTGCGCAGGCCAGAAGGCACACAGGTCCGACTCATTTTTTATCCCCTTTCGAAGGACTAGATGTTCAGGTCAATTTTCCATCAAACTGAGGAGAAAACTCGAGGCTTTGACGGGAAACGAACCCTGAACCTTGAGTTTAGTTACCGGCAAGGAAAAGTCTGAACCATTCTGCTCTGTTCTCCCAGATCCCAATCTGTAATTGCTGGTAGTTTTGGGTCGAGCGTATATGGAATTATGCGATTGCGATGAATCCCTTATGAACAAACTTCAAACAAACTCCCAGGTGGCAAAGCCAAGCAGAAGCAGGCACCGATAATTAACGTCATAACCCTTAATTTGCACTAAGGCTCTTTCAGTCTTTGAACCGTACAAAACGTTTAAAACGCCACACCACTTGATATTTCACGATCGTTTCTCTGGAAACTATTACTGCTAGCAAGGAACACTCGAGTTCGGTTTACCGTCACACTGCGAGCGTAAGGAAGAGGTAAAAGACAGAAAGGTACCGATTAAATGAACATGTCAGCTTTAACGGTAAAAAGTATCTTTCATGTAATTTCCCATAACTCAGAGGTCATAGAGAGAGAGAGGGGGGGGGGGAGAGATCAAAGGGAAAGAGAAAGAGATCAAAGGGAGAGAGAGAGAAAGAGAGAGAGAGAGAGAGAGAGATCAAAGGGAGAGAGAGAGAGAGCAGAGAGAAAGAGAATGAAGAAAGAAAGAGAGAGAGAGATTGAGGGAGAGACCAAAGAGAAAGAGAGAGAAACAGACAGACAGACAAAGACACAGAGAGAGATCAAAGAGAAAAAAAGAGAGATAGAAAGAGAATAAAGAGAGAGAGAGAAAGGCCAAAGAGAAAGAGAGAGAAACAGACAGACAAAGACAGAGAGAGAGATCAAAGAGAGAAGAGAGAGAAAGAGAAGTAGAGAGGGAGAGAGAGAGAAAGAGAAAGGGGAGGGGAGAGAGAGTGAGAGGGAGAGAGAGAGAGAGGTTCGCATCAGTATGAATTCAGCTCGCGTAAAAGACCCCTAGGCAACAGAGGAGTTGCCACTAGCAAAATTCTGTCGCAAAATTTGTTGTCGTAAGTAAACAGAAATATACACATTCAGGACAACAAAAAGAAAAATAATGTGCCGATGCACTGCCGCGGTGCGGTCTCCCAAGGGAGACAAACCTGAATTTCACACGTAAAATCCATCGCAAGCAAAAGAATACATAAACAAAAAGAAAGAAACAGATAGACAGAACAAAGAAAAGGAACAGAAAAAAAAGGCGGAAAATATAATATGTCACTGCAAGACAGGTTATCATTATTGTCGTCAAGACCTATATCCACTTAAGAACAGGATCAATTTAAGTCCTTTCTCATTGGTCACTATTTACCTTTGTCAGAAGCACAAGCCAGGAATTGGCAACCTTTCACCAAATGTTTTGGGGTTAGGCAAAGTGTTTGCCAACTTCACGTTCTGTTTGTTCTTGAAGATAGAGGCAAAGGTTGTCCCGTAACCCTCAGCTTGAAGGACAAGAAGGAATCCTTCAGGTAATGTCTGTTCACATCAGTGACTTAACCCTTTCACTCCCGCACTCTATCCACCAACTGCAAAAACTTAACCCTTTGACTTTCTTATCCAATCCAGCAGCTTCCCTCAGAAAGCTGGTGGATAGACTGACGGAGTCAAAGGGTTAAGCGTTTGTTTTACTAGCATGTTTGATAATGAAGGATGCTGGTGGACAGACTGCGGGAGTCAAAGGTTTATTTATGACACAAAACAATACATATCGATCAACAACAACAACAACAACAACAAAAAAGGGGGGGGGGGCAGAGCTGAACTCAAGTAGAGTTGGGGTCTCTAGTCTCTACCACTCACTCTTATCCTGTTAGAACATATCTTGGGAGACTCATCATCATCATCATCATTCTCCTGCCCGTGATGGGCGTAGAGGAGAGATGAGAGACACTCTTGAAGCCAGCCGTCGCCAACCGGTCCTGTCCTCCGCCTGTCGCACCAGCGTGGGGCCATCCAACCTGGTCCATTCTTTGATGTTGTCCATCCAGCATTTGGCTTGTCGTCCCCTTCGTCTGCCGCCTCCCAGTGTACCCTGGAGGACCGTTTTGGGCAGCGAGTTGTGGCGTGTGACATGCCCGAACCACGACAGCTTCCTGTTCTTGACTGTTGCCAGGAGGGGTTCTTGTGGGCCTGCGAGTGTTGTTATTTGGCTCCACACAAAGTCGTTTGTCTTCCGATCTTGCCAAGAGATCCCGAGCAAGCGCCTGAAGCATTTAGTTTCAAACGTCTGGATTCTCTTGGTGGTTTCTGCTGTCATGGTCCAGCTCTCGCATCATACAGCAGGATGGGGAGCACCAGGGACTTGTACAGCTTCATCTTCGATGGAAAGCCGATCTCTCTGCTCTTCCAGAACTTGTTTAGCTTTACCATTGCTGCTGTTGCGATCGCTAGTCTGGTCTTGATTTCTGTTGTAGAGCGACCGTCTTTGGTGAGAGTGGCGCCAAGGTATTTGAAAGCGTCCACTTCTTCAAGCTGTTGCCCGTTCATGTAGATTTCAGCATGGGTGTTGGTTGTGCTGTTGACCAGGACTTTGCTTTTTTCTGTGCTCACTTCCATTCCGTGTGCACCTGCACTTTCTTCCAGTCTCATGGTCAGGTCTTGTAGTTCTTCGTTGCTGCCTCCCATCAGGTCGATGTCATCTGCGAACCTCAGGTTGTTGATGGTTCTTCCTCCGATGGAGACAGTGGAGTGGAAGTCATGGAGGGCTTCACGCATGATGTTCTCCAGGAAGAGATTGAACAGCACGGGAGAGAGTAGGCAGCCTTGACGGACTCCAACTGTGGTCTTGAAGTAGTCCCCTATCTGGTTGTTGAGGAGAACTGCGCTGCTGGCAGTGTTATACAGCGCCTGGATGGTTTGGACGAGACCTTCCTCTATGCCAAACTTTCTTAGCACCTGCCACAAACCCTTATGCCACACCCTGTCGAATGCTTTTTTAAAGTCTATGAAGTTGTGGAACAGGTCTCTCTGATGCTGCAGATGTTTCTCCATCATTATCCGGCAGGTGAAGATCTGTTCTACTGTGCTTCTGCCCGCCCTAAATCCAGCTTGTTCTTCCGCAAGGTGTTCTTCCGCTTCTTTCTTCAGTCGATTCAATATGACTCTGAGCATGATCTTGCTGGTGTGGCTAATGAGACTTATTGTTCTGTAGTTCTGGCATTGGCGCATATTTCCCTTTTTGGGCAGGGGGATGATGAGTGATTGAGTCCATTCTGTGGGCCACTGTTTTGTCTCCCAGATCTTCTGACAAATCGATGTTACACGAGTGACCAAATCATTCCCTCCATGTTTGAGCAGCTCTGCTGGGATATTGTCTGCTCCAGGTGATTTCCCTGCTGGTAGGCTGCGGATGGCTTCTTCCACTTCTTCTCTCATCACTGGTAGCGGTGAGGATTCCCTCAATGGTGTTGAGTCCCCCTGAAACAAACTGTCATCTGGCTGTATTGGGTAGTTGTATAGTTCTTGGCAGTACTGCGTCCATCTGTTCAGAACAGCGGAGCTTTCTGTCAGCAGCTCGCCTGAGGTATCCTCGATGACTGACGATCTGTTTTGCTGCGTCTTGGTAAGGTTTTTCAGTGTGGTGAAGGCATGTTTGCTGTTTCCTTTTTTCATGCCTTTCTCGATGTTCTCACACTGATTGTTGATCCATTGTTCTTTGGCTTCAATCATTTTCTTCTTTACAAGGTTGTTGGTTTTACGATACTGTGCGGCTTCTTCAGGGCTGGAGTTTTTCGTCTTCTTCAGTGATCTTCTGTTGTCGCAGAGGTCAAGGATGTCATTTGAGATCCATGCTTGGTGTTTCTTCCTCTGTCGCCCCAGTACCTTCTCTGCTGTTTCGCGGACTGCCTCACCAAAGTTGTTTGTGAGGTCGTTGATGTCGCTGTCCAGGAAGTTGAGTGCCGCGAACCGCCCCCCGAGCTGTGCCTGGAATGCCTCTTCTATCTCTGGATCTTTTAGCTTTTCCAGGTCAAACTTGATGCGTGGCTGCGCAGCTTGGTACTTCTTTTTCAATTTGATCTTCATTGTGAGCAGCACGAGGTCGTGGTCGCTGCCTATATCAGCTCCAGGGTATGTCCTCGTCTTTGCTTTATTAATGCTTGATTTGAAGCGCCGCGGTGTGAGGACAAAGTCGATCTGGTTGTGAGTCTTTCCGTTCGGCGCATGCCAGGTTGTTCTTCTTGACAGTTTGTGGGGGTAGAGGGTGTTGGCAATGGTGAGCCGTTGGGTGCAGGCAAACTCCAGAAGGCGAAGTCCCCTGTCATTAGTTTCCCCTGTGCCAAATTGACCCACTGTTCCAGCCCAGTTTTTGTAGGCATCTGGGCCGACTTTGGCGTTGAAGTCCCCCTGAACTATGACGATGTCTTTCCTGGGGGCTTTTCCGATGGTGTCTTCTATTTTCTCATAGAATTCTTCAACCACCTGGTCTTCGTGGCTGGTCGTTGGAGCATACACTTGTATGATGGTGATGTTCTTTGGTTTGGCTGACACCCGAATGCTGATGATTCTGCTGTTGACAGGCGTGCAGCTCATGATGCATCCAATGACTTCTTTGCGTACGATGAAAGCTACGCCATTTTCATGTAGTGACTCTTCGCCACTGTACCACATCTTGTGTCCTTCCTCTGTGATTGCTTCTCCGAAGCCTGTCCATCTTACTTCCGATATACCCACAATGTCCCATTGGTAGCGTCTCAGCTCGTGTTCTAGTTCTTTTACTTTGCCGCACTGATGGAGTGTACGGACATTCACTCTTGGGAGACTACATTCGCACAAAACGTGTGTGTGGGGGTTTAAAGCCGAAAATCGAACAAATATTCCAAAATAATATGAAATAACAAGTTACTTGTTACTATTTGTTACTTCTAGTTACTACTTATGACAACCTTTTACTTTAGCGATCAGCTTCGCTCAGCTGTTCATTTCACTATCGTATCACCCTACGATGATAACAGTCCGGAGATTTTCAACCTGGTTGAGGAAAGACAGATGTGGAGAACAGAGATCCAGAAAGCAGTGCGGACAGCCAACGTTCTAACGAGTGATGCTGTAGAGTGAAGCGAAGTGAATAGATAATGTGAACTGATGTCATAATAACTTTGTTTATATAGTAAGTGTATGACTTATAGATAGTAACAGTCCAGAGATTTTCATCCTGGTTGAGGAAAGACAGACGTGGAGGGCAGAGACCTAGAGAGCAGCGCGGTCAGCCAGCATTCCAAAAAGTGATGCTGTAGAGTGAAGTAAAGTGAACAAGTTATAACAATCTGCCAGCAACAGATCTGAGAATTCGATTGACAATCTGAATAAAGTCATTAATGTTGATGGAAAAGATACCTCCAATGTCATTACACCTGAAGAAAAATGCAGCCTCCTGTTTCGAAACACCATTTAAGTAAGACAGGACATTTGGAGAGTAGGTTGTAGACAGATTATTCTTCTAGACAAATGCACATCTTTTGTGTGTATGCAGTCTTCTAAGAGTTAAGTCTTAATGGGATAGGAGTGAAGTGATAGAGACCCCAACTTTCGATGAGGATAGCGTTGTGAATATAGTGCCCATCTCCTCTCCCCTTCCCGCTTTACCTTCTCTAACACTGAACAGGGTCAGTACCCATTCACAGCTGGGTGTACTAGAGGTCATTCACATCGAGTCTTCCCGAATGAGACTGGAACTTGTGCGGTTAAACTGGAAGGCTGGATCTGAACCTGTGCTTGTGTTTTACAATTGTGGCTGGTGGCACCGTGTCAGCAGTTATAGCATGTCTCTCTAGGAGAACATGTTTTTTTTCAACGGAGCTGAACTGAACAAAACTGAGTTCAAATGACCTCACTGTATTGAACTGAACGAACTGAATTGATTTGATTTGATTTGATTTGATTTGATTTGATTTGATTTTAAATTGGATTGGATTGGATTGGATTGGATTGGATTGGATTGAATTGAATTGATCTGATCTGACCTGATCTGACCTGTTCTGACCTGAACTGAATTGAACTGACTGAACTGAATTGAACTAACTGAATTAAATTGAACTAACTGAATGGAATTGAATTTTTTTTTTAAATAATTGATTTAAGTTAAATTCAAATGAACATATTGAATTGAAATCAACTCAGCTTATTGAACTGAACCAGACTAAACTAAACTGAATAGAACATAATTGAATTGAACTGAGATGCACGGATTTAAACGCAGCTTAACTGAACTGAATGGAATTAGATTGTATTGGACTGAATCCAACGGAATTGAATTAAATTGTACTGAACAAAATTAAATTGAACTGAATTGGCCGAACCAAACCGAATGAAACCCTAGGTTTAAATGGAATTGAGTTGACTTGACCTGATCTGACATGACTTTACTTGAATTGAATTGATTTGAATAAATTGATCGAATTGATTTCACTTAAACTAAATAAACTTGCACTGAATAGAACCGAACCAGACTGAAATAACGCAAACTGAGTTGAACTGTGTTAGGTGTTGTAAAATAATAATAAAAAAAGTAAGAGGCTAACGCCAGGACTTTGTCGACCTGTCATGAAGTGTTTTGGTGTTGGCTGGGGGCAGAGAGAGACGGGAGGGTAGGGGTGGGGGGTGGGGGTGGGGGTAGGGGGAGTGTTTGTCGACTTAGTGTCTGTTTGCATAGAACAGCAGTAGAAGTGGAGTTGTCTTCCCTTTACCAAGGACCTGTGAAGTGAAGGCATTGGTGTCACGGGATCTCCTACTTCCATGTTACTAGGGTTTGTAGTTTACGCCCATTGCGTGTGTGTCTGTAGGGCGGGGGGAGGGGGTTAACCTTTCCTCTCCCTGACCTTATCCACCCGTGAAAAGGTTAAACATACCTGTCAACGTAACGAAGCGGTTAGCGCAACGGACTCTTAATTGACAGATCCTAAGTTCGAACCCCTATCAGTCCAAACAGGAATTATTGTGATTTTATTTTTCCGTTTCTTTTCATCTTTTTTTTTTCTTTTTTCTTTTCCTTTTTTTTTCTTTTTTTTTTCTTTTTTTTTCCTAAACATCCCCTACCCCAGAGTTGAACGTGCTATGGGCTAAGCTCTTGGGAAGACTGGTACCACACATTCGAATCTCATCCATTTTACATATGAGCTGTTGATAGTGTGTTGTTCGAATATCCTGACCAACACCACAAGTATCTGTATCTCTCGTGCCTCATTGAGGCCAGGATATCATATGATAGTGAGCATAGAGTACAACCTTGTCCAGCACTCTCAATCCTAGATGGAACTTTATAATATCATGATCATCAACCTTACCATCATGGAGTCGTCAATGATTATAACATAGTGAAGACTGTTCCTGATAGTGTGGACCTTCAAGCCCTGACCTCGTGGTGACCTCATGTCTGGGTTCCTTTACCTCTTCTATATCTCAGGTGTATTCAAGTTAGGGTCTTTGGTGTCAGTGGTTCAGGGAGATGGGGGTGGGGGTGTCTTTGGAGGGCCGTGGCAAGATTATGAAATGGAAAGGTGGGAGGAGGGGGGGGGGGTACGGAAGAAGAAACAAGATTTATAAAAGATTTCGCTGACATCATCCAATTCAAGAGAACCGACAAAAGCATCGGTATCTCGCAATGCAACTAAAATCTTAAAGATTTCTTTGAGCAATTTTTATAGCTAGTCCTCATATTCTCTGAGAGTGGTACGGTAGGACTTTAAACTCTACAAAACAGAACAGAACAGAACCACCAGAATGATAGGTGATGAGCAGCAAAGTGAGTCTGTCCCATATTACAGATGACAGAATGAGAGCACGCCATATGCAATTGTCAAAGTACGATGAATCCTTCTTGAACAAACCCTAAGCTTAGAAGTGCAGGTGTCTGCTCTTTGCCAAGGAGTCGTCAAGAGAGGGTGTCAGTGTCACTGTGTCATACTTACACGTTACTGCGTTTGGGGGCTTAGGTCCTTTGCATCTTGAATTTAGTGACAGCGCAGTGGGTAGAACAGAGGACAGTGGACGTTGACCTACATACAAGCAATCCTTTGGCCAATGGTTCGAACCCGCTTCATGGCGGTTTCTTTTTCAACTGGTTGGCTGTGGACAAAACTGTGGATTCAGATTTGACATCTCGAGTTCAAATCCTATCAGTAACATAAAGAAACAGGCCTGTTCGCTGCCCCCACTTTAACCCTTTTTACTCCTGCACCATCAACTGCAAAAACCTAACCCTTCGACTCCCTCATCCTATCCACCAGCTTCAAACTTAACCCTTTGACTTCCTCACCCTATGCACCGGCTTCCTGCAGGAAGATGGTGGATAGGGTGAGGGAGTCAAAGGGTTATGTTTTTGTTTTTGCTATCATGGTTGACAATGCAGAATGCTGGTGGACAAGGGTGTGGGAGTCAGAGGGTTAATGTTCCCATCATTCTGATGGTGTCAACTCAGAGTTTCAGAAATTTCCACTTTTCTGTCACTCTCTTTGTTTCTGTGTTGCTCCTTTGCCTTCTGTCATTTCTTCCTATCATTTTCTGCCTTGCTGGACCATTCACCTGTATGTGTTCGATAAAGTCTTACATACTTTTTCTTAGGATTGATAATTGGTTACATGTATTAAGTGCATTTTTAGCTCTAGGGGGGTGAGATATGCCGAAGCAATTTTAGGCAAGGCAATGTATTCCGAGTTTTATACATATTTTGGTGTCCTTAGATATGCTTACATTTGTATTAAGTGTGTTTTTTGAATACCCTGTGCGATAAATTGGACGGTGTGGTCAACGCCAGCATGTCCTTAGATTATGTGCGCGAATGCATTGACATGTTTACTTAATTTTCTTTTCTCTCTTTTTCTGTTGAAATTTTGTATGTTCTGAAGCGGTTATAGCCCTGACATGGCTCTACGCAGTCGGCTGGGCTTTAAACAACAATAACGTAACACATAACAGGTCCCGTTCTTCCCCTCCCTCAGATAGGCGTGTTAAAGATCCTGTAAGCTTTGTCAGTGTTCGTTGCCTTGTGCACACCGTGGACTAGGTCATTACGACTGCCAAAACGATGGGGGTGACCCTTTGTGCCAGTGGTCTTCCGTCCACCCAGCTGTGAACGGGTACACAACCTTGTTCAGAGTTCTTCATCATCATCATCATCATCATCATCATCATCATCACCACTATCATCATCATCATCACCACCATCATCATCATCATCAAGTGCCT
>CM060314.1:341779-349279 GCA_030674185.1 Monoplex corrugatus | reverse complement strand
TGACAAAGAAGTAAAGAAAGAAGGAAAGAAAGAATGACAAAGAAGTAAAGAAAGAAGGAAAGAAAGAAAGAAAGAATGACAAAGAAGTAAAGAAAGAAAGAAAGACAGAAAGAATGACAAAGAAGTAAAGAAAGAAGGAAAGAAAGAAAGAAAGAATGACAAAGAAGTAAAGAAAGAAAGAAAGAAAGAAAGAAAGAATGACAAAGAAGTAAAGAAAGAAGGAAGGAAAGAAAGAAATAATGACAAAGAAGTAAAGAAAGAAGGAAAGAAAGAAAGAAAGAAGGAAAGAAAGAAAGAAGGAAGGAAGGAAAGAAAAAAAGAAAGAAGGACAGAAAGACAACAAGAAAGAGAGAAAGAAAGAAAGAAAGAAAGAAAGAAGGAAAGAAAGAAAGAAAGAAAGAAAGAAAGAAACAAAAAAGAAAGGAAGAAAGAACGAACGAACGAACGAAATAAAGAAAGAAAGAGAGAGAGAAAAAAGAAAAAGCTATCTTTACATATTCATGTCTCTAGCCTCACACACTCATTCTGGCAGAAGACTCTTTCGAGTGTCCACTCTGCCAAGAGAAGACTACTCGCCCTGAAGGCCGAAGTGATGAACAGCGGAATGGACATGGCTCGCCCTTCCTGACCACTGGCTCTGCTCACTTCTTTTCCCTGACCAGTCGCTCTGTTCCCTTGGTTAGGTGATTAACCCTTTCGCTTCTTGTAGACTGTCCACCAGCTTCGCACACTTCAATGTCCGTTGTCTTGGAGGATTTATCTGTATAAGATGCTGTAGGAAAATAACAGGTTATTTTTAACGGTCTTTTGTGTGTGTGTGTGTGTGTGTGTGTGTGTGTGTGTGTGTGTGTGTGTGTGTGTGTGTGTGTGTGTGTGTGTGTGTTTGTGTGTGAGTGTATGTATGTGTGGTGTGTGTGTGTATGTGTGTGTGTCTGTGTGTGTGTATGTAAGTGTGTGTGGGTGTGTGAGTGTGTGTGTGTGAGTGTGTGTGTATGTGTTTCTCTCTCTGTGTGTTTGTGTGTTTGTGTGTTTGTGTGTGTGTATGTGTTTGCGTGTGTGTGTGTGTGTGTTTGTGTGTGTATGTGTGCGTGTGTGTGTGTTTGTGTGTTTGTGTGTGTGTTTGTGTGTTTGTGTTTGTGTGTGTGTATGTGTGCGTGTGTGTGTGTGTGTGTGTGTGTGTGTTTGTGTTCGTTCTTTGATTTAACGTCTGTTCACTATAAGTGATAATAGACGGTGTGTGTGTGTATGTGCGTGTGTGTGGGTGTGTGTGTGTGTGAGTGTTTTGTGTGTGTGTGTGTGTGTGCTTGTGTGTGTGTGTGTGGGGGGGGGTCATCATATCCTTTCTGTATGTCTATCTGTCTGTCTGTCTGTCTCTCTGTCTCTGTCTGTCTGTCTCTCTGTCTCTGTCTGTCTGTCTGTCTCTCTCTCATTCTTCGCCCCCTCTGTCTCTCTCTCTCTTTCTCTTTCTTTCTCTTTCTCTCTTATTCTTTGTCCCCCCCCCTCTCTCTCTCTCTTTCTTTCTCTTTCTCTCTTATTCTTTGTCCCCCCCCCCTCTCTCTCTCTCTCTCTCTTTCTCTCTCATCAATTTTGAAGGAGATAGGCAATAACCACAGTAACGAAAATGAAATCAGAAGTCAAAGCGATGATGGTGATAAAAAAAAAAAAAATAAAAAAAAATAAATAATAAAAACGACAGTAGAAAACTAACAGGAAAAGACAACGTTCGGTGACCGGTAACCACACCCCACATCTCCCCCTTCACCAAAATGAGACATTTTTCACCCTGAGGGCCGGTGTCTTGTGCGTAAGGGTGACAGGGGAAAATGGTGCCCCCGGGGACAACATCGTTAAATGTCCATCTGGTCCTTGAGTTCTCGTACAGGACTGACTCCAGCCCGCATCATGGATACTGACGGGTAGGTCCGTGGCTCAGTGGTAAAAGCGTTCAAGCACCCGCCTGGGAAGCAAGGGGTCCCGGGTTCATTTCCTGGGTAGAGATTTTCGTCCCTATTCTTTTGGACTTTGGATTGTGATCTGGGTGGTAATCTTTTGGATGTGATGATAAACTGAGATGATCTTTATAATTATTCATGTATTCATATTCATATTCATATTCATATTCATAATCATATTCATATTCATGTTCATATTCATAATCATATTCATATTCATATTCATATTCATATTCATATTCATATTCATGTTCATATTCATATTCATATTCATATTCATATAATATTCATTTCTTTTGTCACAGTTGGAGTTTTCATGTGAAACTCGGGCTGCTTTCCCCTTTGAGGGCGTGTCGCCGCAGTGCAGCGCCACCCATTTTTGGTATCTGTATCCTGTATCACGGGGTCAGACATGGTGGGACATGCCTGCCGTCTGTGTTGGCAGCCTACGTCGCTCTGTGGATCACTTCACGCCATTCTTTTGTTCTGTTGGTGGTGTCAAATATCTCGGAGTTGTTCTTTTCTGTCCAGCCTCTGATGCTATCTGTGTAGCTTGCTCGAGGTCTTCATCTCTTTCCTTTTGCTTCTAGTTTTCCCTGTGTCACATCTTTCGTGAGGGAGAATTTCTTCTTTCTACGTGCAGGCAAAAGTCCATTTAGCAGAAGTTAAAAAAAGAACTTGCAGCAAAAGAGCAAAAGTGTAATGTTTGGCAAAACTCTAGAGAAAAATCCACATTACTCGACAGACGCAAAATACAATACTGCATCATGACGGTGCGATTTTTCCGAAAGATTAATTCAAATTTCAGAATCTGACTCCATTGTGAAAGATGATGATGATGATGATGATGATGATGATGATGATGATGATGATGATGATGATGATGATGATGATGATGATGATGATGATGATGATGATGGTGGTGGTGGTGGTGGTGGTGGTGGTGGTGGTGGTGGTGGTGGTGGTGGTGGTGATGGCGATGATGATGATGATGACGACGACGACGACGACAACAACGACGACGACGATGATGGTGATGGTGATGGTGATGATGATGATGATCAGCACAGCACAGCGCAACGCAACGCACGCAACGCAACACAACACAACAACACAACAACAACACAACTCAACACATCACATCACATCTCAACACGTCACAACACAACACAACACAACACAAACACAACACCACACCACACCACACCACACCACACCACACCACACCACACAACACAACACAACACAGCACAAACACAACACAACACAACACAAACACAACACCACACACCACACCACACACACACAACACAACACAAACACAACACAGCACAGCACAAACACAACACAACACAAACACAAACACAAACACAAACACAAACACAACACACCACAACACAAACACAACACAGCACAACACAACACAACACAACACAACACAAACACAACACAACACAACACAAACATATCACAACACAAACACAACACAAACACAGCACAACACTAGTTTCAGAGATCGGTTAGCCACGAACCCCCTTTCATCACTAAACTAAGACATTTTCACCCCAGGGCCGGTGTCTGGTGTGTCAAGGTGACAGGGGAAATGATCCCCCCGGGACAACATCGTTAAATGTCAATCTGGTCCTGTCTGTTCGTGAAGGAGTCACAACATCCCACGTCATAGTCACTAATGACTTCAACATAACGGATGAGGGTGACATACAGGTGGGGGAGACAGTTTGGAGTTTAGTTTAGAGAGTCTAGAGTTTTGTTCAAGATGGATCCATCGTAGTCGGTTAATTCCCTATGCGCTCTAACCAAATCTAAAACAATTGTTTGGCAAATCCCTGTGCCTGCACAAAACCCTATGCTACTGCTGCTGCTGCTGCTGTTACAACAACAACAATACTATTACGACTACTACTACTGTGGTCGCTGCTGCTGTTGCTACTACTGCCACTATTGCAAGGGCTGCTGTTGCTACTGTTTCTACTGCTATTACTACTACTACTGCTACTACCAAACACCACTGCAACTATTGCTGCTGATATTACTGCTACTATTTACTACAACTTCTCCTTTTCCTCCTCCTCCTACTACATGTACTACTACTACTACTACTACTGCTACTACTGTTGCTATTACTACTACTACTACATGTACTATTACAACTACCAACACCCATACAATTCCTACTCCTACAAATAATATTACTATTACTACTACTGTTAATACGATTAGCTGTAGATGGCATTTACCCAAAGAAGAGGAAAAGGAAAGGCTTCATAATAAAATAGTAAAGTAGGATGAAACATATGATGTGTTTGATGACGACGATGTTGATGTTGGTGTTGTTGATGATGATGACGACGACGACGACGAGGAGGAGGATGACGACGACAACAACAACAACGACGACGACGATGATGATGATGATGATGATGGCATTGATAATAATGACAATAACGACAAAAGACAACATTCATAATGATGATGGTAATGATGACAACATCGATTATATAATGATAACAGGGATAACGACATTGTAACAATGATTATAATGACGACAACGACGTTGTTAATGATGATCATGACGATGACGACGACATTGACAATGATGAGGATAAGAACAACAACACTGTTGATGTGATGATGATGATAGGCATGACATTACTGTAACTATGATGATAATGATGACGACGACATTGATAACGATGATGCAAAATGATAATGACATCATTGATAATGATGTTTACAATGACTACGACGACTCTGACAATAAAAATTTTAATGGCGACGACGACACTGATAATGATAAGTATAATGACGACGACACTGATAATGATAACTATAATGACGACGACACTGATAATGATAAGTATAATGACGACGACACTGATAATGATAAGTATAATGACGACGACACTGATAATGATAAGTATAATGACGACGACACTGATAATAATAAGTATAATGACGACGACACTGATACTGATAAGTATAATGACGACGACACTGATAATGATAAGTATAATGACGACGACACTGATACTGATAACTATAATGACGACGACACTGATACTGATAAGTATAATGACGACGACACTGATAATGATAAGTATAATGACGACGACACTGATAATGATAAGTATAATGACGACGACACTGATAATGATAAGTATAATGACGACGACACTGATAATGATAAGTATAATGACGACGACACTGATAATGATAAGTATAATGACGACGACACTGATAATGATAACTATAATGACGACGACACTGATAATGATAAGTATAATGACGACGACACTGATAATGATAAGTATAATGACGACGACACTGATAATGATAACTATAATGACGACGACACTGATAATGATAACTATAATGACGACGACACTGATAATGATAACTATAATGACGACGACACTGATAATGATAACTATAATGACGACGACACTGATAATGATAACTATAATGACGACGACACTGATAATGATAACTATAATGACGACGACACTGATAATGATAACTATAATGACTACGACACTGATAATGATAAGTATAATGACGACGACACTGATAATGATAACTATAATGACGACGACACTGATAATGATAGCTATAATGACGACGACACTGATAATGATAAGTATAATGACGACGACACTGATAATGATAAGTATAATGACGACGACACTGATAATGATAACTATAATGACGACGACACTGATAATGATAACTATAATGACGACGACACTGATAATGATAAGTATAATGACGACGACACTGATAATGATAAGTATAATGACGACGACACTGATAATGATAACTATAATGACGACGACACTGATAATGATAAGTATAATGACGACGACACTGATAATGATAAGTATAATGACGACGACACTGATAATGATAAGTATAATGACGACGACACTGATAATGATAAGTACAATGACGACGACACTGATAATGATAACTATAATGACGACGACACTGATAATGATAAGTATAATGACGACGACACTGATAATGATAAGTATAATGACGACGACACTGATAATGATAAGTATAATGACGACGACACTGATAATGATAAGTATAATGACGACGACACTGATAATGATAAGTATAATGACGACGACACTGATAATGATAAGTATAATGACGACGACACTGATAATGATAAGTATAATGACGACGACACTGATAATGATAAGTATAATGACGACGACACTGATAATGATAAGTATAATGACGACGACACTGATAATGATAAGTATAATGACGACGACACTGATAATGATAACTATAATGACGACGACGACACTGATAATGATAACTATAATGACGACGACACTTATAATGATAATCATAATGACGACGACACTGATAATGATAACTATAATGACGACGACACTGATAACGATAACTATAATGACGACGACGACACTGATAATGATAACTATAATGACGACGACACTGATAATGATAACTATAATGACGACGACGACACTGATAATGATAACTATAATGGCGACGGCACTGATAATGATAATCATAATGACGACGACGACACTGATAATGATAACTATAATGACGACGACACTGATAATGATAATCATAATGACGACGACGACACTGATAATGATAACTATGATGACGACGACACTGATAATGATAATCATAATGGCGACGACGACACTGATAATGATAACTATAATGACGACGACGACACTGATGATGATAACTATAATGACGACGACGACACTGATAATGATAATCATAATGACGACGACGACATTGATAATGATAATTATAACGACGACGACGACATTGATAATGATAATTATAACGACGACGACGACCCTGATAACGATGATGATAATGACGACGACGACACTACTAATGATAATCATAATGATGAGAACAGTGACGATAACACCATCAAAAAGAAGGAACGCAGCCTGTAGCCAGTCCACAGCCCTACCATTTCTAATGACCATGGGAGGTCTGTCTGTACCTTCCTCCTGGCTATACCATTTCCACAGACAGATGATCACTAATAAGTCCTGATGCTTCCAGCTGTCTCTGTTAGCACTAGACACAGTGGACACCCTGCTATCAAAGAGTGTGGAGTTTATTTAAGATGGGCACATTCGGGCAGCTTCATATGCGCTTTACCCAATTCTGCCAAGATTTATTTGGCAGACTCCTTGAGCCTGGTGATGGTAGGTACTGCAAGACATGATAGGTCATCCCTGAGCCTGCGCAAAGACCCTACACCCTTGCAGGATGTTGATATGAGAAAGAGGGAGAAGGAAACACTAAGCTGACACCACTAGAATGATTGACGACATAAGATGGGCAGCAAACCAGCAAGTTTTTAACCCTTTGATTCCCATACCCTGTCCACTAGCATCCTGCATTGTCAAATATGCTGGCAAAGCAAAAAAAAATTTTTTAAATAAAAAAGCAAAAACAAAACAAAACAACCCAAACAAAAAACAAAAACAAAGAACTTTGATTCCCCCACCCT
>CM060314.1:325000-341679 GCA_030674185.1 Monoplex corrugatus | reverse complement strand
CAATCATTTTACAGTGCAGAGTGTTCATCTCAATTCCCTCAAGACGAGGCATTTGTCTAACCTTCCTAGTTACCAGATTTGAGGTCAGCCATTTTTTCCAGCTCAGTGAAACATTAGGGAAGACTTGCTGGTTCTTTGTTTTGTGTTGTTTTGTTTTGTGTTGTTTTGTTTGTGTTGTTTGTGTTGTGTTGTTTTGTTTTGTGTTGTTTTGTTTGTGTTGTTTGTGTTGTGTTGTATTGTGCTGTTTTGTTTTGTGTTGTTTGTGTTGTGTTGTATTGTGCTGTTTTGTTTTGTGTTGCTTTGTTTTTGTTTTCCTTTTGTTTTCTTTGTTGTTTTCTTTTGTTGTCAAACATTTTGTGCATTTGTTCTTTGCATTCTTTTGTGTATAGTTGTACTCAAAAAGAAAAAAGCTGACCACATATCTCCTCTCCTGGCACAACTTCACTGGCTCCCTGTATCAAAGCGCATACAGTACAAACTAGACACCATGTGCTACAAAAGCCTCAATAACGCAGCCCCCGATTACCTGTCAAGCCTACTTGAGATCTATCTTCCCTCAAGTACCCTTCCGCTCTGCCTCCGATCCTCTGACTTTTCGCTTTCCACGCACTAAGCTCAATACCTATGGTCCACGAGCCTTCTCTGTTTCTGGTCCACTCTCCTGGAACAAACTTCCTCTCTCTGTCCGTCAGCAACCTACTTTTGTCTCCTTCAAGTCCGCTCTCAAAACTCATCTTTTCTCCTCTACATAAAATCCTAACCTCACTCAACCCCCCCCCCCCCCCCTCTGCAGCCTGTCTCCACTCGGAGGGGAATCACATTGTTATAATATATAATTGTATATGATATGCTCTCTATAATTTTCCATTGTTTTTATTCTTGCTTTTATTGCTTTTATTCTTTCTCCCCATTTATAGCCATGCGTGTGTGTGTGTGTGTGTGTGTGTGTGTGTGTGTGTGTGTGTGTGTGTGTATGTGCGCGTGTGTGTGCGTACGTGCGTGCGTGCGTGTGTGTCTGTTTCAGCGCTTAGATTTGATTTTATCAAGATTTTGCGCTATATAAATATTGTAATTATTATTATTATTATTATTCAGATTGACTCACTAAACCTACTTGAAAAAATATTAAATGGAGAAGCATTGATGCTATCTCAAAAATAGTACTGTGCAGACTCCTACAGCATGGAATGGAAACTGTTGGGAGGGGGGGGGGGTGTGAGTCAGAGATTAAAGACACTTAAAGAAATGGAAAAGAAAATTGGAGAGGTGGAATGTGGTGGACAGAATATAGGTTGTGGTGGTGGTGGCGGTTTTATTTATTCATTTCTTCTTTTATAACGTTTTAAATTTTTGTTCCTTTTAATCAGAGATGGAGGATGAACTGGAGGGACTGGAGTAATGAAGACAATATGCTGTTTGGTGGCGGAGGAAGGTTATGTGTCGTATTGTTCAGGTGTTGGAGAGCGGAGGAAGGCTTTGTGTCATATTGTTCAGGAGTTGGTGAGCGGAGGGAGGCTTTGTGTCGTATTGTTCAGGAGTTGGTGAGCAGAGGAAGGCTTTGTGTCGTAGTGTTCAGGTGTTGGACAGCAGAGGGAGGTTATGTGTCGTAGTGTTCAGGAGTTGGAGAGCAGAGGGAGGCTTTGTGTCGTATTGTTCAGGTGTTGGAGAGCAGAGGAAGGCTTTGTGTCGTAGTGTTCAGGTGTTGGAGAGCAGAGGGAGGTTATGTGTCGTATTGTTCAGGTGTTGGAGAGCAGAGGGAGGCTTTGTGTCGTATTGTTCAGGTGTTGGAGAGCAGAGGAAGGCTTTGTGTCGTAGTGCTCAGGTGTTGGAGAGCAGAGGGAGGCTTTGTGTCGTATTGTTCAGGTGTTGGAGAGCAGAGGAGGCTTTGTGTCGTAGTGTTCAGGGTTGGACAGCAGAGGGAGGTTATGTGTCGTATTGTTCAGGTGTTGGAGAGCAGAGGGAGGCTTTGTGTCGTAGTGTTCAGGTGTTGGAGAGCAGAGGGAGGCTATGTGTCGTAGTGTTCAGGTGTTGGAGAGCAGAGGGAGGCTATGTGTCGTAGTGTTCAGGTGTTGGAGAGCAGAGGAAGACTATGTGTCGTATTGTTCAGGAGTTGGAGAGCAGAGGGAGGTTATGTGTCGTATTGTTCAGGAGTTGGAGAGCAGAGGGAGGTTATGTGTCGTATTGTTCAGGAGTTGGAGAGCAGAGGGAGGTTATATGTCGTATTGTTCAGGAGTTGGAGAGCAGAGGGAGTTATGTGTCGTATTGTTCAGGTGTTGGAGAGCAGAGGGAGGTTATGTGTCGTATTGTTCAGGAGTTGGAGAGCAGACTTCTCTCATCATTCAAACTTCTCAGCATCATCAGATCCTTCCACGAAGACATGAAAGGCACCGTCGTCTTTGACGGCTCAACATCAGCTGCCTTCAACATACGGAGTGGAGTGAAACAGGGTTGCGTCCTGGCTCCCACCCTGTTTGGAATCTTCTTTGCTGTGATGCTGAAACACGCATTCGGTCCTGCAGCAGAAGGTAACTACCTCCGAACCAGGACAGACGGTAAGCTCTTCAACCTCTCCAGACTAAGAGCCAAGACTAAAGTCCAGCTGAGGTGCCTGCGTGACTTCATCTTTGCAGACGACGCAGCAGTAACCGCCCACTCAGCTCATGACTCGCTTCAACGATGCCTGCCAAGACTTCGGGCTTACCATTAGCTTGAAGAAAACACAGGTCATGGGACAGGATGTTGACTCTCCCCCAGCCATCAGCATCAATGACACCATGAACTGGATGTCGTCCATGACTTTGTTTATCTGGGCTCAACAATCTCAGACACCCTCTCACTTGACACAGAGCTCAACAGGCGCATCGGCAAGGCAGCTACCACCATGACCAGACTGACAAAGAAAGCATGGAACAACAGCAAGCTGACTGAGCACACAAAGATCCAGATCTACAGAGCCTGCGTCGTGAGCACCCTCCTGTATGGCAGCGAGTCCCGGATTTTGCGTGTCCAACAAGAGCAAAAGCTCAATGCTTTTCACATGCGTAGCCTCCGATGCATTCTAAACATCACCTGGCAGGACAAGGTCCCAAACAACACTGTCCTGGAAAGAGCTGGATGCACCAGCATGTACACGCTGCTGAAACAGAGACTATGCGCTGGCTTGGCCATGCTGTGTGCATGGACGACGGACGGATCCCCAAAGACCTCCTCTACGGAGAACTGGTGCAGGAAAACGTCCCACAGGCAGACCACAGCTGCGATTCAAAGACGTGTGCAAGAGGGACCTAAAAGCCTTGAACATCGACAGGAACAACTGGTCAGCCTGGAGAGACAGACTGTACAGAAAGGTCTCTCCAAATTCGAAGAGACACTCGCTCAGCAGCACGAGGAAAAGAGAATGAGAAGAAAGGCTGCAGCCCAGGCAGACAGACCAGCGTCAGACTTCATCTGTGCCCTCTGCCACAGGGACTGTCATTCCCGCGTCGGACTGGCCAGCCACACCCGACGCTGCACCAAAATAAACACCAAGAGCGCAACTCCATAGTCTTCCGAGACTGAAGGATGCCTACAGATGGAGACCAGAGGGAGGCTATGTGTCGTATTGTTCAGGAGTTGGAGAGCAGAAGGACAGTGGGTCTATATGTTGTTTGGGAGTTGGAGAGCAGAAGGACAGTGGGTCTATATGTTGTGTGGGAGTTGGAGAGCAGAAGGACAGTGGGTCTATATGTTGTGTGGGAGTTGGAGAGCAGAAGGACAGTGGGTCTATATGTTGTTTGGGAGTTGGAGAGCAGAAGGACAGTGGTCTATAATTATGTTGTTTGGGAGTTGGAGAGCAGAAGGACAGTGGGTCTATATGTTGTTTGGGAGTTGGTGAGTGGAAGGACAGTGGGTCTATATGTTGTTTGGGAGTTGGTGAGTGGAAGGACAGTGGGTCTATATGTTGTTTGGGAGTTGGAGAACAGAAGGACAGTGGGTCTATATGTTGTGTGGGAGTTGGTGAGTGGAGGGACAGTGGGTCTATATGTTGTGTGGGAGTTGGTGAGCAGAAGGACTGTGGGTCTATATGTTGTTTGGGAGTTGGTGAGTGGAGAGACAGTGGGTCTATATGTTGTGTGGGAGTTGGTGAGTGGAAGGACTGTGGGTATATATGTTGTGTGAGAGTTGGTGATGGAGGGACAGTGGGTCTATATGTTGTTGGAGAGTTGGAGAGTGGAGGGACTGTGGGTCTATATGTTGTTTGGGAGTTGGTGAGTGGAGGGACTGTGGGTCTATATGTTGTTTGGGAGTTGGTGAGTGGAGGGACTGTGGGTCTATATGTTGTTTGGGAGTTGGAGAGCAGAAGGACAGTGGGTCTATATGTTGTGTGGGAGTTGGTGAGCAGAAGGACTGTGGGTCTATATGTTGTGTGGGAGTTGGTGAGTGGAGGGACAGTGGGTCTATATGATGTTTGGGAGTTGGAGAGCAGAAGGACTGTGGGTCTATATGTTGTGTGGGAGTTGGTGAGCGGAAGGACTGTGGGTCTATATGTTGTTTGGGAGTTGGTGAGTGGAGGGACTGTGGGTCTATATGTTGTGGGAGTTGGTGAGTGGAGGACTGTTGGTCTATATGTTGTGTGAGAGTTGGTGAGTGGAGGGACTGTGGGTCTATATGTTGTTTGGGAGTTGGTGAGTGGAGGGACTGTGGGTCTATATGTTGTGTGGGAGTTGGTGAGTGGAGGGACTGTGGGTCTATATGTTGTGTGAGAGTTGGTGAATGGAGGGACTGTGGGTCTATATGTTGTGTGGGAGTTGGTGAGTGGAGGGACTGTGGGTCTATATGTTGTGTGAGAGTTGGTGAGTGGAGGGACTGTGGGTCTATATGTTGTGTGGGAGTTGGTGAGTGGAGGGACTGTGGGTCTATATTGTAGTGATGAGAGTATGTGTGAGTGGATGGAGGGACTGTGGGTCTATATGTTGTGTGAGAGTTGGTGAGTGGAGGGACTGTGGGTCTATATGTGTGTGGAGTTGGGAGTGGAGGACAGTGGGTCTATATGTTGTGTGGAGTTGGAGAGTGGAGGGACAGTGGGTCTATATGTTGTGTGGGAGTTGGTGAGTGGAGGGACAGTGGGTCTATATGTTGTGTGGGAGTTGGGAGAGAGAGGACTGTGGGTCTATATGTTGTGTGGGAGTTGGAGAGCAGAAGGACTGTGGGTCTATATGTTGTGTGGGAGTTGGAGAGCAGAAGGACTGTGGGTCTATATGTTGTGGGAGTTGTGAGAGAGGGACTGTGGGTCTATTTGTTGTTTGGGAGTTATGAGACGGTATGTTAGTTGGATGATGAGGACAGTGGTCTATATGTTGTGTTGGGAGTTGTGAGTGGAGGACAGTGGGTCTATTGTTGTGTGGGAGTTGGTGAATGGAAGGACAGTGGGTCTATATGTTGTGTGGGAGTTGGTGAGTGGAGGGACAGTGGGTCTATATGTTGTGTGGGAGTTAGTGAGTGGAGAGACAGTGGGTCTATATGTTGTGTGGGAGTTGGTGAGTGGAAGGACAGTGGGTCTATATGTTGTGTGGGAGTTGGTGAGTGGAAGGACAGTGGGTCTATATGTTGTGTGGGAGTTGGTGAGTGGAGAGACAGTGTGTCTATATGTTGTGTGGGAGTTGGTGAGTGGAAGGACAGTGGGTCTATATGTTGTGTGGGAGTTGGTGAGTGGAAGGACAGTGGTCTATATGTTGTGTGGGAGTTGGTGAGTGGAAGGACAGTGGGTCTATATGTTGTGTGGGAGTTGGTGAGTGGAAGGACAGTGGGTCTATATGTTGTGTGGGATTGGTTTCTGTGATGTCGTGGCACTGACGCTGGTGAGGTCAGTTTACACGGAGACAGGAGGGGTCTGGTTATGTTTTTGTGTGTTTCCACTGTTTTGTTTGTGCGTTTCTTTCTTTCCTTCCTTCTTTCTTTCTTTGTTTTTTTTTTCTCTTTCATTCATTCTTTCTTTCTTTCTTATTTTTTTCCTCCTTTCTTTCTTTCTTTTTTTTTTCTTTCTTCCTTTTTTCCTTTTTTCTTTCTTTCCTTCTTTCTTTGTTTCTTTTTAACATTACAGATGGTTATGTACATTTTACTGCAATGTCACCTGGAGTCCAATGTTCTAATGACACATTGATACAAATAAGACATAAACTCCTATGCTAGGTAGTCCCTCATGACTTTGCCAACGTCGAGGACTTACGTGCAGGCTAATGACGTATCATCATCATCATCATCATCACATTATCAGGTGCCCTGCTGCATTATTATTATTATTATTATGAACATTTAGTATGCCTAATCAAATTAATGCCCTAGGCGTTTACAATGGCAAAACATATAACCAGAATCACAAGCACACACACACACGCCCACAGAAGCACCCACACACACACAAACACACACACACACACACACACAAAACACACACACAGCATGACATGCAAATACAATGACACATTGACACTAAGACACTATAATGTCACCATTACATTACATGGGGGGAAGGGGGCAGAGATTACCAGTTTTGGGAAACAGGTGAGTTTTGAGGGAGCGTTTGAATGTGGACAGAGAGGGTGAGTATCTAAGAGAGCGAGGTAACTGATTCCAGATGGTTGGAGCTTGATAGGAAAAAGAACGCTGCCCAAACCTTTTAGTGCGGACTATGGGGATACTATAGAGACGGGTATCAGATGAGGACCGCAAAGCTCGAGATGGCGTGTAGAGATGTAACAGATGGGTGAGATACTCAGGACAGGAAGACTCAATAGATTTGAAGCAGAGGCAGGCAATCTTGTAGGATATTCTTTGCTGAACAGGGAGCCAGTGGAGAGAACAGAGCAATGGCGTAACATGGTTAAATTTTGAAGAGCGGAAGATGAGACGGGCAGCATGATTTTGAACTTTCTGAAGTTTGTTAATGAGATGAGAGGGGGAACCAGAAAAAAGAGCATTACAGTAATCGAGACGGGATAGAACAAATGCACAGACAAGAGCCTTTGTCGTGTCTTCTGAGAGGAGGTGGCGGATAGAAGCAATTCGGCGGAGTTCAAGAAAACAAGTCCGACAGACGTTGCTCACATGCTGGTGGAAGGACAGGGTTTGATCAAGAGTTACACCAAGGTTACGGGCAAAATGGGAGAGAGGGATAGATGAGTCAACAAGTGTGACAGAGGTTGGAAGAGAGGGGTGATTTTGGAGTTTGGTGGGGTGATCAAGATCAATTCGGATTTCTCTTCATTTAATTTCAGTTTGTTTTCAGTCATCCAATCCTTCAGGTCAGCTACACAAGATTGGGTTTTCTGGATCATGATGGGAAGGTCAGGGAGAGGCCCAGAGACATACAGCTGATTGTCATCCGAGAAAGAATGATGCTGAAGCAGGTGTTCTTGGACAATAGAGGAGACAGGGTAGGTGTAGAGAATGAAAAGTAGGGGCCCAGAACAGATCCTTGTGGCACTCCGTAAGTCAGACAGGAAGGATTAGAAGAAAGGCCATTGACAGAAACTACTTGCAGACGATTGGTGATGTAAGAATGAAACCAGTTCAAGACAGTATCATGGAGCCCAAAAGAGTGATGTAGACGGGAGAGAAGGATAGAGTGGTCAATAGTGTCAAAGGCAGCAGATAGGTCCAAGAGAGTCAAAAGTGATACGTTGTTAGAGTCGAGAGTAGTCAGTAAGTCGTTGCAGATTTTGAGAAGAGCAGTTTCGGTACTATGTCCAGAACGGTAAGCAGACTGAAGGGAATAGACAAGGTTATTGGAATGAAGTGGTTTAACAGCTGGTCAAGAACAACTTTCTCTAAGACCTTGGAAAGAAAAGGAAGATTATGCATGGCGTTGGCGAACATGGACTTCCAACCATCTCTATCTCTCGTTGCCCCCAGCATCTCCCCCACCCTCCCCATCCCAGCCACTCTGCAAGTCCGTCCAGCATTCTCTCCCTGGGTCTACATGGTGCTCTCTTTCCCTCCAGCTTTCCCGCTGTGACCAGGTGCTCCAAACCCCCCTTTCTCACAAAATGGCCCACAAATGTTGCCTGTCCTTTCCTAATCTTCCTTATGAGTGATCTACTTGTGTCTGCCTCCATCAAGACCGTCTCGTTTGTTTTCTTTGCTGTCCATGGAACTTTCAACATTCTTCTTAGAAACCACATCTCGGCTGCCTCGATCCTGCTCTGGCTTTGCTTGCTGACTGTCCACGCCTCGCATCCGTACAACAGTATTGGTTCTATATAACATTCAAGGACTCTCTTTCTGATGTTAATCGATAGGCATTTGTTGGTAAGAATGCTTGTCATCTTCTTGAATGCTGTTTTGGCTTGGCCGATTCTGCCAGCTATTTCCGATGTGCATCTGCCGTCTGATGAAATGACCGTTCCCAGGATTTGAACATATTAACCTGTGTCAAGGTTGTGCCATTTGCTGTTATTTTGCATGAGGTGATTTCATGTTTTTTACTGATCACCATGACTTCAGTCTTCCTGCTGTTTAGTTCCAATCCCTTAATTTTGCTTTCTGTTTCTAGTATATTCACAAGGTTTTGTAGATCCCTTTCATTTTCTGCAATTAGCACGGTGTCATCTGCGTACCGAATGTTGTTTATCATTTTCCCTCCAACCTTTAATCCAGGGTCTTCTTCTAGGTTTCTCATGATGTTTTCGCTATATAGTGAAAACAGATCTGGTGATAAAACACAACCCTGTCTGACTCCTCTTTTGCTAGGTAGTCCCTCATGACTTTGCCAACGTCGAGGACTTACGTGCAGGCTAATGACGTATGCTGTGACCATTTCCGATCCTTGCTACCACAAGACGTAAGAGACGTCAGCGCGTGTTGAATTCGTTTTGAGCACAGCCACGACACCTTGAAATATTGAATCTGAAAGTGACAAATGTGAACAGACTGTGATATTGATGTAACTGTGTGCAGACCAAGGGAGATTACAAGTGGACGCTAGGCTGGCCCGTCACCTACAGCCACTGGGCACCAGGAGAACCATCCCGAGGGCCGGGACAAGGCTGTGTCAGCATGCGACCTGACGGACTGTGGGTTGACGACAACTGTACCCGGGAACTGTCCTTCATCTGTGCCATTATCAATGGTGGGTCTGTCATTACTTCTGTGTAAAAACATTGGTGTGTTGCCGTAATTGTGTGTTGTCGTGTTTACCATTATCAATGATGTGTCTGTCACTGTGTAAAACACTCGTGTGTTGCCGTGTTTACCATTATCAATGATGTGTCTGTCACTGTGTAAAACACTCGTGTGTTGCCGTGTTTACCATTATCAATGATATGTCTGTCACTGTGTAAAACACTGGTGTGTTGCCGTGTTTACCGTTATCAATGATGTGTCTGTCACTGTGTAAAACACTGGTGTGTTGCCGTGTTTACCGTTATCAATGATGTGTCTGTCACTGTGTAAAACACTCGTGTGTTGCCGTGTTTACCATTATCAATGATGTGTCTGTCACTGTGTAAAACACTGGTGTGTTGCCGTGTTTACCGTTATCAATGATGTGTCTGTCACTGTATAAAACACTGGTGTGTTGCCATGTTTACCATTGTCAATGGTGTGTCTGTCACTGTATAAAACACTGGTGTGTTGCCATGTATACCATTATCAATGATGTGTCTGTCACTGTATAAAACACTGGTGTGTTCCATGTTTACCATTATCAATGATGTGTCTGTCACTGTATAAAACACTGGTGTGTTGCCATGTTGACCATTATCAATGATGTGTCTGTCACTGTATAAAACACTGGTGTGTTGTCGTGTTTACCATTATCAATGATGTATCTGTCACTGTGGACAAAGTTTAGAAACTCGATAAAGGAAGCTTGTAAAGAAATCCCTAGAGTACATAGAAAAGCAAAAAAGAACTGGATGACAAAAAACATTATAGGCTTGATGGAAGAACGGAGGAAGGCAAAGGGAAAAGAGGAAGAATACAAAAAGATAAACAAAGAAATCAGGAATAGGTGCAATGAAGTTAAGGAAGCTTGGCTGAAAATAAAGTGCAAAAAAATAGAAGACCGACACAAAACGGATCAGGGTATGTACAGAAGGTTTGAAGAAATTGCCCACAGGAAAAAGACATGCACATCCAGTTGGATGCTTAAAATCGAAAGATGGTACACTTATCATGGAAAAGGACAAAATATCAGAGAGATGGGGAGAGTACATTAAAGACCTTTTTGAAGATGACAGAAACGAAGAACACATTATAAGAAAGAACGTTGAAGGACCACCCATAATGAAAGATGAAGTTAGAGCAACACTGAAAAAGATTAAACCAGGAAAAGCCCCAGGACCAGACAACATTACTACAGAGATGATTGAAGCCCTGGAGGAATTTGGTATTGAAGAAATAACAGTCCTCCTAAGTGAAATTTATGACACTGGAAAAATCCCCAAAGATATGTCAAAAACAATTTTCATTGCACTTCCAAAGAAAGCAGGAGCTATAGAATGCGAACTCAATCGTACAATCGTACATCGTACAGTCATGTAACAAAAATCCTTGTGTCCTTGATGACTGTACTATTGATAGTGATGGATGGATAGGTCTTGTGTCCTTGATGACTGTACTATAATAATAAATAATAATAATTATAATATTTATATAGCGCAAAATCTTGATAAAATCAAATCTAAGCGCTGAAACACACACACACGCACGCACGCACACACACGCACGCACGCACGCACACACACGCACTCAAGCACACATACACACACACACACACACACACACACACACACACACACACATGGCTATAAATGGGGAGAAAGAATAAAAGCAATGGAAAATTATAGAGAGCATATTATATACAATTATATATTGCAATGTGATTCCCCTCCGAGTGGAGACAGGCTACAGAGGGGATTGAGTGAGGTCAGGATTTTATGCAGAGGAGAAAAGCTGAGTTTTGAAAGCGGACTTGAAGGAGACAAAAGTAGGTTGCTGACGGACTGAGAGAGGAAGTTTGTTCCAGGAGAGCGGACCAGAAACAGAGAAGGCTCGTGGACCATAGGTATTAATAATAATAATAATAATATATTTTATTTATATAGCGCAAAATCTTGACAAAATCAAATCTAAGCGCTGAGCGTATACATGCATACATACCTACATACATATGAGCGTATACATGCATACATACATGTTTACATACTTACATACATAAATCTAAGCTGAGCGTATACATGCATACATACATAAATCTAAGCGTATACATACATACATACATACATACATACATACGTACGCACATGCATACATAATAATTACAATATTTATATAGCGCAAATCTCGACAAAATCAAATCCAAGCGCCGAAAAGACACACACGCACACACGCACGCACGCACACACACACACACACACACACACACACACACACACACACACACACACACACACACACACACACACACACATGCATGGCCACAAATGGGGAGAAAAGAATAAAAGCAATAAAAGCAAGAATAAAACCAATGGAAAACCACAGAGAGCACATCATATACAATTATATATTAAAACAAAGTGATTCCCCTCCGAGCGGAGACAGGCTGCAGAGGGGGGTTGAGTGAGGTTAGGATTTTATGCAGAGGAGAAAAGGTGAGTTTTGAGAGCGGACTTGAAGGAGGCAAAAGTAGGTTGCTGACGGACTGAGAGAGGAAGTTTGTTCCAGGAGAGTGGACCAGAAACAGAGAAGGCTCGTGGACCATAGGTATTGAGCTTAGTGCGTGGAAAGCGAAAAGTCAGAGGATCGGAGGCAGAGCGGAGGGTACGTGAGGGAACATAGATCTCAAGTAGGCTTGACAGGTAATCGGGGCTGCGTTATTGAGGCTTTTGTAGCACATGGTGTCTAGTTTGTACTGTATGCGCTTTGATACAGGGAGCCAGTGAAGTTGTGCCAGGAGAGGAGATATGTGGTCAGCTTTTTTCTTTTTGAGTACAAGGCGTACAGCATTGTTTTGAATGCGCTGTAGGATGTGAATGGTGGAGGCAGGAAGACCAGACAGGAGTGAATTGCAATAGTCAATGCGAGACATTATGAAGGAGAGAACGAGTTTTGCAGTTGTTTCGACAGAGAGATACTTCCTGATCAGGCTTATACGATGGAGATGATAGTAGCAAGATCTGGCAGTTTGAGAAACAAAGTTGTTCATGGAGAGGGTAGAGTCAATGCAGACACCAAGGTTTTTAGCTGAATCAGAAATTGGGACTGATGTGTTACATAATGGGAGAGAAAGAGGAGGCAGCTGAGAAAGTTTCTGACGGGTGCCAATGAGGATAGCTTCTGTCTTGTCATCATTTAGCTGAAGTTTGTTGTATGTCATCCAATTTTTAATGTCCGAGTAACACTCAGTGGTGCGAGTCAGGAGGCGCTGTATATTGTCAGGTGAGTCACTGTCTTGAAGTTGGGTGTCATCAGCATAGAAGTGGTGTTTTATAGAGTGGGAGTTGATGATGGTGGACAGGGGGGAGGTGTAAAGAGTGAAAAGTACAGGGCCATTGACAGATCCTTGTGGAACACCACAGGTCAGGTATGCAGGTTGAGAGTAAGTGCCATTGATGAGAACAGTTTGTTTTCTGTTTGATATATATGAAGTGAACCAGGAGAGAGCAATGTCAGAGATGCCAAAAGTATGATGAAGTCTAGAGAGATACTGATATGATAAAGGCTACAGACGATAAGTGTGGAAGAAGGCTTGTTCTTGAAGAATTTTGAGAATGGAGAAGGCTTTGTCTATGACTGTAGTGATGGAAAGGATAGGTTGTTGGAGACTGAAGTGTGTGAGGAATTCGATGTTTTGACAAGAAATTGATATAGGGAATTTGTTCTTGGTCTAATTGTATTCTTGGGATGAACAATAGGATGAAAGATCTGTTCCTTGAGATGTTATGATAGTGAATGGAGAGTAGGGACAGTCAGTAAGAGATGGAAGGTCGTTCCGGTTTTGAAGATGGATTGATGTTGGTTCCTTGTGAACTGTAAAGTATAGAGGTTAGGAGAGTCTGGATGTGAAGGTGTCTGTACCTGTCACAGATTATATTGATAGTAATGATGGATAGTCTTGTGTCCTTGATATGTATTTGATAGTGAGGATGGATAGGTCTTGGCCTTGATGACCTACTTATGATAGTGATGATGGATCTTGTGTCTTGATGATGTACTTTGATAGTGATGGATGGATAGGTCTTGTGACCTTGATGTCTATGTTGATAGTGATGGATGGATAGGTCTTGTGTCCTTGATGACTGATATTGAAGTATGGATGGATAGGTCTTGTCCTTGATGTACTATTGATAGTGATGATGAAGTCTGTGTTCTTGATGACTGTACTATTGATAGTGATGGATGGATAGGTCTTGTGTCCTTGATGTACTATTGATAGTGATGGATGGATAGGTGTTGTGTCCTTGATGACTGTACTATGATAGTGATGATGGATAGGTCTTGTGTCCTTGATGACCGTACTATGATAGTGATGGATGGATAGGTCTGTGTCTTGATGACTGTACTATGATAGTGATGGATGGATAGATCTTGTGTCCTTGACGTCTGTACTATTGATAGTGATGGATGGATAGGTCTTGTGACCTTGATGACTGTACTATGATAGTGATGGATGGATAGGTCTTGTGTCCTTGATGACCGTACTATGATAGTGATGGATGGATAGGTCTTGTGTCCTTGATGACTGTACTATGATAGTGATGGATGGATAGGTCTTGTGTCCTTGATGACTGTACTATGATAGTGATGGATGGATAGGTCTTGTGTCCTTGATGTACTATTGATAGTGATGGATGGATAGGTCTTGTGTCCTTGATGACTGTACTGTTGATAAGTGATGGATGGATAGGTCTTGGGTCCTTGATGACTGTACATGATAGTGATGGATGGATAGGTCTTGTGTCCTTGATGTACTATTGATAGTGATGGATGGATAGGTGTTGTCTTTCATGACTGTACTGTTGATAGTGATGGATGGATAGGTCTTGTGTCCTTGATGACTGTACTATGATAGTGATGGATGGATAGGTCTTGTGTCCTTGATGACTGTACATATTGATAGTGATGGATGGATAGGTCTTGTGTACCTTGATGACTGTACTATGATAGTGATGGATGGATAGGTCTTGTGTCCTTGATGACTGAATATTGATAGTGATGGATAGTTTGTTGATATTTGAAGAGTGATAGGTCTTGTGTCCTTGATGACTGTACTATGATAGTGATGGATGGATAGGTCTTGTGTCCTTGATGATGTAACTATTGATAGTGATGGATGGATAGGTCTTGTGTCCTTGATGATACTATTGATAGTGATGGATGGATAGGTCTTGTGTCCTTGATGACTGTACTGTTGATAGTGATGGATGGATAGGTCTTGTGTCCTTGATACTGTACTATGATAGTGATGGATGGATAGGTCTGTGATGTCCTTGATGACTGTACTGTTATGATAGTGATGGATGGATAGGTCTTGTGTCCTTGATGTACTGATTGATAGTGATGGATGGATAGGTCTTGTGTCCTTGATGACTGTACTATTGATAGTGATGGATGGATAGGTCTTGTGTCCTTGATGACTGTACTATTGATAGTGATGGATGGATAGGTCTTGTGTCCTTGATGATGTACTATGATAGTGATGGATGGATAGGTCTTGTGTCCTGATGACTGTACTATTGATAGTGATGGATGGATAGGTCTTGTGTCCTTGATGACTGTACTAATTGATAGTGATGGATGGATAGGTCTTGTGTCCTTGATGATGTACTTTGATAGTGATGGATGGAAGTCTTGTGCCTATAGTGATGAGATGATAGGTCTTGTGTCCTTGATGACTGTACTATGATAGTGATGGATGGATAGGTCTTGTGTCCTTGATGTACTATTGATAGTGATGGATGATAGTCTTTGTCCTTGATGACTGTACTTTTGATAGTGATGGATGGATAGGTCTTGTGTCCTTGATGTACTATTGATAGTGATGGATGGATAGGTCTTGTGTCCTTGATGACTGTACTATTGATAGTGATGGATGGATAGGTCTTGTGTCCTTGATGACTGTACTTTGATAGTGATGATGGATAGGTCTTGTGTCCTTGATGTACTATTGATAGTGATGGATGGATAGGTCTTGTGACCTTGATGACTGTACTATGATAGTGATGGATGGATAGGTCTTGTGTCCTGATGACTGTACTATTGATAGTGATGGATGGATAGGTCTTGTGTCCTTGATGACTGACTTGATAGTGATGGATGGATAGGTCTTGTGTCCTTGATGACTGTACTATTGATAGTGATGGATGGATAGGTCTTGTGTCCTTGATGACTGTACTATTGATAGTGATGGATGGATAGGTCTTGTGTCCTTGATGACTGTACTATGATAGTGATGGATGGATAGGTCTTGTGTCCTTGATGTACTATTGATAGTGATGGATGGATAGGTCTTGTGTCCTTGATGACTGTACTATGATAGTGATGGATGGATAGGTCTTGTGTCCTTGATGACTGTACTATTGATAGTGATGGATGATAGGTCTTGTGTCCTTGATGACTACTATGATAGTGATGGATGGATAGGTCTTGTGTCCTTGATGACGTACTTTGATAGTGATGGATGGATAGGTCTTGTGTCCTTGATGACTGTACTATGATAGTGATGGATGGATAGGTCTTGTGTCCTTGATGTACTATTGATAGTGATGGATGGATAGGTCTTGTGTCCTTGATGACTGTACTATTGATAGTGATGGATTGATAGGTCTTGTGTCCTTGATGACTGTACTATGATAGTGATGGATGGATAGGTCTTGTGTCCTTGATGTACTATGATAGTGATGGATGGATAGGTCTTGTGTCCTTGATGACTGTACTATTGATAGTGATGGATGGATAGGTCTTGTGTCCTTGATGACTGTACTATGATAGTGATGGATGGATAGGTCTTGTGTCCTTGATGTTACTATTGATAGTGATGGATGGATAGGTCTTGTGTCCTTGATGACTGTACTGTTGATAGTGATGGATGGATAGGTCTTGTGGTCCTTGATGACTGTACTATGATAGTGATGGATGGATAGGTCTTGTGTCCTTGATGTACTATTGATAGTGATGGATGGATAGGTCTTGTGTCCTTCGATGACTGTACTGTTGATAGTGATGGATGGATAGGTCTTGTGTCCTTGATGACTGATCTAGATAGTGATGGATGGATAGGTCTTGTGTCCTTGATGCTGTACTATGATAGTGATGGATGATAGGTCTTGTGTCCTTGATGACTGTACTATGATAGTGATGGATGGATAGTCTTGTGTCCTTGATGACTGTACTATGATAGTGATGGATGGATAGGTCTTGTGTCCTTGATGTACTATTGATAGTGATGGATGGATAGGTCTTGTGTCCTTGATGACTGACTGTTGATAGTGACGGATGGATAGGTCTTGTGTCCTTGATGTACTATTGATAGTGGTGGATGGATAGGTCTTGTGTCCTTGATGACTGTACTATGATAGTGATGGATGGATAGGTCTTGTGTCCTTGATGACTGTACTATGATAGTGATGGATGGATAGGTCTTGTGTCCTTGATGACTGTACTATTGATAGTGATGGATGGATAGGTCTTGTGTCCTTGAT
>CM060314.1:237500-320000 GCA_030674185.1 Monoplex corrugatus | reverse complement strand
TCGTTGTTGTTGTTGTTGTCGTCGTCGTTGTTGTTGTTGTCGTCGTTGTTGTTGTCGTTGTTGTTGCCGTTTGACTACACACACTTTACACTATAGTTTGACTCCCTGTTGACTATTTTTTGTCTTGTTTACTCGTCACTCTTGTTTACATTTCTTTTTTGTTTATCTTCTTTACGTTTCCATTTTGTTTACCTTTCAGTCGTGTTGATATTTTAGTGTTGTGAAGATAATGCAGGATATTGTTGTTGATGTTTTTATGATTGAAGACATTGACATGGATGTTATTGTTGTTATTGCTATTGTTGCTCTTATTGTTGTTATTGTGGTTGTGAAGACAGTGCAGGAAGTTGTTATTGTTGTTATTGTTTTTGTCGTTACTGTTATTGTTGTTGTTTTTGCCGATGACTAAAGACAGGGGGGACATTGGTGTTGTTATAGTTGCCTCGAAGACAATGAGGGACGTTATTGATATTGTTGCTGTATTTGTTGCTGTATTGTTGTTGTTTGTTGTTGTAATTGTTGTTGTCTTTGATGTTGTTTTGCCATCGCCCAGAAGACGATGATGAAGTTGTTGTTGTTCTTATTATTATTCTTGAGGAGGAGGAAGAGGATGTTTCTTGCCATTGCCCAGAAGACAATAGAGGATGTTGTTGTTTTTGTTGTTGATGATGATAGTGTTGTTGTTGTTGTTGTTATTGATGTTGTTGTTTTGCCATTGCCCAGAATATAGTAAGGGTTGTAGCTGTTGTAGTAGTAGTTGTTGTTGTTGTTGTTTTTGCTATTGTTGTTGTTTGTGCTATTAAGATCGTTTCGCCATTGCCAAGAAGGTAGTGAAGAATATTGTTGTGTTTGAACTAGCTGGGTTCTCCTGGCTAGACGACAGCGCTGTGGACTTCACCAACTGGGCCTCTAATGAACCCTCCGGGACCAGCTTAGAAAGCATCCAGGAACACTGTGTCGGCTTTGACCCTGTTACACGCCAATGGAGTGACCTTGATTGCGACCTTCACCTTGGCTACGTTTGCCGAAAACCACAAGGTGTGTTCTATACATTGTGCATGACAAAAATCAGGACAGTTTTAGAATGGTAAAGACATGATAGTTTGACAATGCACATTCCCTATTATATCATATACATGTTGTTGTTATTTATTGTTTGTAATAATAATATAGTTTGACTCTGTTGTTTATGTTAATAATGTGACTGTGTTGAGCATGTTGATAGCATAGTTTGTCTATGTTCATTATACATGTTGTTGTTATTTATTGTTTGTAATAATAATATAGTTTGACTCTGTTGTTTATGTTAATAATGTGACTGTGTTGAGCATGTTGATAGCATAGTTTGTCTATGTTCATTATACATGTTGTTGTTATTTATTGTTTGTAATAATAATATAGTTTGACTCTGTTGTTTATGTTAATAATGTGACTGTGTTGAGCATGTTGATAGCATAGTTTGTCTATGTTTATAATAAAGTATGACCATCCACACTTTACATTATAGTTTGACTCCATTGTTCATGACAGTTATGCAGTTTGACTCCACACACTTTAATTATAGTTTGACTCCATTGTTTATGACAATAGTGCCGTTTGACTTCACACACTTTACACTATAGTTTGACTCCATTGTTTATGAAGTAATGCAGTTTGACTATACACACTTTACATTATAGTTTGACTCCATTGTTTATGATATTTATGCAGTTTGACTATACACACTTTACATTATAGTTTGACTCCATTGTTTATGACAATAATGCCGTTTGACTCCACACACTTTGACTCCGTTGTTCATGACAGTTATGCATTTGACCATACACACTTTACATTATAGTTTGACTCCATTGTTCATGTCAGTTATGCAGTTTGACCATACACACTTTACATTATAGTTTGACTCCATTGATTATGAAGTAATGCAGTTTGACCATACACACTTTACATTATAGTTTGACTCCATTGTTCATGTCAGTTATGCAGTTTGACCATACACATTTTATAGTTTGAGCGTATTGATTGGCCTGCATGTAGAACTACTGTCTGTTGTTGTCACAGCCCAAACTGCAGCATGGCCCGTCAGGCTTTGTGTGGCATCCACTACATTCTTTGTTGTCACAGCCCATGGCCCGTCAAGCTTTGTGTGGCATCCACTACATTCTTTGTTGTCACAGCCCATGGCCCATCAGGCTTTGTGTGGCATCCACTACATTCTTTGTTGTCACAGCCCATGGCCCATCAGGCTTTGTGTGGCATCCACTACATTCTTTGTTGTCGCAGCCCATGGCCCATCAGGCTTTGTGTGGCATCCACTACATTCTTTGTTGTCACAGCCCATGGCCCGTCAGGCTTTGTGTGGCATCCACTACATTCTTTGTTGTCACAGCCCAAACTGCAGCATGGCCCATCAGGATTTGTGTGGCATCCACTACATTCTTTGTTGTCACAGCCCAAACTGCAGCATGGCCCATCAGGCTTTGTGTGGCATCCACTACATTCTTTGTTGTCACAGCCCATGGCCCGTCAGGCTTTGTGTGGCATCCACTACATTCTTTGTTGTCGCAGCCCATGGCCCGTCAGGCTTTGTGTGGCATCCACTACATTCTTTGTTGTCACAGCCCAAACTGCAACATGGCGGCCCGTCAGGCTTTGTGTGGCATCCACTACATTCTTTGTTGTCGCAGCCCAAACTGCAGCATGGCTCGTCAGGCTTTGTGTGGCATCCACTATATTCGCAGAAGTTGTTGTTCAGTTACCACCTCCCCCACTTTTTAAAGCAGACCCCTAGTTGCCAGACGTCTGGAAGGTCAAGGTTTAGGCGATGAGACTACATATGGAGTACCATGTTCTTTACCTTTACGTCTTGTTCACCTGTTATTCCTGTTGACTATTTTTTGTCTTGTTTACTCGTCACTCTTGTTTACATTTCTTTTTTGTTTATCTTCTTTAAGTTTCCATTTTGTTTACCTTTCAGTCGTGTTGATATTTTAATGTTGTTAAAGTTTCCATCTTGTTTACCTTTCAGTCTTGTTGATATTTTAGTGTGTTAAAGTTTCCATCTTGTTTACCTTTCAGTCGGTTGATATTTTAGTGTTGTTAAAGTTTCCATCTTGTTTACCTTTCCAACTTGTCTACTTTTCTGTCTTCTTTGCCTTTCCATTCTATTTGCCTTTCCATTCTATTTGCCTTTCCATTCTATTTGCCTTTCCATTCTATTTGCCTTTCCATTCTATTTGCCTTTCCATTCTATTTGCCTTTCCATTCTATTTGCCTTTCCATAATAGCTTTGAGTCTTCTTTGCCTTTCAGTCTTGTTTATTTGTCTGTCTTTTTTATCTGTCTTGTTTATCTGTCTGTCTTTTCTTTTATCTGTCTTGTTTACATTTCAGTCTTGTTTGTCTTTCAGTCTTGTTTACATTTCAGTCTTGTTTGTCTTTCAGTCTTGTTTACATTTCAGTCTTGTTTGTCTTTCAGTCTTGTTTACATTTCAGTCTTGTATACTGTTCTATCGCGTTTGCCTTTCCATCTTGTTTGTCTTTTCAAGGTAGAAAACAGCCTTAAGACGCTGTCGTTTGTGATAACTATCAACTGATGCACAACCTTCACATTTGTTTGTGAGAAAATGGACAGCCTTCACAGTTTGTCTGTGAGATAATGGACAGCCTTCACGGTTTGTCTGTGAGATAATGGACAGCCTTCACAGTTTGTCTGTGAGATAATGGACAGCCTTCACAGTTTGTCTGTGAGATAATGGACAGCCTTCACAGTTTGTCTGTGAGATAATGGACAGCCTTCACAGTTTGTCTGTGAGATAATGGACAGCCTTCACAGTTTGTCTGTGAGTAATGGACAGCCTTCACAGTTTGTCTGTGAGATAATGGACAGCCTTCACAGTTTTGTGAGATATGGACAGCCTTCACATTGTGAGATAATGGACACGCTTCACAGTTTGTGAGATAATGGACAGCCTTCACATTTGTTGTGAGATAATGGACAGCCTTCACAGTTTGTTGTGAGATAATGGACAGCCTTCACAGTTTGTCTGTGAGATAATGGACAGCCTTCACAGTTGTCTGTGAGATAATGGACAGCCTTCACAGTTTGTCTGTGAGATAATGGACAGCCTTCACAGTTTGTCTGTAGATAATGGACAGCCTTCACAGTTTGTCTGTGAGATAATGGACAGCCTTCACAGTTTGTTGGAGATAATGGACAGCCTTCACAGTTTGTCTGTGAGATAATGGACAGCCTTCTTCCACAGTTTGTCTGGAGATAATGGACAGCCTTCACAGTTTTGTGAGATAATGGACAGCCTTCACAGTTTGTGTGAGTAATGGACAGCCTTCACAGTTTGTCTGTATATTGAGATAATGGACAGCCTTCACAGTTTGTCTGTGAGATAATGGACAGCCTTCACAGTTTGTCTGTGAGATAATGGACAGCCTTCACAGTTTGTCTGTGAGATAATGGACAGCCTTCACAGTTTGTCTGTGAGAAAATGGACAGCCTTCACAGTTTGTCTGTGATAATGGACAGCCTTCACAGTTTGTCTTGTGAGATAATGGACAGCCTTCACAGTTTGTGTGAGTAATGGACAGCCTTCACAGTTTTCGTGAGATAATGGACAGCCTTCACATTGTTTGTGAGATAATGGACACCTTCACAGTTTGTCTGTGAGATAATGGACAGCCTTCACAGTTTGTCTGTGAGATAATGGACAGCCTTCACATGTTTGTTGTAGTAATGGACAGCCTTCACAGTTTGTCTGTGAGATAATGGACAGCCTTCACAGTTTCTGTGAGATAATGGACAGCCTTCACAGTTTCTGTGAGATAATGGACAGCCTTCACAGTTGTCTGTGAGATAATGGACAGCCTTCACAGTTTGTCTGTGAGATAATGGACAGCCTTCACAGTTGTCTGTGAGATAATGGACAGCCTTCACAGTTTGTCTGTGAGATAATGGACAGCCTTCACAGTTTGTCTGTGAGTAATGGACAGCCTTCACAGTTTGTTGTGAGATAATGGACAGCCTTCACAGTTTGTTGTGAGATAATGGACAGCTTCACAGTTTGTCTGTGAGATAATGGACAGCCTTCACAGTTTGTCTGTGAGATAATGGACAGCCTTCACAGTTTGTCTGTGAGATAATGGACAGCCTTCACAGTTTGTGTGAGTAATGGACAGCCTTCACAGTTTGTCTGTGAGATAATGGACAGCCTTCACAGTTTGTGAGATAATGGACAGCCTTCACAGTTTGTGAGATAATGGACAGCCTTCACAGTTTGTGAGATAATGGACAGCCTTCACAGTTTGTCTGTGAGATAATGGACAGCCTTCACAGTTGTCTGTGAGATAATGGACAGCCTTCACAGTTTGTCTGTGAGAATAATGGGAAATGCAGCCTTCGTTTGTTGTGAGATAATGGACACCTTCACAGTTTGTCTGTGAGATAATGGACACCTCACAGTTGTCTGTGAGATAATGGACAGCCTTCACAGTTTGTGGATAATGGACAGCCTTCACATGTTCTGTGAGATAATGGACAGCCTTCACAGTTTGCTGTGAGGTAATGGACAGCCTTCACAGTTTTCTGTGAGTAATGGACAGCCTTCACAGTTTGTTGAGATAATGGACATGCCTTCACATCGTTGTCTGTGAGATAATGGACAGCCTTCACAGTTTGTCTGTGAGATAATGGACAGCCTTCACAGTTGTCTGTGAGATAATGGACAACCTTCACAGTTGTCTGTGAGATAATGGACAGCCTTCACAGTTTGTCTGTGAGATAATGGACAGCCTTCACAGTTGTCTGTGAGGTAATGGACAGCCTTCACAGTTTGTCTGTGAGAAAATGGACAGCCTTCACAGTTTGTGTGAGATAATGGACAGCCTTCACAGTTTGTGAGATAATGGACAGCTTTCACAGTTTGTGAGATAATGGACAGCCTTCACAGTTTGTTCTGTGAGATAATGGACAGCCTTCACAGTTTGTCTGTGAGATAATGGACAGCCTTCACATTTGTCTGTGAGATAATGGACAGCCTTCACAGTTTCGTGAGATAATGGACAGCCTTCACAGTTTTGTGAGTAATGGACACCTTCAATTGTCTGTGAGTAATGGACAGCCTTCACAGTTTGTCTGTGAGATAATGGACAGCCTTCACAGTTTGTCTGTGAGATAATGGACAGCCTTCACAGTTTGTCTGTGAGATAATGGACAGCCTTCACAGTTTCTGTGAGATAATGGACAGCCTTCACGTTTGTCTGTGAGATAATGGACAGCCTTCACAGTTTGTCTGTGAGATAATGGACAGCCTTCACAGTTTGTCTGTGAGATAATGGACAGCCTTCAGTTGTCTGTGAGATAATGGACAGCCTTCACAGTTTGTCTGTGAGGTAATGGACAGCCTTCACAGTTTGTCTGTGAGAGTAATGGACAGCCTTCACAGTTTGTCTGTGAGTAATGGACACCTTCACAGTTGTCTGTGAGGTAATGGACAGCCTTCACAGTTTGTCTGTGAGATAATGGACACCTTCACAGTTTTGTCTGTGGAGATAATGGACAGCCTTCACAGTTTGTCTGTGAGATAATGGACAGCCTTCACAGTTGTCTGTGAGATAATGGACAGCCTTCACAGTTTTGTGAGATAATGGACAGCCTTCACAGTTTGTCTGTGAGGTAATGGACAGCCTTCACAGTTTGTCTGTGAGTAATGGACAGCCTTCACAGTTTGTCTGTGAGATAATGGACAGCCTTCACAGTTTGTCTGTGAGATAATGGACAGCCTTCACAGTTTGTTGTGAGATAATGGACAGCCTTCACAGTTTGTCTGTGAGATAATGGACAGCCTTCACAGTTTGTCTGTGAGATAATGGACAGCCTTCACAGTTTGTCTGTGAGATAATGGACAGCCTTCACAGTTTGTTAATGAGGCCTTCACAGTTTGTGAGATATGGACACTCACAGTTTGTGAGATAATGGACAGCCTCACAGTTTGTCTGAGTAATGACAGCCTTCACAGTTTGTCTGTGAGATAATGAAGCCTCACAGTGTCTGTGAATAATGACACCTTCACAGTTTGTGAGATAATGACAGCCTCACAGTTGTTGTGAGATAATGGACAGCCTCACGTTTGTTGTGAGTAATGGACAGCCTTCACAGTTGTCTGTGAGAATGGACAGCCTTCACAGTTTGTGAGTAATGGACACCTTCCGTTTGGTAACACTTGTGTGAGATATGACAGCCTTCACAGTTTGTGAGATAATGGACAGCCTTCACAGTTTGTCTGTGAGATAATGGACAGCCTTCACAGTTTGTCTGTGAGATAATGGACAACCTCACAGTTGTCTGTGAGATAATGGACAGCCTTCACAGTTTTCTGTGAAAATGGACAGCCTTCACAGTTGTGTAGATAATGGACACCTTCACGTTTGTCTGTGGTAATGGACAGCCTTCACAGTTGTCTGGAGATAATGGACAGCCTTCACAGTTTGTCTGTGAGATAATGGACAGCCTCACAGTTTGTCTGTGAGATAATGGACAGCCTTCACAGTTTTGCTGAGATAATGGACAGCCTTCACAGTTTTCTGTGAGTTAATGGACAGCCTTCACGTTTGTCTGTGAGTAATGGACAGCCTTCACAGTTGTCTGTAGATAATGGACAACCTTCACAGTTTGTCTGTGAGATAATGGACAGCCTTCACAGCTTTGTCTGTAAGATAATGGACACCTTCACAGTTTGTCTGTGAGATTAATGGACAGCCTTCACAGTTTGTCTGTAAGATAATGGACAGCCTTCAAGTTTGTCTTGTGAATAATGGACAGCCTTCAACGTTTGTCTGTAGATATGGACAGCCTTCACAGTTTGTCTGTGAGATAATGGACACCTTCACAGTTTGTCTGTGAGATAATGGACAGCTTTCACAGTTTGTGAGATAATGGACAGCCTTCACAGTTTGTTTGTGAGATAATGGACAGCCTTCACAGTTTGTCTGTGAGGTAATGGACAGCCTTCACAGTTTGTCTGTGAGATAATGGACAGCCTTCACAGTTTGTCTGTGAGAATGGACAGCCTTCACAGTTTGTCTTGAGATAATGACACCTTCACAGTTTGTCTGTGAGGTAATGGACAGCCTTCACAGTTTGTCTGTGAGATAATGGACAGCCTTCACGTTTGTCTGTGAATAATGGACAGCCTTCACAGTTTGTGTGAGGTAATGGACAGCCTTCACAGTTTGTCTGTGAGATAATTGGACAGCCTTCACAGTTTGTGAGATAATGGAAGCCTTCACGGTTTGTCTGTGAGATAATGGACAGCCTTCACAGTTTGCTGTGAGGTAATGGACAGCCTTCACATTTTGTGAGATAATGGACAGCCTTCACAGTTTGTGAGATAATGGAAGCTTTCAAGTTTGTGATAATGGACAGCCTTCACAGTTTGTCTGTGAGATAATGGACAGCCTTCACAGTTTGTAGATAATGGAGCCTTCACAGTTTGTGAGATAATGGACAGCTTTCACAGTTTGTGAGATAATGGACAGCCTTACAGTTTGGTCTGTGAATAATGGACACCTCACAGCTTCTCTTGTGAGATAATGGACAGACTTCACAGTTTGTCTGTAGATAATGGACAAGCCTTCACAGTGTGTCTGTGAGGTAATGGACAGCCTTCCAGTTTGTCTGTGAAAATGGACAGCCTTCACACTTTGTGAGATAATGGACAGCCTTCACAGTTTGTGAGATAATGGACAGCTTTCACAGTTTGTGTAGATAATGGACAGCCTTCACAGTTTGTCTGTGAGGTAATGGACAGCCTTCACAGTTTCTGTGAGGTTAATGGACAACCTTCACAGTTTTGTGAGATAATGGACAGCCTTCACAGTTTGTCTGTGAGGTAATGGACAGCCTTCACAGTTTGTCTGTGAGATAATGGACAGCCTTCACGGTTTGTCTGTGAAGATAATGGACAGCCTTCACAGTTTGTCTGTGAGGTAATGGACAGCCTTCACAGTTTGTCTGTGAGGTAATGGACAGCCTTCACAGTTTGTGAGATAATGGATAGCCTTCACGGTTTGTCTGTGAGATAATGGACAGCCTTCACAGTTTGTCTGTGAGGTAATGGACAGCCTTCACAGTTTGTGAGATAATGGACAGCCTTCACAGTTGTTGTGAGATAATGGACAGCCTTCACAGTTTGTCTGTGAGGTAATGGACAGCCTTTACAGTTTGTCTCTAAGATAATGGACAGCCTTTACAGTGTGTCTGTGAGATAATGGACAGCCTTTACAGTTTATATGTGAGATAATGGACAGCCTTTACAGTTTGTCTCTAAGATAATGGACAGCCTTTCCAGTTTGTCTGTGACATAATGAATATACTTTACAGTTTGTCTGTGAGATAAAGGACAGACTGTACAGTTTGTCTGTGAATAATGAGCATTTACAGTTTGTCTGTGGGACAGAGTTTGCAGTTTGCCTGTGAGATATGAACAACATTTACAGTTTGCCTGTAAGATAATGGACAGCGTTCACAGTTTGCCTGTAAGATAATGGACAGCCTTTAGTGTTTGTCTATGAGATAATGGACACCCTTTACAGTTCATCTGTGAGATAATAAACAGGTTTACTGTTTGTGATACAATGGACTGGCTTTACAGTTTGCCTCGTTTATACATCAGAGATAATCACTATGTGTATGTTTTTATGTATCAGAGATAGACACTGTTTGTATATTGTTTATCTTTCAGAGATAATCACTGTTTGTATGTTGCTTATCAGAGATAGACTATGTGTGTTGTTTATCTTTAGAGATAGTCACTGTATGTTGTCTTTTTAGAGATAGTCACTGTTGTTGTTGTCTTTTAGAGATAGTCACTGTATGTTGTTTTTTAGAGATAGTCACTGTATTGCTTACTTTTAGAGATAGTCACTGTTGTGTTGTTGTTTTTAGAGATAGTCACGTATGTGTTTCTTTAGAGATAGTCACTGTATGCTGTTGTCTTTTAGAGATAGTCACTGTTTCTGTTGTCTTTAGAGATAGTCACTGTATGTTTATCTTTAGAGATAGTCACTGTATGTTGTTTTTAGAGATAGCACTGTTGTGTTTCTTTAGAGATAGTCACTGTGTTTGTTTTTAGAGATAGTCACTGTGTTTGTTTCTTTAGAGATAGTCACTGTGTTGTTTCTTTAGAGATAGTCACTGTTGTTTTCTTTAGAGATAGTCACTGTTGTGTCTTTTAGAGATAGTCACCTTGTTGTTTCTTTAGAGATAGTCACTGTGTTGTTTATTTTAGAGATAGTCATTGTTTGTTTTTTTAGAGATAGTCACTGTGTGTTATCTTAGAGATAGTCACTGGTTTGTTTATTTTAGAGATAGTCACTGTATGTTGCTTCTTTAGAGATAGTCACTGTAGTGTTGTTTCTTTAGAGATAGTCACTGTTGTTGTTTCTTTAGAGATAGTCACTGTTGTTGTTTCTTTAAGATAGTCACTGTTGTGTTGTTTCTTTAGAGATAGTCACTGTATTGTTTCTTTAGAGATAGTCACTGTTGTTGTTTCTTTTAGAGATAGTCACTGTATGTTTCTTCTTAGAGATAGTCACTGGTGTTTGTTCTTTAGAGATAGTCACTGTAGTGTGTGTACTTTTAGAGATAGTCACTGTGTTTTGTTTCTTTAGAGATAGTCACTGTGTTTGTCTTAGAGATAGTCACTGTGTTTTCTTTAGAGATAGTCACTGTATGTTTGTCTTAGAGATAGTCACTGTTGTTGTTTCTTTAGAGATAGTCACTGTATGTTGTTGTCTTTAGAGATAGTCACTGTTTTCTTTGAATAGTCACTGTATGTTGTCTTTTAGAGATAGTCATGAGCTGTCGTCTTTTGAGATAGTCACTGTATGTGTGTCTTTTAGAGATAGTCACTGTAGTTGTCTGTCTTTAGAGATAGTCACTGTATGTTGCTTTAGAGATATCACTGTATGGCTTTGTACTGTTCTTCTTTTAGAGATAGTCACTATGTGTCTGTCTTTAGATAGTCAGTGTTTTTTAGAGATAGTCATGTATTGTCTTTAGAGATAGTCACTGTATGCTGTCTTTTTAGAGATAGTCACTTATGTTGTCTTTAGAGATAGTCACGTATGTTGTCTTTTAGAGATAGTCACTGTATTGTCTTCTTTAGAGATAGTCACTGTATTGTTGTCTTTTAGAGATAGTCACTGTATGTTGTCTGTCTTTTAGAGATAGTCACGTATTCTTTGGATAGTCATGTATGTTGTCTTTTAGAGATAGTCACTGTATGTTGTCTCTTTAAGATAGTCATTGTTTTTAGAGATAGCACTGTATGTGTTTTTAGAGATAGTCACTGATTGTCTTTAAATAGCATGATTTGATCACTGTGTTGTCTTTTTAGAGATAGTCACTGTGTTTTTCTTTTAGAATAGTCACTGTATGTTGTTTTTTTAGAGATAGTCACTGTTGTTGTCTTTTAGAGATAGTCACTGTTGTTGTTTTTTAGAGATAGTCACTGTGTTGTTTTCTTTAGAGATAGTCACGTTGTTGTTTCTTTAGAGATAGTCACTTTGTTGTTTCTTTAGAGATAGTCACTGTTGTTGCTTCTTTAGAGATAGTCACTGTGTGTTGTTTTAGATAGTCACGTTAGAGATAGTCACTGTTTGTTTTAGAGTATATTTTTCACCTGTATGTTGTTTTTAGAGATAGTCACTGTTGTTGTCTTCTTTAGAGATATCACTGTATGTGTCTTTTAGAATAGTCACTTTTGTTTCTTTTAGAGATAGTCACTGTTGTTTTTTTAGAGATAGTCACTGTATGTTGTTCTTTTAGAGATAGTCACTGTATGTTGTCTGTTTTTAGAATAGTCACTGTATGTGTCTCTTTTAGAGATAGTCACTGATGTTGTTTTTTTAGAGATAGTCACTGTATGTTTCTTTTAGAGATGTCACTGTATGTTGTCTTTTAGAGATGTCACTGTATTTGTCTTTAGAGTAGTCCGTATGTGTTGTTTTTAGAGATAGTCACTGTATGTTGTCTTCTTTAGAGATAGTCATGTTGTGTCTTTAGAGATAGTCACTTGTAATGTCTGTTGTTTTTAGAGATAGTCACGTGTTTTTCTTTTAGAGATAGTCACTGTAGTGTGTCTTTTAGAGATAGTCACTGTATGTTCTTCTTTTAGAGATAGTCACTGATGTTGTCTTTTAGATAGTCACTGTATGTGTCTTTTTAGAGATAGTCACTTATGGTGTGTCCTTGTTTCTTTAGAGATAGTCACTGTATGTGTCTGTCTTTTAGAATAGTCATGTATGTGTCTTCTTAGAGATAGTCACTGATGTGTCTTTTATAGAGTAAGGTCACTGTATGTGTTCTTTAGAGATAGTCACGTAGTTTGGTTTTTCTTTTAGAGATAGTCACGTATGTTTCTCTTTAGAATAGTCACTGTGTTGTTGTCTTTAGAGATAGTCACTGTTGTTCTTGTATCTTTTCTAGAGATAGTCATGATGTCTCCTGTTTTGTTATCTTTGGATAGTCCTTTAGTTGTCATTAGAGATAGTCACTGTATGTTTCTTTTAAGATGTCCTGTTTTGTTGTCTTTTAGTAGATATTGTGCTGTCTTTTAGAGATAGTACTGTATGTTTTTTAGGATAGTCCTGTATGTTCTTTTAAGAGTATCATGTTGTTGTCTTTTAGAGATAGTCATGTTATGCTGTCTTTTAGAGATAGTCATGTATGTTGTCTGTCTTTTAGAGATAGTTCTAGTTGTTCTTTTGAGATAGTCATGATCTTTTAGTAGTCCTGTATGTTGTCTTTTAGAGATAGTCACTGTATGTGTCTTTTAGAGATAGCACTGTATGTTGTCTTCTTTTAGTCACTGTATGCTGTCTGTCTTTTAGAGATAGTCACTGTATGCTGTCTGTCTTTTAGAGATAGTCACTGTATGTTGCCCTTTTAGAGATAGTCACTGTATGTGTCTGTCTTTTAGAGATAGTCACTGTATGTTGTCTGTCTTTTAGAGATAGTCACTGTATGTTGTCTGTCTTTTAGAGATAGTCACTGTATGTTGTCTGTCTTTTAGAGATAGTCACTGTATGTTGTCTGTCTTTTAGAGATAGTCACTGTATGCTGTCTGTCTTTTAGAGATAGTCACTGTATGCTGTCTTTTAGAGATAGTCACTGTATGCTGTCTGTCTTTTAGAGATAGTCACTGTATGTTGTCTGTCTTTTAGAGATAGTCACTGTATGTTGTCTGTCTTTTAGAGATAGTCACTGTATGTTGTCTGTTTTAGAGATAGTCACTGTATGTTGTCTTTTAGAGATAGTCACTGTATGTGTCTGTCTTTTAGAGATAGTCACTGTATGTTGTCTGTCTTTTAGAGATAGTCACTGTATGCTTGTCTGTCTTTTAGAGATAGTCACTGTATGTTGTCTTTTAGAGATAGTCACTGATGTATGCTGTCTTTTAGAGATAGTCACTGTATGTTGTCTTTTAGAGATAGTCACTGTATGCTGTCTGTCTTTTAGAGATAGTCACTGTATGTTGTCTTTTAGAGATAGTCACTGTATGTTGTCTGTCTTTTAGAGATAGTCACTGTATGTCTGTCTGTCTTTTAGAGATAGTCACTGTATGCTGTCTGTCTTTTAGAGATAGTCACTGTATGCTTGTCTGTCTTTTAGAGATAGTCACTGTATGTTTTCTTTTAGAGATAGTCACTGTATGTGTGTCCTTTAGAGATAGTCACTGTATGTTGTCTTCTTTAGAGATAGTCACTGTATGCTGTCTTTTAGAGATAGTCACTGTATGTGTCTGTCTTTTAGAGATAGTCACTGTATGCTGTCTGTCTTTTAGAGATAGTCACTGTATGTTGTCTTTTTAGAGATATCACTGTATGTTGTCTGTCTTTTAGAGATAGTCACTGTATGCTGTCTGTCTTTTAGAGATAGTCACTGTATGTTGTCTGTCTTTTAGAGATAGTCACTGTATGTTGTCTGTCTTTTAGGATAGTCACTGTATGCTGTCTTTTTAGAGATAGTCACTGTATGTTGTCTTTTAGAGACAGTCTCACTTTAGATAGTGTATCTTGTCTTTTAGAGATAGTCACTGTATGTTGTCTGTCTTTTAGAGATAGTACTGTATGCTGTCTTCCTTTTAGAGATAGTCACTGTATGTTGTCTTTTAGAGATAGTGACTGTATGTTGTCTGTTTTTAGAGATAGTCACTGTATGTTGTCTTTTAGAGATAGTCACTGTATGCTGTCTGTCTTTTAGAGATAGTCACTTATGTATGTCTGTCTTTTAGAGATAGTCACTGTATGCTCTTTTCTTTTAGAGATATCACTGTATGCTGTCTGTCTTTTAGAGATAGTCACTGTATATTGTCTGTCTTTTAGAGATAGTCACTGTATGTGTCTTCTTTTAGAGGTAGTCACTGTATGCTGTCTGTCTTTTAGAGATAGTCACTGTATGCTGTCTGTCTTTTAGAGATAGTCACTGTATGTTGTCTGTCTTTTAGAGATAGTCACTGTATGTTGTCTGTCTTTTAGAGATAGTCACTGTATGCTGTCTGTCTTTTAGAGATAGTCACTGTATGCTGTCTTTTTAGAGATAGTCACTGTATGTTGTCTGTCTTTTAGAGATAGTCACTGTATGTTTGTCTTTGAAGATAGTCACTGTATTGTCTGTCTTTTAGAGATAGTCACTGTATGTTTCTGTCTTTTAGAGATAGTCACTGTATGTTGTCTGTCTTTTAGAGATAGTCACTGTATGTTGTTGTCTGTTCTTTTAGAGATAGTCACTGTATGTTGTCTGTCTTTTAGAGATGGTCACTGTATGTGTTGTCTGTTTTTAGAGATAGTCACTGTATGTTGTCTGTCTTTTAGAGATAGTCACTGTATGTTGTCTGGATTTCAGAGAAAGACACTGTATGCTGTTGTGTTTCAGAAAGACACTGTATGCTGTGTGTGTTTAGAAAGGACACTGTATGCTGTGTGTGTTTTCAGAAAGCACTGTATTCTGTGTGTGTTTCGGAAAGTCAGTGTGAGTTGTTTTATTTCAGATATAGACAACAACTTTAACACGCCACCCCAGTTCTGGGACCTGATCACATCCCCACCTACATCTATCGTGTGCCCAAAAAACACCGGCTTACCGTCACCCCTCTCCCCCCTCCACTGTGACGTCAGGCAAACCGACCACTGTCGTCATGACGTCATCCCAGAGAGATGACGTCAGGCCCACAAACGCGTCAAGCCCACAAACACCTGTCGTCACTGACTCGCCCTCTGCTGGCACATCACACCGTAACGCTGCTCCCAAAGTGACACAATCGTCAGGGCGGGTAACTCCGCAGCAGCGTTCTCCACTACACGGTTTTCGCACAACGCGTTGACTGCTTCCACATCAAGTCCACCGACCGTCCTTCCACAGCACAGGCAAAGGAAGGTACTTGTGTGTTTGTGTGTTGTGTGTGTGTTGTGTGTGTTGTGTGGGTGTTACGTGTGTGTGTGTGTAGTGTGTGGTGTTGTGTGTATGTGTGTGTGAGTGGTGTGTGTGTACGTGTGTGTGTGTGTTGGTGATTGCGTGTGTAGTTAGTGTGTGTATGGTGTGTGTGGTGGTGTTGTAGTGGTGTGTGTATGTGTGTGCTGTGTGTGTTGTGTGTGTGTGTGTGTATGTGTGTGTGGTAGTGTGCGTGTGTATGTGTGTGGTACCGAGTGTGTGTAGTGTGTGTGTGGTGTGTGTGTGTGTGTACGGAGTGTGTATGTGTGTGTGTGATGTGTGTGTGTGTAGTGTGTGTATATGTGTGTGTGTGTAGTGTGTGTGTGTGTGTGTGTGTGTGAGTAGCGAGTAAGCATGTGTTTGTGTGTGAGAGGGAGAGAGAGAAAGATTGTGTGTGTGGTGTGTGTGTGTGTGCGTGTGAGAAGATGGAGCAGAGACAGACAGAGAGAACAGACAAAGACAGACAGATAAGGAGATGTATACAGATTCTACGTATGTGTAAGGTTCCTACATGATGTGTAACGTCTAACAGACTGATGTGTATGTTCTAAACAGATGATGTGTAATGTGTCTAACAGACTGATGTGTAAATGTTCTAACACACACTGATGTGTAAATGTTCCTAACAGATGATGTGTAATGTTCGTAACAGACTGATGTGTAAATGTTCTAACAGACTGATGTGTAATGTTCCTAAACAGATTGAGTCAATGTCTAACACAGTCTGATGTGTAAATGTACTAACACAGATTGATGTGTAATGTTCCTAAACAGACTGATGTGTAATGTTCCTAACGACTGATGTGTAAAGTTCCTAAACAGACTGATGTGTAAATGTTCCTAAACAGACTGATGTGTAAATGTTCCTAACAACACTGATGTGTAAATGTTCCTAACACACACTGATGTGTAATGTCCTAACACACATGATGTGTAAATGTTCCTAACACAGACTGATGTGTAAATGTTCCTAAACAGACTGATGTGTAAATGTTCCTAAACAGATTGATGTGTAAATGTTCCTAACACAGTCTGATGTGTAATGTTCCTAACACAGATTGATGTGTAAATGTTCTTAAACACTGATGTGTAAATGTTCCTAACACACACTGATGTGTAAATGTTCCTAACACAGACTGATGTGTAAATGTTCCTAACACAGACTGATGTGTAAATGTTCCTAACACAGACTGATGTGTAAATGTTCCTAAACAGACTGATGTGTAAATGTTCCTAAACAGACTGATGTGTAAAAAGTCCTAACAGACTGATGTGTGAATTTCCTAAACAGACTAATGTGTAAATGTTCCTAAACAGACTGATGTGTAAACAGTCCTAAACAGACTGATGTGTGAATGTTCCTAAACAGACATGTGTAAATGTTCCTAAACAGACTGATGTGTAAATGTTCCTAAACAGACTGATGTGTAAATGTTCCTAAACAGACTGATGTGTAAATGTTCCTAAACAGACTGATGCGTAAATGTTCCTAAACAGACTGATGTGTAAATTTCCTAAACAGACTGATGTGTGAATGTTCCTAAACAGACTGATGTGTAAATGTTCCTAAACAGACTGATGTGTAAATGTTCCTAAACAGACTGATGTGTAATGTTCCTAACACACACTGATGTGTAAACAGTCCTAAACACTGATGTGTAAATGTTCCTAAACACTGATGTGTAAATGTTCCTAAACAGACTGATGCGTAAATGTTCCTAAACAGACTGATGTGTAAATGTTCCTAACACAGACTGATGTGTAAATGTTCTTAAACAGACTGATGTGTAAATGTTCCTAAACAGACTGATGTGTAAATGTTCCTAAACAAACTGATGTGTAAATGTTCCTAACACAGACTGATGTGTAAATGTTCCTAAACAGACTGATGTGTAAATTTCCTAAACAGACTGATGTGTAAATGTTCCTAACACACACTGATGTGTAAATGTTCCTAACACACACTGATGTGTAAATGTTCCTAAACAGACTGATGTGTAAATGTTCCTAACACACACTGATGTGTAAACAGTCCTAAACAGACTGATGTGTAAATGTTCCTAACACAGACTGATGTGTAAATGTTCCTAAACAGACTGATGTGTAAATGTTCCTAAAAACTGATGCGTAAATGTTCCTAAACAGACTGATGTGTAAATTTACTAAACAGACTGATGTGTAATGTTCCTAACACAGACTGATGTGTAAATTTCCTAACACAGACTGATGTGTAAATGTTCCTAAACAGACTGATGTGTAAATGTTCCTAAACAGACTGATGTGTAAATGTTCCTAAACAGACTGATGTGTGAATGTTCCTAAACAGACTGATGTGTAAATGTTCCTAAACAGACTGATGTGTAAATGTTCCTGACACACACTGATGTGTAAATGTTCCTAAACAGATTGATGTGTAAATGTTCCTAAACAGACTGATGTGTAAATGTTCCTAAACACACTGATGTGTAAATGTTCCTAACACAGACTGATGTGTAAATGTTCCTAAACAGACTGATGTGTAAATGTTCCTAACACAGACTGATGTGTAAATGTTCCTAAACAGACTGATGTGTAAATGTTCCTAACACACACTGATGTGTAAATGTTCCTAACACACACTGATGTGTAAATGTTCCTAACACAGATGATGTGTAAATGTTCCTAAACAGACTGATGTGTAAATGTTCCTAAACACACACTGATGTGTAAATGTTCCTAACACAGACTGATGTGTAAATGTTCCTAAACAGACTGATGTGTAAATGTTCCTAACACCACACTGATGTGTAAATGTTCCTAACACAGACTGATGTGTAAATGTTCCTAAACAGACTGATGTGTAAATGTTTCCTAACAACAGACTGATGTGTAAATGTTCCTAAACAGACTGATGTGTAAATGTTCCTAACACACACTGATGTGTAAATGTTCCTAACACACACTGATGTGTAAATGTTCCTAACACAGATTGATGTGTAAATGTTCCTAAACAGACTGATGTGTAAATGTTCCTAACACAACTGATGTGTAAATGTTCCTAACACAGACTGATGTGTAAATGTTCCTAAACAGACTGATGTGTAAATGTTCCTAACACACACTGATGTGTAAATGTTCCTAACACACATGATGTGTAAATGTTCCTAAACAGACTGATGTGTAAATGTTCCTAACACACACTGATGTGTAAATGTTCCTAACACAGACTGATGTGTAAATGTTCCTAAACAGACTGATGTGTAAATGTTCCTAACACCACTGATGTGGAAATGTTCCTAACACACACTGATGTGTAAATGTTCCTAACACACACTGATGTGTAAATGTTCCTAAACAGACTGATGTGTAAACGTCCTAAACAGACTGATGTGTAAATGTTCCTAAACAGTCTGATGTGTAAATGTTCCTAAACAGACTGATGTGTAAATGTTCCTAAACAGACTGATGTGTAAATGTTCCTAACACAGTCTGATGTGTAAATGTTCCTAAACAGACTGATGTGTAAATGTTCCTAACAGTCTGATGTGTAAATGTTCCTAAACAGACTGTTGTATAAATGTTCCTAACACAGTCTGATGTGTAAATGTTCCTAAACAGACTGATGTGTAAATGTTCCTAAACAGACTGATGTGTGAATGTTCCTAAACAGACATGTGTAAATGTTCCTAAACAGACTGATGTGTAAATGTTCCTAAACAGACTGATGTGTAAATGTTCCTAAACAGACTGATGTGTAAATGTTCCTAAACAGACTGATGTGTAAATGTTCCTAACACACACTGATGTGTAAATGTTCCTAACACACACTGATGTGTAAATGTTCCTAACACACACTGATGTGTAAATGTTCCTAACACACACTGATGTGTAAATGTTCCTAACACAGACTGATGTGTAAATGTTCCTAATATGACTATTATGTAAGGGTTCGTAACATGACTGATATGTAAATGTTCCTAACATGACATATGTAAATGTTCCTAACATGACTGATATGTAAATGTTCCTAACATGACTGATATGTAAATGTTCCTAACACAGACTGATTGTAAATGTTCCTAACATGACTAATATGTAAGGGTTCCTATCATGACTGATATGTAAATGTTCCTAACACGTTGATGTGTAAATGTTCCTAACATGACTGATATGTAACTGACACACTGGTGTTTCTCCCAGGTGCTAGTTCCAGCCTGAGTTCTGGCGCTGTGGCAGGCATCGTCATCACAGTTCTGGTGGCTGTGGCTGTAATGGGTGCCGGCATTCTCCTCTTCATTCGTCAACGACAGGGCCGCTTGCGTTCTGTGTCAGGTGCAACAGAAGACACTCATTTCTCCAACGTTCTGTATGATTTCAGTTCTACCTCCACAAGTCGCTCTGGGCACGGAGACGTAGAGCGTGTTGAAATGAGCATGACAGCGATTACTAGAAAAGACGATGGTCATGTCCATGGTGACAATGATGTAGATGGTGGTTCGGGCACATTGGATGCTTAGCTCGTAATTGTCATATTCTTTAAAGGATAAATACGGTGAAACAAGGATAAATACGATGAAGCTTTATGTCTGGATTTGACTGCAAGTGGAAGAACAGAACACTTCTAACGCTGATCTTGGCAGTAATGTTTTGGAAGGACAAAGACGTTGGTTTGAAACTGGGAAGGGACATATAGATTACTGTCAGTAGTCAGCTTTGCAGTTTTAATTAGCACAAAAAGAGTTCTGCTATTTTGGAAACATGTTGAAAATTATCTACATGGGTTCAGTAATGTTCCACTCAAGACAGGAATTACATATGTCCTTTTTGGAATGCGAGAATCTGAGTAGCAGATATTTAGCACAAAAGAACTAAATAATTATAGCTAATGACATAATGTTAACAGGAAAATGTGCATAAGTGTTCGTAAGAAAACGAGAGAGAGAAAGAGTCAAAAACAGCAGTCAGGTCAGGGGAGTGGATCACACGGTATACAGTGCACACAGCATATGGTTCACGTTGATGTTTTAGAGAAAAAAAACAAAGATAAGAGTCAACAAACACCAAATACGTAGGCCTATGTCTGATAATGTTACAGCAACGAGCAGTTTGTGTATTTGTATTGCCATAAAGCACCAATGTACTCGCTAGTGCACCAGGTCATAGAAAAAGTATGATCACACACACACACACACACACACACACACACACACACACACACACACACACACACACACACGCCACATAAGGGGAGAGAGAGGGGGGGAGAGGGGAGGCACAAGGTGACCAGGTGAGAGAAAGGTGGTGTTGCAGAATGTGTGTTGTTGTTTATCAACGATTGTCCAGCATTTCCACACACACAACATGTAGATCAACACAAAACCCAGGCATTCCAGCACAAGTGAAACATCAAAACAGTGAACGGAAAATGTCTCGTCAATAGAAAAAAATGCGTACAGTGAACAGAGGACGAATCTTATGGAAAAGCGTGTTTTAGAGAAAGAAAAACAGAAGAAACGACAAACGTGTTTTTTGTACAGAAATGAAAACAGGGAAAAGAAAAGTTTTGAAAAATAGATCCATGAAGGACATGTGTTACACTTAAAAACCAACCAACCAACCAAAAAACAAAACTACAACAGTAACAACAATGAAAAAAAGGAAACGGTGAAAAAGGAAAGCGTGCTCCATGTATCTTTATAACACCGACGTCTATTAAAAAACCAACAGAAAGCACAAAACGGCGTGAGGACCATAGTAAGGATGGTCATCACCCTGGTTAAAGGGAAATACGCCACTGTACGCTTCTGTCAGGAATTAAATGAGATTTAATTCAACTAGTCAATCTATTTCGAGTGTGTGACTGGGCAGTGAGTACTTATGTCCGATGTGAGGCAGGAATCCAGTGTCAGAATGTAGTGTCCAGAGTTTATCTAACAGATGACCCACCAGGCCGGGGGCAAAATCACTTCCAGCGTGACGGTCAGGTACATAGGTACTCACCACCCAGTGACAAACTCGGTACATAGGTACTCACCACCCAGTGACAAACTCAACATAATGTTCATTACATCTCATCCGTACGAAGGTCTCATTTTCTTTATCATTCCTTGTCTGCCATAGGGGCACGAGGATGTTTTTGTAATTTCGGTGACGAGAAACATGTGCCTTCACTTTAAAATCTACGCCCATAAAACGTTATCAGTTAATCATTTGACTCCCGCATCCTGACCATCAGCATCCTGTATCGTCAGCCGTGCTCATCTCATTTCATCTCTCTCCCTCACTGGGATCGGCGGTAGTCGCCACGCTCGATGTCACAAGTTTTCTCCAGGTAACACGATTAAGAGATCTGTGGGCGACCTTCTGGATCTCCAGACCACAGACTTCAGCGATGTTGTAGAAATACATGTAGGTGTGTGATCGTCCCTTTCTTCTCCTCGCTTCAACTTTCCCCTGCAGGACCGTTGACCTCAGATCTGTTTTAATGTTTCTGATCGCATGGCCTACGTATTTCAACTTTCTTTTGTTGATCTCTGTCAGCAGGTGGCGCCTGACATTCAGTTCTTTAACACACTATCGTTTGTTCTTCTGTCTGTCCGTTTGACTCTGAGAAGTCGTCTATAGAGCCACATTTCTGCCACATTGATTTTTTTCTTCGTCTTTTCTTAGTGTCCAGGCTTTGCAACCATACATTAAAACAGACCAAACCAAAATTTTCAGGATTCTTAGTTTTAAATGTTTGGGAAGCCCTCTGTCTTTCCATACGTTGTTTAACTGGACCGTTTTTTGTTTTGTCATGCCAATTTTTGTTTTCATATCATTTGCTTGTACTGATCCTAGATACTTGAAATGTTGGACATTTTCTTAGTCTGTTTTATTTATTTGAATGTTTGGATGTTCTTGGCCTTCTTTTCTCATTATGTGTATCACTTTTGGGTTTTTTTAGCATTCAGTTTCAATCCCGTAGCCTGTTGCATCTACTCGGTAGAGAATTTTCTTCGTGCTTGTGATATCTGCCATTAATGCAGTGTCGTCCACGTATCTCAGGTTGGTGATGTTCCTTCTTCCAAAATTTGTTTCCCATCTCATAAATCTGCCTCTCTAACGACCTGCTTTGTGTAAAGTTAAAAAGATGAGGCGAAAGAATGCAGCCCTGTCTGACTCTTTTTTTAATGCCAAAATATTCGCAGTGTGCACCATTTCATCTGATAGTCGCTTTTTGTTCTTTATATAACGCTGCTATAAGTGACACCAAATGTTTGGGGAAGCCCATCTGTGCCATTGTGTTAAACAGTTGATGGTGTATGACACTGTCGGCAAGGCCTTTGACAGTGACAGTGACAGTGTCAACCATGCAAGCAAAGCAAAAGCTTAACCCTTTAATTCCCTCACCCTATCCACCAGCTTTCTGAGGAAGCTGGTGGATAGGGTCATACTCATCATGTGCCCTGCCGCATGACAGTGGTGGTCATGGCCCTTCATACGAATCTGTCTTTTGTCGCTGCAAGTACATCTCCCATCCTCTCCGTCTTTGTCCATTCCACAAGCTCGTCCAATATTAAGTATAAAATATCCTATAAATATTGTTTGTCTTTTCCTCGTCGTCTTCACTTATGTTCTGTTTGTGTTTGCCTCTTTCCAGACTGTTTTGTTTGTTTTCTTTGCTGTCGATGAAACTCTCAACATTCTTCTTAGAAACCACATTTCAGCTGCCTCAATTTTGTTCTGTCCATGCCTTACATCTGTACAAGTATTGGTTCTACATTGTATATAACACTGAAGAACCCTCTCCCTAATGGTAATTGACAGACATTTATTGGTAAGAACTCTTCATTTTCTTGTGTGCTGTTTTCACTTGGCCGATTCTGCTGGTTATTTTAATGTGCATCTGCCGTTTGGTAATATGACTATTCCCAGATATTTAAACTTAACAACTTGTCTGAGTGTTGTGCCATTTACTGTTATTTTGCATGAGGGGATTTCTTGTTTTTTATACTGATTTCCATGATTTCTGTCTTCTTGCTATTTAGCTTCAGCCCGTTATTTCTGCTTTACATTTCTATTATCTTCATAAGATTTTGTTGGTCTTTTTCATTTTCTGCAATTAGAATAGTGTCATCTATGTAACAAAGAATGTTTAACATTTTTCCTCTGATCTTTATCCCAGGGCATTCTTCTTGGTTTTTCATAATGGTTTCGTTGTAAAGTGAGAACAAACCTGGTGACAGAACACATCTCTGCCTAACCCCTCTTTTGAAAAGAGCTATATCATTTTCTACTCTCATTGCTGCTGTACATTAAAAAAGTACATTAAAGACCTTTTTGAATATAACAGAAACGAAGAACACATTATAACAAAGAACGTTGAAGGATCACCCATAATGAAAGATGAAGTTAGAGCAGCACTGAAACGATGAAACCAGGAAAAAACCCAGGACCAGACAATATTACTACAGAGATGATTGAAGCCCTGGAGGAATTTGGTATTGAAAAAATAACAGTCCTCCTAAATGAAACCTATGACACTGAAAAAATCCCCAAAGATATGTCAAAATCAATTTTCATTGCTCTTCCAAAGAAAACAGGGACTATAGAATGTGAACTCCATCGCACAATAAGCTTGATGAGTCACTTAACAAAAATCCTATAACAATAATCATGACGAGGCCAAGGAATAGAACCAAAAGAGAAATAGCAGAAGAACAGCGTGGATTTGTAGAAGGGAAGGTAACTAGTAATGCCATATACATCCTAAGAACCATCATAGAGAGGTCAGTTGAGCTGAATAAGGATTTATAAAAAGTAACTTTTAATGCCATTTACATCCTTAGAACTATCATAGAGAGGTCAGCTGAGTTGAATAAGGATTTATGTTTATGCTTTGTCGATTATACCCAGGCTTTTGATTGGGTATGACATGAAGAATTGATCAACCAACTAGAAAGACTCAATATTGATGAAAAAGACCTACGAATAATCAGAAATATGTATTGGGAACAAACAGCTGCTATGAGAATAAAAAACAACATAAGCTTCCAAAATATCACAGGAGTCAGACAAGGTTGTGTTCTGTCACCAGATCTGTTTTCACTTTATACAGCGAAAACATCATGAGAAAACTAGAAGAGTACTCTGGATCAAAGGTTGGAGGAAAAATAATAAACAACATTCGTTACGCAGATGACATCGTGCTAATTACAGAAAATGAAAGGGACCTACAAAACCTTGTGAATATAATAGAAACAGAAAAAAAGGGTTGGAGCTAAATAACAAGAAGACTGAAGTCATGGTAATCAGTAAAAACATGAAATCCCCCCATGCAAAATAACAGCAAACGGCGCAACCTTGAGACAGGTTGATAAGTTTAAATATCTGGGAACGATCATTTCACCAGATGCACATCAGAAATAGCCAGCAGGAACGGCCATGCCAAAACAGCATTCAAGAAGATGAAAGGCATTCTTACCAACAAATGCGTATCAATTAACATCAGGAAGAGAGTTCTTGAATGTTATATAGAACCGATAATGTTATACGGTTGTGAGGCATGGACAATCAACAAGCAAAGCCAGAACAAGATTGAGGCAGCCGAGATGTGATTTCTAAGAAGAATGTTGAGAGTTCCATGGACAGAAATAAAAAAACAAACGAGACATTCTTGATTGAAGCAGACACAAGAAGATCATTCATAGGGAAGATTTGGAAAAGACAAGCAACATTTATAGGCCATTTTATGAGGAAAAGGGAATAAGCACACTTGGTCACAACAGGAAAGGTGGAGGGAAAGAGAGCACAAGGTAGACCCATGGACAAAATATTGGATGGACTTGCGGGGTGGCTGAGGACGGAGAGGGTGGAAGATGTACTTGCAGCAGCAAGGGATAGATACATATGGAGGGCCATGATCGCCAATGCCATGCGGCAGGGTACTTGATGATGATGGTAATTGCTGCTGTTTGTTCTAGTATTCTTACATTCTTTCCATCAACACCGAGCCTATCTAACTGGTTGATCAATTCTACGTGTCTTACCCAATCAAAAGCCGTGGTATTATCAACAAAACATGAATATAAAATCTTATTCAAGTCAACCGATCTTTCTGTGAGAGTTCTTAGGATGTATATAGCATTAATAGATCCTTTCCCTTGTCCTCATTATGATTATTCTTAATAGAACATTTTGTCACATGTCTCATCAAGCTGATTGTACGATGGAGTCCGCATTCTATAGCCCTTGCTGTTCAGTGAAAATCGATTTTGACCGATTTTTAGGGAATTTTCCGGTGTCAAAAATTTCATTTAGAAGGATTGTTGATTTTTTTGTTTTCAATAGTAAATTCACCTAGATCCTCTGTCATTTCTGTATTGTCTGGCCCTGCAGCTTTGCGTGTTTTCATCTTTTTCATCGCTGCTCTATCTTTCATCATTGGTGATCCTTCAACATTCTTTATTATGATGTGTTCTTCCTTTCTGTCATCGTCAAAAAGGTCTTTAATGTATGCTCCCCATCTGTCTAATGTTTTCTCTTTTTCCATGATAATCGTACCATCTTTAGATTATAAGCAAACCAATTGATGTGCTCGTGTTTTTCCTGTGGGCAGTTTTTTCGGTGTTTCTGTACGTCAACTTAAGATCTGTGTAGGTCTTCTATTTCTATGCACTTTGTTTCCAGCCAAGGTTCCTAAACTTCATTGCACCTACTTCTGATTTCTTTATGTATCTTTTTTGTATTCTTCCTCTTTTCCTTTTGCCCTTTTTTTCACAAGCTTCATTCATCGAGTTTATCAACTTTGACCATTGTCATTCACTGTCACCAACGTCTCCAGAGCATTGAATTTGCTTTGGAAATATACCATAAATTTTGCTCGAGTCTATTGCTCTGTCTTAAAGAGTCAAATAATTAATTTGGTGTTAGTTTTGGTTTGTTTTCTTCTCTTTAGTTTCAACCTGAATTTTCTCACTACAGGATTGTGGTCACTGTTGCAGCCTGTGCCTGGTCATGTTTTTGTTATCAGTAAAGAATTTCTAAACCTTTTATCTATCAGAATGTAATCAGTTTGATTTCTTGTGCTGTCTCTTGGTTCGTTCATGCCCATTTTCTTCTTCTATTAAGTTGTTCAAACTAAGCGTGTCCTATTGACGAATTCATTTTTATGTACTTGTGCACACAATTTTCTCTCACCTTTCACACAGTGTGCCAAGGCCATGAAGTCCAACTATGTCATCTACCTTTTCCTGTTCCATTTTAGCATTAAAATTTCCCATTATCATTGTACATGTAATGTCCTGCGATTTACACTGATCCTTGGCTGTCTCTAAATCTTCGTAGAAGTTGTCAATTTCATCCTCAGTACATGTTTGTGCGGATGCTGGTGCATGTACTTGGATGATGTTGATATCAAATGGCTTGTCCTCCATCTGATACAGCCCAGTATCCTTTGATAGACTTTGACTTGTCACTATCTACTATGATGCCTACCCCTCTTTCATGTGTGTCCCCACCACATTATATAATCTTATGCTTGCCTGGTGTTATCATACCTGCTCCCTTCCATCTCATCTCCCACAGTCCTAAAATACTGATGTTAAGCCTTTCCATCTCTGTCTTGATATTTTCTACTTTTCCTTTTCGCAGTAACGTTCTTACACTCCAAGCTGCTTTTTTTTTTAATCTGATCGCAGTAGCTTGATCAGCTTGATGACGATCGGCATGATATTCCCTACTGAACGAAGGTATTTCATTGGAGCCCCTACATGTATTTATGTCGTGTAGTTTTCTTTTCTTTTGGCTGGCCATGACTTTCAAGGGAGCATACGATGGTGGATTCCCGTTGCCTTCCATCGGTTTTTGTACGTACTCTCCACAAGCCTTTGTCTTTCCCACGACAACCCACTTGGCAGTGAGGGTGATTTTCTGTCAGGGTTTTCTCCCTTAGCCTTTGTCTTTCCCACGACTACCCACTTGGCAGTGAGGGTGATTTTCTGTCAGGGTTTTCTCCCTTAGCCTTGGTCTTTCCCACGACTACCCACTTGGCAGTGAGGGTGATTTTCTGTCAGGGTTTTCTCCCTTAGCCTTGGTCTTTCCCACGACTACCCACTTGGCAGTGAGGGTGATTTTCTGTCAGGGTTTTCTCCCTTAGCCTTGGTCTCTCCCAAGACACCCACTTGGCAGTGAGGGTGATTTTCTGTCAGGGTTTTCTCCCTTAGCCTTGGTCTCTCCCAAGACACCCACTTGGCAGTGAGGGTGATTTTCTGTCAGGGTTTTCTCCCTTAGCCTTGGTCTCTCCCAAGACACCCACTTGGCAGTGAGGGTGATTTTCTGTCAGGGTTTTCTCCCTTAGCCTTGGTCTCTCCCAAGACACCCACAAGGCAGTGGTGCTATTTACCCACAGCTGGGGGTCTGGTTCGTGGGCACAAGGGCATGTCCACATGCCAGTGGGCCTTCGTGCTGCATATCTGAGGGCCAGACCTCCATCGAGTCCCTCGAGTTTAGCCAGAGTCCGTGAGATGTTCAGTCACCGTGTGTCGCCACGTGGAGGCACAGCGTAGGGCTTGCTGATGGATAGGCTATGTAATGACAGAGAGACATTTACGCACTCTGCTCTCCTTTTCACAGAGTTACAATCAGCAGTGCTTGCCAGCGGTTCAGGTTGAAAGCGAGATATGACGAGCACACAGTCACTAGCCAACACGTCAGACAGGTCACATCAGCCATGTGGATAGGGTGAGGGATTCAAAGGATTCAGTTTTTGCAGTTGGTGGACAGAGTGTGGGAGTCAAAGGATTACTGTATTTATTCATTTGTTCACTGCATATTTGTCCAACAGAGCTTGGGACATGCTCTTGTCTTTGCTTAAAAGTTTGCCCTAGAATTTCCTAAACACGAAGTCAGTGTATACCCTGTGGCAGTCAGTACTGTCTCAAAGTTGACGTCTCCGTTAATGTCGTGGAAGTGCTCGCGACACCAGTGTTGTGTGCGAAAAATATGCATTCTGTCACACATCCGTACTGTAGCACTTGTTTATCCAGCTGCTAAAAGTCTCTCTAGAAAACTTAATCGGGTTGTGTGACTTCACGTATGAAATAAACGACTTTTCATTATCATTGCAATCTTTTCTGTTCTTGTCATGTATTTTATCAGTGGCAGCCACAATTTGTCATTTACAAACAGTAAACCATTAACAAGAGCACCCAAGACACCCTATGCCCTGATCTAAACTATCCAGAATCAGAACCAGAACCACTTTTAAGTGAAACTGAAGCAGCCACCGAACAGTTACAATCAAGAAAATCCCCAGGAATTGACAATGTTCCAGGAGAATTGTAAAAGCATACTGGAAAAGAAGACCTAAAAGCAATGCACAATCTTTGTTGTAAAATCTGGAATACTCACCAGTGGCCAATTGACTGGAAACTTCAAGAATTTGTGATGCTTTATAAAATGGCAATGTCAAAGATTGTAATAATCACAGAACCATTGTCCTAATCAGCCATGCCGGTAAGATTTTGCTCATAACTCTTCTCACCAGATTGAAGCCCAAGATAGAAGAACTATCTGACTGCCAGGCAGGCTACAGATCCAACAGAGGCACAACTGATATGTTATTTATATTACAAATACTCATAACAACTGATATGTTATTTATATTACAAATACTCACAGACAAAATGAAAAGCTCTGATGAAGATGTTGTCATTTTCATATACTAAAGCATTTGATAATAATAATAATATATTTTATTTATATAGCGCAAAATCTTGACAAAATCAAATCTAAGCGTCATTCGTCTCCACCTATTCAACACAATGGTAAAAATGGCTTTCCAAAACATCTCATTTCATTACTTGCCTCATTATACAAAGACCAAAAGGTTACAATTAGATGGAACAGTCAGCAGTCAACAGTCTCAACATCCACAGGGAGTTAGACAAGGTTGTATCCTTTCGGCGTATCTCTTTAACATTTATATGGAACAAGCCATGAGAGATGCTGATTTTGAAGGTATGGTTATAAAGATAGGAGGAAAAAACTTACAAACCTGCGCTATGCCGATGATACTGTGCTATTAGCAGGCAACATTATCAGAATGAAAAGAATTCTATACAGGGTGGATGCAGGAGCAAAAAGGTTGGCCTAACTTGACAGCCAAGAAAACAAAACTGCTACATATTAAAAAGACAATGAAAACAATCTTAATAAAGTTCCTTTCGAAAACATTCATCATCATCATCATCATGTGTTCTGCCGCATGGCGTTGGCGATCATGGCCCTCCATATGTATCTATCCCTTGTTGCCGCAAGCACATCTTCCATGCTCTCTGTCCTCAGCCACCCTGCAAGTCCGTCCAATATTTTCTCCCTGGGTCTACCTAGCGCTCTCTTTCCCTCCACCTTTCCTGTTGTGACCAAGTGCTCCAATTCCTCTTTCCTCATAAAATGGCCTATAAATGTTGCCAGTTTTTTTCCAAATCTTCCTTATGAATGATCTTCTTGTGTCTGCCTCCATCAAGACTATCTCGCTTGTTTCCTTTGCTGTCCATGGAACTCAACATTCTTCTTAGAAACCACACCTCGGCTGCCTCAATCTTGTTCTGGCTTTGCTTGTTGATTGTCCATGCCTCAACTCTTCCTGACGTTAATTGACAGGCATTTGTTGGTAAGAATGCTTTTCATCTTCTTGAATGCTGTTTTGGCTTGGCTGATTCTGCTGGCTATTTCTGATGTGCAATCTGCCGTCTAATGCGATGACCATTCTCAGATATTTAAACTTATCAACCTGTCTCAAAATCGTGCCGTTTGCTGTTATTTTGCATGAGGGGATTTCATGGGGTTGTTTTGTTTTGTTTTGTTTCTTTGTTTTTAGTTACTGATTATCATGACTTCTGTAAAAAAAAACATGAAATCCCCTCATGCAAAATAACAGCAAACAGCACAACTTTGGAAAATATTACAGATTTTAAATATCTTGGTTCTATAAAAATTGATGATGGAACCTGCTCTGAAGACATCAAAATAAAAATTGGATTGGCAAAGTAAAAAATAGTCCAACTTCACAATGTCTGGAAAGACATGGGCATACCGAATGGCCTAGAAATTAAACTTTTAAAATGTTTGATCTGGTCAATCATGATATGTGGCTGCGAAGCCTGGATTCTCAGAAAAGCTGATTGCAAAAGAACTGAGGCAATAGAGATGTGGTTTTATCAGAGGCTACTACGTGTCAAATGGACAGTTAGAAGAAATAATGAAAGTGTCCTGCAAGAACTTAACACCAGAAAATTACTAGCAGCCATCAACAAGAGAAAACTAAAACACACTGGCCATGTAGCAAGAACACAGACCTCATTGGCATCCATTTTTCAAGGAAAACAGAGGCAAAGAAGAAGAAAGGCAGACCTCTAATCTCATACTTCGAGAACATAACCAACGCCTAAATATTCAAAAATTGTCCACTAAAGTCAAAACAGCCGTTTGGAAGAGTAGTGTTGTCAAAGAATGCAGCGCCAACACTGAACGTGGCGACCCAACAGGTGAGAAACCATTAACGGTTGTCCTTGTCCTTCATGGGGATGCTGGGGTTTCTGTCAGGATTATTAGTATTATCATCATCATCATCATCAAGTGTCTTGCCACACGGCGTTGGCAATCATGGCCCTCCATATGTATCTGTCCCTAACAGGATTGTGGTCACTGTTGCAGTCTGTAGTATTTTTGCTGTCAGCAAAGAATTTGTTATTAATCAGGATGCAGTCAATTTGATTTTTGGATTACCTTCTGGACTTACCCATTTCCATTTTCTTGTTAGGCTGCTCAAACCAGATGTTTCCTACTATGAACTCATTCATCTGTGCCCATTCCACAAGTTTCTCTCCCCTTTACCAAGGCCATGAGGTCCAACTATATCCTCCACCCTCACCTGTCCCACTTTAGCATTAAAATCTCCATTATTATTGTTACTTCCTGTGATTTACATTGAGCCTTGGCCATCTCTAATGCTTCATAGAAGTTGTCAATTTCGTCCTGAGTACTTGTGGATGTTGGTGCATACACTTGGATGATGTTGATATCAAATGGCTTGCCATCCAATTTAACCAGCAAAACTATGTTGGACACATCCCAGTATCCCATAACTGCTTTTGACTTGCCCCTTTCTTCATGATGCCTACTCCTCTTCCATGTGAGTTTCCACCAGAACATATTGTTGTATGCTCTCCTGATGTTATCACGCCTGCCCCCTTCCATCTCACTTCCCCTGGTCCTAAAATATTGATGTTAAGCCTTTGCATCTCAATCTTGACACTTTCTAGTTTTTCCCTTTTGCAGCAATGTCCTCACGGTCCACGTTGCAATTTCTGTATTTTTCAGTTTGAACACAGAAGCTTGCAGACGGTCTTGTGTCACCTGTGCAGCATAACCGTCCCTACCGGACGAAGGTGCAACATAGGAGCCCCGATTTACGTCGTTATCCTCATTTTACTTGCTTTGGCTTGACATGATTTATCTTAGGGAAAATACGTTGGTGGTTTCTCGCTACTTTCCATCGGTTTGTGTGTGGACTCTCCGCCAGCCTTTGTCATTCCCACAACAACCTACAAGTGTCCACATATTTACGCAATACTGGTTTTATTTCAAATACCCCATTTGCTACTATGCACACTTTGGGTTACTACCAACAGAAATGTTATATGATGGGCATACTGAAATACGACTGGACTTGAAAAGATACAAGTATTAACCTGTGTAATTTTGGAAATATCTCTGAACGAGATATGTTTTCATGTGTATTTTTAAAGTAAAGAGACAACTGCCTAGTGTTCAAGATACCAGGAGAGCGTTCCAAGTTCATCATCATCGCCAAGTGCCCTGCCACATGGCGTTGGCGATCGTAGCCCTCCATATGTATCTGTCCCTTGCTGCGCAAGCACATCTTCCACCCTCTCAGTCCTCAGCCACCCTGCAAGTCCGTCCAACATGTTCTCCCTTGGTCAACCTCGAGCCCTCTTTCCCTCCAGCTTTCCTGTTGTGACCAAGTGCTGTAACTGCAAGTTCCTCATAAAATGGCTTATAAAAGTTGCCTGTCTTTTCCAAATCTTCCTAACGAATGATCTTGTATCTGCATCCATCAAAACTGTCTCGTTTGTTTTCTTTGTTGTCCATGGAACTCTCAACATTCTCCTTAGAACCACATCTCGGCTGCCTCAATCTTGTTCTGGCTTTGCTTGTTGACTGTCCACGCCTCACAAACGTATAACATTATCGGTTCTATATAACATTCAAAAACTCTCTTCCTGATGTTAATTGATAGGCATTCGTTGGTAAAAATACCTTTCATCTTCTTGAATGCTGTTTTGGCTTGGCCGATTCTGTTGGCTATTTCTGATGTGCATCTGCCGTCTAATAGGATGATCAACCTGTCTCAAGGTTGTGCCATTTGCTGTTATTTTGCATGAGGGGATTTCATGTTTTTTACTGATTACCATGATTTCTGTCTTCTTGCTATTTAGCTCCAACCCTTTATTTTTTACTATTTCTATTATCTTCACAGGGTTTTATAGGTCCCTTTCATTTTCTGCAATTAGCATGGTGTCATCTACGTAACGAATGTTATCATTTTTCCTCCAACCTTTAATCCAGGGTACTCAAGGTTTCTCATGATGGTTTCCCTGTAAAGAGAAAACAGATCCGGTGACAGAACACAACCTTGCCTGACTCCTCTTTTGATATTTTAAAAGGCGTTTATGCCGTTTTCTATTCTGATCGCAGCTGTTTGTTCCCAATGCATATTTCTGATTATTCATAGATCTTTTTTATCAGTATTGAGTCTTTCTAGTTGGTTGATCAATTCATCATGTCTTACCCGATCGAAAGCCTTGGTATAAGTAAAAAAGCATAAATATAAATCCTTATTCAACTCGATTGACCTCTCTATGACAGTTCTTCGACAAATCCACACTGTTCTTCTGCTATTTTTCTTTTGATTCTATTCCTTGTCCTCATCATGATTGTTCTTAATAAGATTTTTGTTACATGACTCATCAAACTGATTATGCGATGGAGTTCACATTCTATAGCCCCTGTTTTCTTTGGAAGAGCAATGAAAATTGATTTTGACATATCTTTGGGGATTTTTCCAGTCATATTTTTCATTTAGGAGGACTGTTATTTTTTCAATACCAAATTCCTCCAGGGTTTCAATCATCTCTGTAGTAATGTTGTCTGGTCCTGGGGCTTTCTTTGGTTTCATCTTTTTCAGTGCTGCTCTAACTTCATCTTTCGTTATGGGTGGTCCTTCAGTGTTCTTTCTTATGTGTTCTTCGTTTCTGTCATCGTCAAATAGGTCTTTAATGTACTCTCCCCATCTGTATATTTTGTCTTTTTCCGTGACAAGCGTACCATCTTTCGATTTTAACCAACCAGTTGATGTGCATGTCTTTTTCTTGTGGACAATTTCTTCAATTCATCTGTACATACCCTGAGGATCCGTTTCGTGTTGGTCTTGTATTTCTTTGCACTTTGTTTTCAGCCAAGCTTCATTTCACCTATTCCTGCTTTGTTTATTTTCCTGTATCTTTCCTCTCCCTTTGCCTTCCTCCGTTCTTCCATCAAGCCTAGAATTTCTTTTGTCATCCAGTTCTTTTTTGCTTTTCTATCTACTTTAGGAATTTCTTCACAAGCTTCATTTATCGTGTTTCTCAACTTTGTCCATTGTTCCTCAGTGTCACCAACGTCTTCCAGAGCACCAAATTTGTTTTAAACATATAATATAGGCCTACATGTTTTTACGTATCGCTTCAACTGTCTTTAAGAGTCCAAGATTTAGTTTGATGTTGCTTTTGGTCTGTTTCCTTTTTCTTCATTTCAGCCTAGATATTCCCATTACAGGACTGTGGTCAATGTTGCAGTCTGCACCTGGTAGTGTTCCAAGTTGTTGTGCCCAAAACTGTGAAGGATTTCTATTCACAGGGAATTAGAATCAGGTGCAGTTAAGAGAGAACCTCTTTGAGATATGACAGCTCTGGCAGGTTTATAGGACAGGAGAGAAGTTTTGACATATACGCTGACATTGAATTCGAACACAGCTTCGAATACGAATACAAATGATTACTGTTTTAGGCTGTCAGCCCATTCACAGGGAACACAGGGGAGGGGGCGGTGGTCAGTGAAACACTGTCACTGACAAACATGGGGGACTTTTAACATGATCATACATCGTGACCTGGTAACCATGTCATGGTTATGTTACAGTCATACGTCACGCATCACTTTTAACATGATCATACATCGCCACCTGGTAACCATATCATGGTTATGTTACAGTCATACATCACGCATCACTTTTAACATGATCATACATCGCCACCTGGTACGGTAACCATGTCATGGTTATGTTACAGTCATACGTCACGCATCACTTTTAACATGATCATACATCGCCACTTGGTACGGTAACCATGTCATGGTTATGTTAGTCATACGTCACGCATCACTTTTAACATGATCATACATCGCCACCTGGTACGGTAACCATGTCATGGTTATGTTACAGTCATATGTCACGCATCACTTTTAACATGATCATACATCGCCACCTGGTACGGTAACCATGTCATGGTTATGTTAGTCATACGTCACGCATCACTTTTAACATGATCATACATCGCCACCTGGTACGGTAACCATGTCATGGTTATGTTACAGTCATACGTCACGCATCACTTTTAACATGATCATACATCGCCACCTGGTACGGTAACCATGTCATGGTTATGTTACAGTCATACATCACGCATCACTTTTAACATGATCATACATCGCCACCTGGTACGGTAACCATGTCATGGTTATGTTACCGTCATACGTCACGCATCACTTTTAACATGATCATACATCGCCACTTGGTACGGTAACCATGTCATGGTTATGTTAGTCATACGTCACGCATCACTTTTAACATGATCATACATCGCCACCTGGTACGGTAACCATGTCATGGTTATGTTACAGTCATACGTCACGCATCACTTTTAACATGATCATACATCGCCACCTGGTACGGTAACCATGTCATGGTTATGTTAGTCATACGTCACGCATCACTTTTAACATGATCATACATCGCCACCTGGTACGGTAACCATGTCATGGTTATGTTACAGTCATACGTCACGCATCACTTTTAACATGATCATACATCGCCACCTGGTACGGTAACCATGTCATGGTTATGTTACAGTCATACGTCACACATCACCAATATATACAGTCACTGGTGGTGAAAAACTTGTTTCAGTCTGTCAGTTACGTGGAGGATAAATCGGTCTTGTTTTCTAACGTGTCCACTTGAAATATCTGTGCTCGTGACAGCCCCAGCATTAGAACTTTCGTCTTATTCTTGGCTGGAACTACTGATAGGTTTGTTCATTTTCTTGCTCATTTCATTGAGAACTGCCATGATACCATTGGCTGTGACGGGTTGTCAGTAGGCCTGTGTTGCTGGTGTGAATCACCGATATCAGTTACACTGCTGACACTGTTCTCACTATGTGCACAAGTTTGATCGTCTAATAGAACATGTCTTTCGTTACTGTCTGTTTCTCTTTACCGTACACACAGTGGACAGTTTCTGTGTCAACAATATCAACATTCTTTTCTTCGCCTGACCCGTTTTGGTTGTGGTATTCTAGAAGTGTCTAGGTGTGCAGTCGTGTCACTCATGTTTGGATACAATCATGTTCAACAGGCCATGTTTCTCATGGATACAAACATGTTCAACAGGCCATGTTTCTCATGGATACAAACATGTTCAACAGGCCATGTTTCTCATGGATACAAACATGTTCAACAAGCCATGTTTCTCATGGATACAAACATGTTCAACAGGCCATGTTTCTCATGGATACAAACATGTTCAACAGGCCATGTTTCTCATGGATACAAACATGTTCAACAGGCCATGTTTCTCATGGATACAATCATGTTCAACAGACCATGTTTCTCATGGATACAATCATGTTCAACAGGCCATGTTTCTCATGGATACAAACATGTTCAACAGGCCATGTTTCTCATGGATACAAACATGTTCAACAGGCCATGTTTCTCATGGATACAAACATGTTCAACAGGCCATGTTTCTCATGGATACAAACATGTTCAACAGGCCATGTTTCTCATGGATACAAACATGTTCAACAGGCCATGTTTCTCATGGATACAAACAAACATGTTCAACAGGCCATGTTTCTCATGGATACAAACATGTTCAACAGGCCATGTTTCTCACGGATACAAACAAACATGTTCAACAGGCCATGTTTCTCATGGATACAAACATGTTCAACAGGCCATGTTTCTCATGGATACAAACATGTTCAACAGGCCATGTTTCTCATGGATACAAACAAACATGTTCAACAGGCCATGTTTCTCATGGATACAAACATGTTCAACAGGCCATGTTTCTCACGGATACAAACATGTTCAACAGGCCATGTTTCTCATGGATAAAAACATGTTCAACAGGCCATGTTTCTCATGGATACAAACAAACATGTTCAACAGGCCATGTTTCTCATGGATACAAACATGTTCAACAGGCCATGTTTCTCATGGATACAATCATGTTCAACAGGCCATGTTTCTCATGGATATAAACAAACATGTTCAACAGGCCATGTTTCTCATGGATACAAACATGTTCAACAGGCCATGTTTCTCATGGATACAATCATGTTCAACAGGCCATGTTTCTCATGGATACAAACATGTTCAACAGGCCATGTTTCTCATGGATACAATCATGTTCAACAGGCCATGTTTCTCATGGATACAAACATGTTCAACAGGCCATGTTTCTCATGGATACAAACATGTTCAACAGGCCATGTTTCTCATGGATACAATCATGTTCAACAGGCCATGTTTCTCATGGATACAAACATGTTCAACAGGCCATGTTTCTCATGGATACAAACATGTTCAACAGGCCATGTTTCTCATGGATACAATCATGTTCAACAGGTCATGTTTCTCATGGATACAAACATGTTCAACAGGCCATGTTTCTCATGGATACAAACAAACATGTTCAACAGGCCATGTTTCTCATGGATACAAACATGTTCAACAGGCCATGTTTCTCACGGATACAAACATGTTCAACAGGCCATGTTTCTCATGGATAAAAACATGTTCAACAGGCCATGTTTCTCATGGATACAAACATGTTCAACAGGCCATGTTTCTCATGGATATAAACAAACATGTTCAACAGGCCATGTTTCTCATGGATACAAACATGTTCAACAGGCCATGTTTCTCATGGATACAATCATGTTCAACAGGCCATGTTTCTCATGGATACAAACATGTTCAACAGGCCATGTTTCTCATGGATACAATCATGTTCAACAGGCCATGTTTCTCATGGATACAAACATGTTCAACAGGCCATGTTTCTCATGGATACAAACATGTTCAACAGGCCATGTTTCTCATGGATACAATCATGTTCAACAGGCCATGTTTCTCATGGATACAAACATGTTCAACAGGCCATGTTTCTCATGGATACAAACATGTTCAACAGGCCATGTTTCTCATGGATACAATCATGTTCAACAGGTCATGTTTCTCATGGATACAAACATGTTCAACAGGCCATGTTTCTCATGGATACAAACATGTTCAACAGGCCATGTTTCTCATGGATACAAACAATCATGTTCAACAGGCCATGTTTCTCATGCTGACTCAGGTACATAGAAAGGGGTAGAGCTGTCGTACTGGACTGTGTCACATATCATAATATTGTCAGCTGGCCTTGTATAAAACAAACATGGTGGGGTGGGAAGAAACAAACCAGAGGGAGAGGAAACCAGGCTTGCCTGATCTTTCTCAAGTGTCCTGGGAGCCTCAGCCCTTCGTCCGTCCCTGTAAATCTGAGATGTGTGAATCTAGACACTTTCTCCTGTACACAGCACTGTAGCCTCCGTCTTGTGTTGCAGTGAGTTTATTGGCACCCGTTTTCGTCAGCCGTAACACCACTGTCTGGTTGCCCCTACCCTCAATTTTGAAGGATGCAAGAATTTTTGTCTTGCAGCACTGTGTTAAGAGAACTTTGTAAAGACGCTGGAAGTCCTTGAATAGGCATGCTGGACGACTTTGAAATGAAAAAAACAATGTTTTTGTACCCTTTTCTGAACGAGCGTCTTGTCACAAAATGAAAAATGAAGGCACGACTCTGAGAGCAGAATGTGGCTATTGCTTTGATAGGAAGCCATTGTGACCTTGTTTTCTCTGGAGTGCTTTTGCACTTACCATTTGTTCTCCCGTAGAATAACCGGAACTGCAATGTTTTGGGTGTGTTTGAGTTTGGATAGAGGGTCCACTAAACAGTGGTCTGGTCAAGATAAAATGACACACACAGACTTTGTGACATCGGCACTCATACAAAGATGATAACTGTTGATGTTTAATTTTACAGCATACAGTCTGTGTTCAAAGAAAAACATTAAAAAAATTGTTATGCTTCAAAAAGCAATGAATGTTTTATAAAAAAAATTTAAAAAATTTAAAAAAAAGAGGGGCGGGGGAATGTGGAAAAAAAGTCACACGCACATAAAAACATCAAAGGGAAGAAACTGTGAAAAACTGTTCAAAGAACACATAGACTATAATCCTGATCATAATTGCAGCAATGTGTCAGTCGACTAACCTTTGAGTTTGATTACACAAAGTCTAACAAAGCTGGAAAATGCCAATGTAGGAGTTGATCAGCGCCAGATTAAAGACAAAAAAGTCCAGGAACACACACACACACACACACACAAAGTACATTTTTTTCACCTATCAAACTATTACTGCCGAGTGTTCTCCTCATCCATTCTAACGTCTGTCATAACCAGTCGTTCTCCTCACCTGTTCTAACATGTCATAACCAGTCGTTCTCCTCACCTGTTCTAACATGTCATAACCAGTCGTTCTCCTCACCTGTTCTAACATGTCATAACCATTCTCCTAACCTGTTCTAACATGTCATAACCAGTCATTCTCATCTGTTCTAACGTGTCATAACCAGTTATTCTCCTCATCTGTTCTAACTCTGTCATAACCAGTCATTCTCCTAACCTGTCTAACATGTCATAACCAGTCATTCTCATCTGTTCTAACGTGTCATAACCAGTTATTCTCATCTGTTCTAACGTCTGTCATAACCAGTCATTCTCCTAACCTGTTCTAACACGTCATAACCAGTCGTTCTCCTCACCTGTTCCAACGTGTCATAACCAGTCGTTCTCCTCACCTGTTCTAATGTGTCATAACCAGTCATTCTCCTAACCTGTTCTAACGTGTCATAACCAGTCGTTCTCCTCACCTGTTCTAACGTGTCATAACCAGTCATTCTCCTAACCTGTTCTAACGTGTCATAACCAGTCGTTCTCCCCACCTGTTCTAATGTGTCATAACCAGTCATTCTCCTCATCTGTTCTAACATCTGTCATAAACAATCGTTCTCCTAAAAAAACAAAAAAACAAAAACAAAAAAAAACAGAAAGAAAAAAAAATCAAGTACACATATCAATGCACTCGTGCACATAATCTAAGGAAATGCATCTCGAGTTGACCACTCCGTCCAATTTATCACACACACTAAAACATAAAAACGGGCCTAAATTACCTAAAAGTGCTTCGCATACTTCATTTCCTTGAAGCCAAAAATGCACTTAAATACATGTACCCAATTTCCATTTCCTGAGAGAAAGCACGGAAGGCTTTATTGAGCACATTCAGATGAATGGACCAGCAAGGAAGAAAATGATAGGAAGAAATGACAAAGCAAAGGAACATGGCAGAAACAGAGTAAACATTAAAGAGGAAAATTGTAGCACATAATTTCCAGAAGATGGGGATACTATTTATACTGAAAGAGCTCCCAGCATCCCCACAGGGGAATGATAATATGATTAAGTCCCAGCACATTCACAAGACAAAATGTAAAAGCTGTGATAATTTTTAATTCAGTTGACATAGGCAGCGTTACATACCAATATAAACGGGTTCAAAGATACAAATACTGTTCAGTTTACACATTCCATTACTTGTTTACTACACAATGTGAACACAAATTCGTGAGCGCAATATATTTTCAAAGCCATACACAAATATTTTTTAAAAGCCATACACATTATTCTTTCAAAGACATACAAATTATTCTCTCAAATGTACACGTTCTTCTTTCAAAGGTATACATATTTTGCTTTCAAAAGCATATACGTTCTTCTTTCAAAGGTATACATATTACTCTTTCAAGTTTCATATACGTTCTTTCAAAGGTAAACATATTACTCTTTCATATACGTTCTTCTTTCAAAGGTATACATATTATTCTTTCATATACGTTATTCTTTCAAAGGTATACATATTATTCTTTCATATACGTCATTCTTTCAAAGGTATACATATTATTCTTTCAAAAGCATACACATTATTCTTTCAAAGTTATACACGATATTCTTTCATAGACAAATTAACATCAGCCCAAAACCAATCAACAGAAAAGTAAATCATGAGTCGGGTATCATGGGAAACAAAACAAAACAAAACAAATGAATACACAATACATGATGAGCAAGTGTCCTATAATGTCCCTTTTACACAAAAATTTAAAAAAACAACAAAGATTTGTTTCTAACTCAAGAATTTCTAGCTGCAAATCCCTATGCAGCTGAAAGACTAAAATATACCGAGAACTACTTTCACCTTTTGTGGATGCATTAGACAAAAGCACAAAATAAAGCTCTGGATAGCATATATATATAAATACAGATTGATAGATAGAAAGCTAGCTAGCTAGATATATATATACAATAGAGAGAGAGAGAGAGAGTGGAGAGAGTGAGAGAGAGAGGAGAGAGAGAGATTTATATACTTCCACTTGTAACACTTCAGCCAATTGTATCATCAAAAGGTAAAATAAAGGTAAAATACACTAAATCTATCTCTGTTTATCTCGACCTAAGAAATATGCCTGGGTCTATCCTTGCAAGAGAGAATCAAACGGTTTCAATTTGGCAAAGTAAAATCTCTTCCATCTCATCTCGGAAAACAGATGTAAACTTTTCATGAGAAGTCTGAAATCATAATCTTCAAACAGTGCAAAGAAGTCCTTAACACAACATTTAATTTGTGTTTCATCATCTCGCTTTGACACAAAAAAAACAAAAAAACAAAACAAAAAAAACTTCAAGACAGCCATCATACACATAATCATTTATTACATCACATAAAAATGGGCTCCGTTTCAGGAACAGAGATCCTGGGCAAAGAAAACAACGGGGTATTTTTTAAATTAGCACTGAATAAATTCACTACAGATCTGAGGAAACCCTTTTCAATATACAAATAAGAACAAAAAGTTGCTTAGAACTGTAAAGCTTTCCTTTTCCCTTCAAACTTTATTTATCAATTTTTGCAAAGTCAGCTTCTACCCAAAGACGAAAATGCTCAAAATACACATTTTTGTTGTACTGTGTGATTTCATCTTTGCCACCAAAGTGAAACCATTCCATATTAACAGACTTTCCATATCAATAAACACATATTAAAGAAGGAAATTATAACTACAGAAAATAACTTTTGTTCTTAAGCTAGTATAGAAAGTGGATTTCTTGGAAACAATTTTTGTTCTTAAGCTTGAACAGAAAGTCAACTGTCTGGATTTCTGACCAGTTTTGTTTCAGGCAGTGTAATCATGAAAATACACATGTCTGTAAGATCAGTTATCGTGCCCTTGAAAAAGCTTCATACGAAAAACACTCAACGCACATCGAGGGTAGCAGCATACTGTCAGAACGGTGAAAACAGAGTCTAGTATTGCCAGAAATACCTGAGAAACTGCTGTTCACACATCTTCAACAAAAAGTGCTGACTTTAGACACTATTTTGGTCTACAGGACCTTGACCTTTATGCCTTACCAGTCAAACTGACCGCTTTGTGAATCTATAACAACCATACCTCTATTATGCCTTACCTTTGAAATTAAACGTTTTGTGAGCCCTCAAAAGGCCCATACCTTTATGCCTTACCTGTCAAACTGACCGTTTTGTGAGTCCTCAAACGTTTTTATGCCTTACCTTTCAAACTGACCGTTTTTAAGTCCTAACAATCCATTTAATCCTAACATCCATCTCATGCCTTACCTATCAAACTAAATGTTTTGTGAGTCCTCAACAGTCCATAACTTTATGCCTTACCTTTCAAACTAAATGTTTTGTGAGTCCTAAAAAATCTATACCATGGACCTAAATTTGGTAATGATCAATTCATAAAAATTGAGAAAGTTCAGTCCAAACATTTTTGTCACACACACAAACACACACCACACACTCAAGTCAATATGAAATGATCATTTTTTCTTTAGAAAAAAAGGAAATCAGAAAAAAGAAAGTGGACTGGTTGTTTTTTTTGATAGCTGGTACATTGCAGATCTGATGTCTGGAGTTCAATCCTTGCCTGTAACACGCCACCTGTCCGTGTTTGGCCGCCTGTCCTGTTGGCCGCCCACCTGATGCTTCCATCATTCTGCTGCTGTCCGTTTTTCGTTTCATACATCCCTTCCACATCTCCTTTCCTCTCCCCTCCCCTCCCCTGCCCTTTCTCTTTCCCTCACCCTGCCCCTTTCTCTTTCCCTCACCTGCACCTGCCCCTTTCTCTTTTCCCTCACCCTGCCCTTTCTCTTTCCCTCACCCTGCCCCTTTCTCCAGTTTGGTCTCTTGCCGGATCATACAGTCTGACAGATAACTGCAGGCAGAGTTGAGTTCACTAACTGTCTGGGTCCAATAAATCCTCTGTGGAAAAAATCCAAATTGCACTATCCACAAATACACATCATTTACAGTTCACACACATTCCACTGACCTGTTTAACACACAATAGCAAAACAAATTTATGTACACATTATTCTTTAACAGGCATATCAATATTAGCACAACAACAATACATGATGCAAAACAAGAGAGAAAAGCACAAGAAAAAAAATGACTATATACACAACATGAAAATAAAACATGATTGAAAACGAGGGAGAAAATGCATAGGAAAAAAATGACTTCATACACAACATGACAATAAAACACAGTCAAGGACATTGTGCCATCAATAAGTAACTCAAACACGAATTAAGCATGTGCCATTTCTTGGTCCAATTTGATTTCAGTCATCACCCCAAAACATCATCTTTCAGTTTAATGCTCACAAAAACAAAATACTTCTACACAAGTCTTACTTTCTATCTCATACATGCACTGTCACATGCACACACAAAGTGGTCAAATCATAATAGCAATTTTTTGTGCAACTGTGAAATTGAAATCCGACTTGTTGGAGACAAAATGATAACTCACAATTTTATTTCAGTCCGCATTTCTCCCCACCCCAGCCCCTGTCCCTTTCACCCTTCTCCCATAAGTTTGCATAAAATTCATTGGTAAGCAGTAGACCAATCTAAACTGAAACATGTCAAACTTTGGGTCAAAATATGTATAATTTCCCATCAACACCCAGTCTTCCTTTCATGCATTCCCCATTTTTCATCCTGATTGAGCAGTTGGTGTTTACACACACACACATACAGACTTGATTTGTGTTGATTACAACCAATCCTTTTATCCAAAAAGTGAGATTTAAAAAAACAATCATTTTCCTTTTATTCTTACGATCCTAGCTCAGTCACTGCATATGCTGTCTGTCCCTGACCAGGACATCATTCAGCTAAATTCACTGCTGGACATCAGGGCATGGGGACGTAGAATGAGACGACAAGATCTTCCCGATGCTGAACTCGAATATCCCGCATGGCTTTGCTGAATTTTTCTGAACTGTTGCATATCTGAAAAACATTAACAAAGCGTAAAATATTAACAAAGTGTAACATTAACAAAGTGTAAAATATTAACTTACTCGGTACGGAGAGTTTTCCCCCTTGCGTTTCCCCTGGTATGGCCCATTTTGAAGGGTTAGGAAAAAAATCACAAAAAATACAAAACATAAAGGATCAAAATGAAACTTTCAGATCTGAATATTTACATGCTGGGTTAGTTCATGCCAAAATATTGAAGTTCTTCCTTGAATATTTCTTCGTCATGTGCCATGTTGAAAATACCCCAAATTTTTTGGTCAGGATCACTGTACACACTCTGATCAGCTCCATGAACACACAGTCAAAGGTGAGAAGGTTGGGAGAAGTGCTCATTCTGCTTGCCACTCAGTTCTCTTATGCCTTCTGTTATGACAATGGAATTTAGAAAGTCTTCTGTCACAAACTGACTCAAGAAATCAAAGGGGGCGTGGCACCGAACTGGGACATGCAGGCCACACGAGCCAGAAAACAGAGTCAAAGTGGGAGAAAAACTAAAATCTTCGTGCCAGTCATGCATAGGAAAGTGAATGAAACCTCCATCAGACATGCGACTCACTGTGCTTGACCTGCTGACCACTCGCCTCTCGTGACGTGTACGCCCACCACCCTCTCCCACTTCACTGTCATCTGAAACTGGGTCACTGTCAGTTCCTCCTTGCTGGCAGCTTCCATCACTTGATACACTTTCACCATTATCTTCATCATACTCCTCGATGTCCAATCCTTCAGTCTGAAGCACTTCAATCACTTCAGCAGCAGTAAAACGCCGCCGTCGCGATCTACTTTGTTCGAAAACTCGTACTCGCCTGCGACACCATTTTCGACACGAATGCAGATTAGCCATTCGTGTAGGTTGCCGAAGTCAATCGTTTCCCGAGTGTATGGCTACGGAATCTCACGAAGTAACTTTCCCTTTGACCCTTGACATGTTTGCAGTGACCAGTGTGGCTATGGTAGGCGTGCAGGATCTAAAGGGGAGCGTCGAAAAATCTTTAATTATCGAAACCGCTATAGCGTTCCATCGTACGGAACCGTGCCTTTCATCACGACCGCTATAGTGTTCCGTCGTACCGAGTGAGTTAACAAAGTGTAACATTAACAAAGTGTAACACTAACAAAGCATAAAACATTAACAAAATGTAAAACATTAACATAGCATAACACATTAACAAAATGTAACATTAACAAAATGTAAAACATTAACAATGGGTGAAACATTAATAAAGTTTAAAAAATATTAACAAAGTGTAAAATATTAACAAAGCATAAAACATAACAAAGTGTAAAACGTTAACATAGCATAAAACATTAACAAAGTGTAAAACGTTAACATAGCATAAAACATTAACAAAGTGTAAAACATTAACATAGCATAAAACATTAACACAGTATAACAATAACAAAGTGTAACATTAACAAAGTGTAAAACATTAACATTGGGAAAAACATTAACACAGTGTAAAACATTAACAAAGTGTAAAAAAAATTAACAAAGTGTAAAAACATTGACAAAGGGTAAAACATTAACAAAGTGTAAAAAAAAAACTAACAAAGGGGAAAACATTTACAAAGTGTAAAAAACATTAACAAAGGGGAAAAACGAAGGGTAAAGCATTATTAAAGTGTAAAGCATTAACAACAAAGGGTAAAGCATTATTAAAGTGTAAAGCACTAACAAAGTGTAAAACATTAATAAAGCACAAAACATTAACAAAACATATTTCTAATACGTTAAAGTGTAAATCATTTACAAAGTGTAACATTAATAAAACATGAAACATCAACAAAGTGTAACATTAATAAAACATGAAACATCAACAAAGTGTAACTTGTAGGGAACACCCAATGCTTAAAAGTCTTTATGAAAAAAGAAAAACAGAATGAACAGCAAATCAAATATATTACAATCATTTGAAACCACAGAATACACCAAAGCCCTCCCTGAAGACTTTTTATAAATGGACTAAAACTTGATTAGCTTAGAAAACCAGAAAATAACAACCACATATAAACGGACAGAATGACAACTATAAAGAAACAGAAAATAATGACCATACATAAACAGACAGAATGACAACAATAGGAAAACAGAAAACAATTACCACACATGAATGGACAGAATAAAAAGCATAAGAAAAACAAACAAAAACAACAACAAAACAAGTATAGGAAAAAAGGACAGAATAAAAACCATGTAATCTAGGTTCACTCATGCTGTACTTCAAAGTCAATCTCTAAAATGACATACTTGTGGACTGAATATTCTATCACCTCATGAAAGATTTGCAGGTCACTTATGAGCACGTCTTGAACCTATCCTCTCCTGAAGGTTGCTAGGCGGGTGTTTGTTTGTTTTTAATATTAAATATTGTAAGATAGTCTTACATAAAAGAGAAGTAGGCATTGTAACGGACAGGGACAAATCAAAAGCAGTTAGGGGATACTGGGCTCTGTCCGACAGAGTCTTGCTGGTCAAATTGGGAGGCAGACCATTTGATATCAACATCATTCAGGTGTATGCACCAACATCCACAAGTACTCAGGAAGACATCAACAACTTCTACGAAGTGTTAGAGATGGCCAAGGCCCAACGTAAATTACAAGAAGTTACAATGATAATGGGAGATTTTAATGCTAAAGTGGGACAGATAGGGTAGAGGATATAGTTGGACCTCATGGCCTTGGTACACAAAATGAAAGGGGAGGGAAACTTGTGGAATGGGCGCAGATGAATGAGTTCATAGTAGGAAACACTTGGTTTGAGCAGCCTGATAGAAGAAAATGGACTTGGATGAGTCCAAGAGATAATACCAAAAATCAGATTGACTACATCCTGATTAATAAAAGATTTAGAAATTCTTTACTGTCAGCAAAAACACTACCAGGAGCAGACTGCAACAGTGACCTCAATCCTGTAGTGGGAAGATTTAGGTTGAAATTACAGAAAAGGAAACAGACCAAAAGCAACATCAAACTACATCTTGGACGCTTAAAGACAGATGAAGTGATACGTCAAAAATTTAATGTACATGTTCAAAACAAATTCAGTACTCTGGAAGACGTTGGTGACAGTGAGGAACAATGGACAAAGTTGAGAAATTCAATAAATGAAGCTTGTGAAGAAATCCCTGTAGTAGATAGAAAAGCAAAAAAGAACTGGATGACAAAAGAAATTTTAGGCTTGATGGAAAAACGGAGGAAGGCAAAGAGAAACGAGGAAATATACAGGAAGATAAATAAAGAAATCAGGAATAGGTGCAATGAAGCTAAGGAAGCTTGGCTGGAAAACAAAATGCAAAGAAACAGAAGACCAACACAAAACGGATCCTCAGGGTATGTACAAATGAACTGAAGAAATTGTCTGCAGGAAAAATACATGCACATCAACTGGTTGGTTAAAATTGAAAGATGGTACGATCCTCACGGAAAAAGACAAAATATTAGACAGATGGGGAGAGTACATTAAAGACCTTTTTGAAGATGACAGAAATGCAGACCACATTATAAGAAAGAACTTTGAAGGACCACCCATAATGAAAGATGAAGTCAGAGCAGCATTGAGAAAGATGAAACCAGGAAAAGCCCCAGAACCAGACAACATTACCACAGAGATGATTGAAGCCCTTCAGGAATTCGGTATAAAAAAAATAACAGTCCTCCTTAATGAAATTTATGACACAGGAAAAATCCCCATAGATATGTCAAAATCAATTTTCACTGCACTTGTAAAGAAGATAGGGGCTATAGAATGTGAACTCCATCGCACAATCAGTTTGATGAGTCATGTAACCAAGATCCTATTAAGAATAATCATGATGAGGACAAGGAATAGAATTAAAAGTGAAATAGCAGAAGAGCATAGTGGATTTTGGAAGGGAGAGGAACTATTAATGCCATATACATCCTAAGAACTATCATAGAGAGGTCAATTAAGGTGAACAAGAATTTATATTTATGCTTTGACTATACCAAGGCTTTCGATTGGGTAAGACATGAAGAATTGATCAACCAACTAGAAAGACTCAATACTGATGGAAAAGATCTACGAATAATCAGAAATATGTATTGGGAACAAAGAGCTGCGGAGTCAGACAGGGTTGTGTTTTGTCACCAAATCTGTTTTCACTTTACAGCGAAAACATCATGAGAAATCTAGAGGAAGACCCTGGATTAAAGGTTGGAGGCAAAATGATTACAACATTCAATACGCAGATGACACCGTGCTAGTTGCAGAAAGTGAAAGGGACCTACAAAACCTTGTGAATATACTTGAAATAGAAAGCAAAGGTAAGGGCTTGGAACTAAACAGCAGGAAGACTGAAGTCATGATGATCAGTAAAAAACATGAAATCCCCTCATGCAAAATAACAGCAAATGGCACAACCTTGAGACAGGTTGATAAGTTTAAATACCTGGGAACGATCATTTCACCAGACCGCAGATGCACATCAGAAATAGCCAAAAGAATCAGCCAAGCCAAAACAACATTCAAGAAGATGGAAAGCATTCTTACCAAATGCCTATCAATTAACATCAGGAAGAGAAGTCTTGAATGTTATATAGAACCAATACTGTTGTACGGTTGCGAGGTTTGGACAGTCAACAAGCAAAGCCAGAACAAGATTGAGGCAGCCGAGATGTGGTTTCTAAGAAAGATGTTGAGAGATCCATGGACAGCAAAGAAAACAAACGAGACAGTCTTGATGGAGGTAGACACAAGTAGATCATTTATAAGGAAGAGAAGGAAAAGGCAGGCAGCATTCATAGGCCATTTTATGAGGAAAGGGGAATTGGAACACCTGGTCACAACAGGAAAGCTGGAGGAAAGGAGAGCACTGGGTAGATCCAGGAGAAGACACTAGATGGACTTGCAGAGTGGCTGAAGACTAGGAGATGCTTAAGGCAACAAGAGATAGAGACAGATGGAAGTCCATAATCGCCAACACCATGCGGCAAGGCACTTGATGATGATGATGAAGATAGTCTTGACACAAGTAGATCATTCATAAGGAAGATTAGGAAAAGACAGCCAACATTTGTAGCCCATTTTATGAGGAAAGGGGAATTGGAGCACCTGCTCACAACGGAGGGAAAGAGAGCACTAGGTAGACCCAAGGAGAAGATACTAAATGGACTTGTAGAGTGGCTGAAGACAAGGAGGGTGGAAGAGATGCTTGAGGCAACAAGAGATAGACAGATGGAAATCCATGATCGCCAACACCAATAGCCATGCGGCAAGGCACATGATGATGATGAAGATAGTCTTTGTCAACTGCATTCCTGTGTCGATTTGTACAGTGTATAACATACACAGGTTGTCACAGTACACCATAGTAGTCTGTACTGTACTATGTGTACAGTGTATAACACAACACAGGTTGTCACAGTACACCATAGTAGTCTGTACTGTACTGTGTGTACAGTGTATAACACTACACAGATTGTCACAGTACACCATACTAGTCTGTACTGTACTTGTGTACAGTGTATAACACTAACAGGTTGTCACAGTACACCATAGTAGTCTGTACTGTACTGTGTGTACAGTGTATAACACTACACTGATTGTCACAGTACACCATAGTAGTCTGTACTGTCTGTGTGTACAGTGTATAACACGACACAGGTTGTCACAGTACACCATATAGTCTGTACTGTACTGTGTGTACAGTGTATAACACTAACAGGTTGTCACAGTACACCAAGTAGTCTGTACTGTATGTACTGTATGTGTACAGTGTATAACACTACACAGGTTGTCACAGTACACCAGAGTAGTCTGTACTATAATTATGTGTGTACAGTGTATAACACTAACAGGTTGTCACAGTACACCATAGTAGTATGTACTTTACTGTGTACAGTGTATAACACTATACAGGTTGTCACAGTACACCATAGTAGTCTGTACTGTACTGTGTTACAGTGTATAACACTATACAGATTGTCACAGTACACCATACTAGTATGTACTGTACTGTGTGTACAGTGTATAACACAACACAGATTGTCACAGTACACCATACTAGTCTGTACTATACTATGTGTACAGTGTATAACACTACACAGATTGTCACAGTACACCATAGTAGTCTGTACTGTACTGTGTGTACAGTGTATAACACAACACAGATTGTCACAGTACACCATACTAGTAGTACTGTACTGTACTATGTGTACAGTGTATAACACAACACAGATTGTCACAGTACACCATAGTAGTCTGTACATGTACTAGTGTGTACAGTGTATAACACTACACAGATTGTCACAGTACACCATAGTAGTCTGACTTACTGTACTGTGTGTACAGTGTTATAACACTAACACAGATTGTCACAGTACACCATACTAGTCTGTACTGTACTTGTGTACAGTGTATAACACAACACAGATTGTCACAGTACACCATAGTAGTCTGTACTGTACTGTACTATGTGTACAGTGTATAACACTACACAGGTTGTCACAGTACACCATAGTAGTCTGTACTGTACTGTGTGTACAGTGTATAACACTACACAGGTTGTCACAGTACACCATAGTAGTCTGTACTGTACTGTGTGTACAGTGTTATAACACTACAGAGGTTGTCACAGTACACCATAGTAGTCTGTACTTACTGTACTGTGTGTACAGTGTATAACACTACACAGGTTGTCACAGTACACCATAGTAGTCTGTACTGTACTGTGTGTACAGCGATTACACATGTTCTAACAGTACACCATAGTAATCTGTATTGTCCCAGTCTCTAAAAGTATGTTGCAAAACATAACACCAGTATTGTCACATGTCGTTTGTATCGTGTGACTAATGGCATGCTTCACTTACCAACTGAATGTCTGCAGGTGAGATAGGGGCATCAGCCAACACCGACTGTGGAGCCGTGATCCCGTTAGGCAGGGCCATCTTGTAGGATTCTTGTCTGCTTGAGCCTGGTGTCCACTGCTTCAACTTTGAGCTGACACAGTGACCATAGTGTTTATCATTAGTACACACATCTTTCAATGAACTGTTTATCATTAGTACACACATCCTTCAGTAAACTGACACAGTGACCATAGTGTTTATCATTAGTACACACATCCTTCAATGAACTGTTTATCATTAGTACACACATCCTTCAGTAAACTGACACAGTGACCATAGTGTTCATGAGTACACACATCCTTCAGTAAACTGACACAGTGACCATAGTGTTCATGAGTACACACATCCTTCAGTAAATGACACAATGACCATAGTGTTCATCATTAGTACACACATCCTTCAGTAAACTGACACAATGACCATAGTGTTCATCATTAGTACACACATCCTTCAGTAACTGACACAATGACCATAGTGTTCATGAGTACACACATCCTTCAGTAAACTGACACAATGACCATAGTGTTCATGAGTACACACATCCTTCAGTAAACTGACACAGTGACCATAGTGTTCATCATTAGTACACACATCCTTCAGTAAACTGACACAATGACCATAGTGTTATCATTAGTACACACATCCTTCAGTAAACTGACACAGTGACCATAGTGTTCATCATGAGTACACACATCCTTCAATGAACTGACACAATGACCATAGTGTTCATCATGAGTACACACATCCTTCAGTAAACTGACACAGTGACCATAGTGTTCATCATGAGTACACACATCCTTCAATGAACTGACACAGTGACCATAGTGTTCATCATGAGTACACACATCCTTCAGTAAACTGACACATGACCATAGTGTTCATCATTAGTACACACATCCTTCAGTAAACTGACACAGTGACCATAGTGTTCATCATTAGTACACACATCCTTCATGAAACTGACACAGTGACCATAGGTGTTCATCATAGTACACACATCCTTCAGTAAACTGACACAGTGACCAGAGTGTTCATCATTAGTACACACATCCTTCAGTAAACTGACACAGTGACCATAGTGTTCATCATTAGTACACACATCCTTCAGTAAACTGACACAGTGACCAGAGTGTTCATCATAGTACACACATCCTTCAATGAACTGACACAATGACCATAGTGTTCATCATTAGTACACACATCCTTCAGTAAACTGACACAATGACCATAGTGTTCATCATAGTACACACATCCTTCAATGAACTGACACAGTGACCATAGTGTTCATCATTAGTACACACATCCTTCAGTAAACTGACACAGTGACCATAGTGTTTATCATAGTACACACATCCTTCAGTAAACTGACACAGTGACCATAGTGTTTACATTAGTACACACATCCTTCAGTAAACTGACACAGTGACCATAGTGTTCATCATTAGTACACACATCCTTCAGTAACTGACACAGTGACCATAGTGTTTATCATAGTACACACATCCTTCAGTAAACTGACACAGTGACCATAGTGTTCATCATTAGTACACACATCCTTCAATGAACTGACACAATGACCATAGTGTTCATCATTAGTACACACATCCTTCAATGAACTGACACAATGACCATAGTGTTCATCATTAGTACACACATCCTTCATAAACTGACACAGTGACCAAGTGTTCATCATGATACACACATCCTTCAGTAAACTGACACAGTGACCATAGTGTTTATCATGAGTACACACATCCTTCAGTAAACTGACACAGTGACCATAGTGTTTATCATTAGTACACACATCCTTCAGTAAACTGACACAGTGACCATAGTGTTCATCATTAGTACACACATCCTTCAATGAACTGACACAGTGACCATAGTGTTCATCATGAGTACACATAACCAAAAATCAAATTGACTACATCCTGGTCAATAAAAGATTTAGAAATTCTTTGCTGACAGCAAAAACACTACCAGGCGCAGACTGCAACAGTGACCACAATCCTGTAATGGGAAGATTTACATCATTTAGGCTGAAACTAAGGAGAAGAAAACAGACTAAAGCAACATCAAACTAAATCTTGGATTCTTAAAGACAGTTGAAGCTGTATGTAAAAAATCTAACGTACATGTTCAAAACAAATTCAGTGCTCCGGAAGACGTTGGTGACAGTGTGGAACAGTGGACTAAGTTGAGAAACTCGATAAATGAAGCCTGTGAAGAAATCCCTAGAGTAGATAGAAAAGCAAAAAAGAACTGGATGACAAAAGAAATTATAGGCTTGATGGAAGAATGGAGGAAGGCAAAGGGAAAAGAGGAAAGATACAGGAAAATAAACAAAGAAATCAGGAACAGATGCAATTAAGTTAAGGAAGCTTGGCTGGAAAACAAAGTGCAAAGAAATAGAAGACCAACACAAAACAGACCCTCAGGATATGTACACAAGAACTGAAGAAATTGTCCACAGGATAATGACATGCACATCAACTTGTTGTTTAAAATCGAAAGATGGTACGTTTATCAAGGAAAAAGACAAAATAATAGAGAGAAATGGGGAGAGTAAATTAAAGACCTTTTTGAGGATGACAGAAACGAAGAACACATTATAAGAAAGAACACTGAAGGACCACCCATAATGAAAGATGAAGTTAGAGCAGCACTGAAAAAGATGAAACCAGGAAAAAACCCAGGACCAGACAATATTACTACAGAGATGATTAAGCCCTGGAGGAATTTGGTATTGAAAAAATAACAGTCCTCCTAAATGAAATTTATGACACCGGAAAAATACCCAAAGATATGTCAAAATCAATTTTCATTCACTTCCAAAGAAAACACAGGCTACAGATGCGAACTTCATCGCACAATCAGCTTGATGAGTCATATAATAAAAATCCTATTTTTAAGAATAATCATGACGAGGAAAAAAAAATAAAATCAAAAGTGAAATAGCAGAAGAACAGTGCGGATTTGTCAAAGGGGAAAGGAACTATTAATGCCATATACATCATAAGAACTATCACTGAGAGGTCAATTGAGTTGAAGAAGGATTTATATTTATGCTTTGTTAATTATACCAAGGCTTTCGATCGTGTAAGATATGAAGAATTGATTCACCAACTAGAAAAACTCAATATTAATAGAAAATATCTACGAATAATCAGAAATATGTATTGGGAACAAACAGCAGCAATGAGAATAGAAAACGATATAAGCTCTTTCCAAAACATCAAAAGAGGAGTCATGCAAGGTTGTGTTCTGTCACCAGATCTGCTTTTACTTTACAGCGAAACCATCAAGAGAAACCTAGAAGAATGCCCTGGATCAAAGGTTGGATGAAAAATGATAAACAACATTCATTACGCAGATGACACTGTGCTAATTGCGGAAAATGAAAGGGACCTACAAAACCTTGTGAATATAATAGAAATAGAAACGAAAAATAAAAAATTGGAGCTAAATAGCAAGAACACAGAAGTCATTGTAATCAGTGAAAACCATGAAATCCCCTCATGCAAAATAACAGCAAGTGGCACAACCTTGAGACAGGTTAATAAGTTTAAATATCTGGTAACGATCATCTCACCAGACAGCAGATGCACATCAGAAATAGCCAGCAGAATCAGCCCAGCCAAAACAGCATTCCAGTAGATGAAAAGCATTCTTACCAACAACTGCCTATCAGTTAACATCTGGAAGAAAGTTTTCGAATGTTATATAGAACCGATAATGTTATACGTTTATGAGGCGTGGACAGTCAACACGCAAAACCAGAACAAGATTGAGGCAGCCGAGATGTGGTTTCTAAGAACAATGTTGAGAGTTCCATGGACAGCAAAAAAACAAAAACAAAACAAAACAAACATGTGTGTTTATCATCAGTACACATAACCCTTCAATGAACTAAGACAGTGACCATGTGAGTTCATCATCAGTACACATAACCCTTCAATGAACTAAGACAGTGACCATGTGAGTTCATCATCAGTACACATAACCCTTCAATGACCTGAGACAGTGACCATGTGAGTTCATCATCAGTACACATAACCCTTCAATGAACTAAGACAGTGACCATGTGAGTTCATCATCAGTGCACATAACCCTTCAATGAACTGAGACAGTGACCATGTGAGTTCATCATCAGTGCACATAACCCTTCAATGACCTGAGACAGTGACCATGTGAGTTCATCATCAGTACACATAACCCTTCAATGAACTAAGACAGTGACCATGTGAGTTCATCATCAGTACACATAACCCTTCAATGAACTAAGACAGTGACCATGTGAGTTCATCATCAGTACACATAACCCTTCAATGAACTAAGACAGTGACCATGTGAGTTCATCACCAGTACACATAACCCTTCAATGAACTAAGACAGTGACCATGTGAGTTCATCAACAGTACACATAACCCTTCAGTTCAATGAACTGACACAGTGACCATGTGTGTTTACCATGAGGACACATAACCCTTCAGCTAATGCTGAGATATGAACAATTAACTACATCAGTGTATCATGTGTTCATGACATACAATGAATTTAATTTACTGCATAAACTATAACAACTGACTACATGTGTTCATAACACACAATAATATTCTAGTGCTTGAGACATGAACAATGAACCATGTGTTCATCACACACAACCTTAGACTAAAACTGAGACATGAACAATGAACCATGTGCTCATCACACACAACCTTAGACTAAAACTGAGACATGAACAATGAACCATGTGCTCATGACACACAACCTAAGACTAAAACTGAGACATGAACAATGAACCATGTGCTCATGACACACAACCTAAGACTAAAACTGAGACATGAACAATGAACCATGTGTTCATCACACACAACCTTAGACTAAAACTGAGACATGAACAATGAACCATGTGCTCATGACACACAACCTAAGACTAAAACTGAGACATGAACAATGAACCATGTGCTCATGACACACAACCTTAGACTAAAACTGAGACATGAACAATGAACCATGTGTTCATCACACACAACCTTAGACTAAAACTGAGACATGAACAATGAACCATGTGTTCATCACACACAACCTTAGACTAAAACTGAGACATGAACAATGAACCATGTGCTCATGACACACAACCTAAGACTAAAACTGAGACATGAACAATGAACCATGTGTTCATGACACACAACCTTAGACTAAAACTGAGACATGAACAATGAACCATGTGCTCATGACACACAACCTAAGACTAAAACTGAGACATGAACAATGAACCATGTGCTCATGACACACAACCTAAGACTAAAACTGAGACATGAACAATGAACCATGTGCTCATGACACACAACCTAAGACTAAAACTGAGACATAAACAATGAACCATGTGCTCATGACACACAACCTAAGACTAAAACTGAGACATGAACAATGAACCATGTGCTCATGACACACAACCTTAGACTAAAACTGAGACATAAACAATGAACCATGTGCTCATGACACACAACCTTAGACTAAAACTGAGACATAAACAATGAACCATGTGCTCATGACACACAACCTTAGACTAAAACTGAGACATGAAACAATGAACTGTGTTCATCACACACAACCTTAGACTAAAACTGAGACATGAACAATGAACCATGTGTTTATGACACACAACCTTAGACTAAAACTGAGACATGAACCATGTGTTCATCACACACAACCTTAGACTAAAACTGAGACATGAACAATGAACTATGTGTTCATGACACATAACAACCTTGCATTCATCATGTCACATAAATTCATGTTCATGACACAAAACCTTACAGTAAAACAGACATGAACAATTATGTGTTTATGACACATAACCTTATGGAAGTTATGCTCATGTCACAAACTTTGTGTTCCTGATATATAACTTTAAACTAGTAGTGAGACATAAACAGTTAACTATGTGTTCATCACACATAATCTTACTCCAACACTGAGACATAAACAGTTAACTATGTGTTCATCACACATAATCTTACTCCAACACTGAGACATAAACAGTTAACTATGTGTTCATCACACATAATCTTACTCCAACACTGAGACATAAACAGTTAACTATGTGTTCATCACACATAATCTTACTCCAACACTGAGACATGAACAATTAACTATGTGTTCATCACACATAATCTTACTCCAACACTGAGACATGAACAATTAACTATGTGTTCATCACACATAATCTTACTCCAACACTGAGACATGAACAGTTAACTATGTGTTCATCACACATAATCTTACTCCAACACTGAGACATGAACAGTTAACTATGTGTTCATCACACATAATCTTACTCCAACACTGAGACATGAACAATTAACTATGTGTTCATCACACATAATCTTACTCCAACACTGAGACATGAACAGTTAACTATGTGTTCACCACACATAATCTTACTCCAACACTGAGACATGAACAATTAACTACATGTTCATCACATCATCTTACTCCAACACTGAGACATGAACAGTTAACTATGTGTTCATCACACATAATCTTACTCCAACACCGAGACACGAACAACTGACTATGTGTTCATCAGGCATAATCTTACTCCAACACTGAGATATAAACAGTTAACTATTTGTTCATCACACATAATCTTACTCCAACACTGAGACATGAACAGTTAACTATTTGTTCATCACACATAATCTTACTCCAACACTGAGACATAAAGTGATAAACAGTTAACTATTTGTTCATCACACATAATCTTACTCCAACACTGAGACATAAACAGTTAACTATTTGTTCATCACACATAATCTTACTCCAACACTGAGACATGAACAGTTAACTATGTGTTCATCACACATAATCTTACTCCAACACTGAGACATAAACAGTTAACTATTTGTTCATCACACATAATCTTACTCCAACACTGAGACATGAACAGTTAACTATGTGTTCATCACACATAATCTTACTCCAACACTGAGACATAAACAGTTAACTATTTGTTCATCACACATAATCTTACTCCAACACTGACATATGAACAATTAACTACATGTTCATCACATCATCTTACTCCAACACTGAGATACGAAACAATTAACTACATATAAGGTTATGTATGATCAACACATAGTGAACTGTTTACATTTCAGTACTAGTGTACAGTTATGTGTTGAGCAAACTGTGCTCACTTTAGTCTATTCAGCCAACTGGCAATACTTGAAGTGAGAGAGACAAAATTGTGCTCACTTGTATGTGCGTGCACGGTCATGGTATTCTCCTTGCTCTATAGGTGTGTCATTGCAAGACACATCGATCACCTCCTGAGCGTTCTGTTGCAGGATGCGAGCCATGGCAGACTGTTCATCCCCTTTATCTCTGTCTTGCGTGTATGTCTGCCCTGGCCGAATGCTGTTTCCACATCAAAGCCAGACACATCAAAAAGTAAGTTTGAATATAAAGTAGGTTGTATATGTACATATACAATGTAGTATCCAAGATCCAAATTTAACACGACAAAATGATGCAAACTAAGAAATTCAGTCAGACACCAAAAATAACAGGACATATATTGACTGTCAGAAATCAAATTGTGTGAAAATAACAATATGGAGTGTCTGAAGTGCACGCATGTTGCTTGTCGTCTTACTGGGTGAATTGTGTGAAAATAACAATATGGAGTGTCTGAAGTGCACGCATGTTGCTTGTTGTCTTACTCATGGAATGAATTGTGTGAAAATAACAATATGGAGTGTCCGAAGTGCACGCATGTTGCTTGTTGTCTTACTCACTGAGTGAATTGTGTGAAAATAACAATATGGAGTGTCTGAAGTGCACACATGTTGCTTGTTGTCTTACTCACTGAGTGAATTGTGTGAAAATAACAATATGGAGTGTCTGAAGTGCACACATGTTGCTTGTTGTCTTACTGAGTGAATTGTGTGAAAATAACAATATGGAGTGTCTGAAGTACACGCATGTTGCTTGTTGTCTTACTCTCTGAGTGAATTGTGTGAAAATAACAATATGGAATGTCTGAAGTGCACGCATGTTGCTTGTTGTCTTACTAAGTGAATTGTGTGAAAATAACAATATGGAGTGTCTGAAGTGCACACATGTTGCTTGTTGTCTTACTGAGTGAATTGTGTGAAAATAACAATATGGAGTGTCTGAAGAGCACGCATGTTGCTTGTTGTCTTACTGAGTGAATTGTGTGAAAATAACAATATGGAGTGTCTGAAGTGCACGCATGTTGCTTGTTGTCTTACTCTCTGAGTGAATTGTGTGAAAATAACAATATGGAGTGTCTGAAGTGCACACATGTTGCTTGTTGTCTTACTGAGTGAATTGTGTGAAAATAACAATATGGAGTGTCTGAAGTGCACGCATGTTGCTTGTTGTCTTACTCACTGAGTGAATTGTGTGAAAATTACAATATGGAGTGTCTGAAGTGCACACATGTTGCTTGTTGTCTTACTGAGTGAATTGTGTGAAAATAACAATATGGAGTGTCTGAAGTGCACGCATGTTGCTTGTTGTCTTACTCACTGAGTGAATTGTGTGAAAATAACAATATGGAGTGTCTGAAGTGCACGCATGTTGCTTGTTGTCTTACTCACTGAGTGAATTGTGTGAAAATAACAATATGGAGTGTCTGAAGTGCACGCATGTTGCTTTCGTCTTACTCACTGAGTGAATTGTGTGAAAATAACAATATGGAATGTCTGAAGTGCACACATGTTGCTTGTTGTCTTACTGAGTGAATTGTGTGAAAATAACAATATGGAGTGTCTGAAGTGCACGCATGCTGCTTGTTGTCTTACTCTCTGAGTGAATTGTGTGAAAATAACAATATGGAGTGTCTGAAGTGCACACATGTTGCTTGTTGTCTTACTGAGTGAATTGTGTGAAAATAACAATATGGAGTGTCTGAAGTGCACGCATGTTGCTTTCGTCTTACCGAGTTTTTACACACTGAAACAACAGATGGAAAATTTTGGCCACGTCAGCATATTCACGGAAAATTTGAGCCACGTCAGCATATTCACGGAAAATTTGGTCCACATCAGCACATACAATCATACATACCAGAAGTACCCAATCTTATAGTCACATTCAATCATAAATACCACAAGTACCAGCAACACCAGCACATTTGATGATAAATACCAAAAGTACCCAATTCCATTCTCACATTCAATCATAAATACCACAAGTACCAGCCACATCAGCACATTTGATCATAAATACCACAAGTGCTCAATTCCATAGTCACATTCAATCATAAATACTGCAAGTACCCAATTCCATAGTCACATTCAATCATAAATACCACCAGTACCCAATTCCACAGTCACATTCTGTTTCATTCTTTCTACAGCCAACTCGGAAGACAGGGCAATGCTTCTTCGAGTTGGCTGTAGAAAGAAAGAAACATGGTGTCAGAATCGTGATTACGAACTCCAACAAGAATCCAGAATATTGAAGACTAAAGTTCAACCATGGAAGATGAACAAGATGAGAGGAGAGCCAGTCGACGACATGCCAAGATTCCCTTGCCTCCTAAACTTGATGTGAATGGAGGAAACCTGCAGAGCAGCTGGAGGAAATTCAAGAGGCTTTGGGACAGCTATGAAATTGTGACAACACAGACAGAAGAAGACTCAACATACAGAACAGCAGTTTTTCTTTCTTGCATCGGGCTGGATGCTATGGACATCTATGAAGGATTGGCATTTGCTAATGAAGCTGAAAGAAATGACATTGACACCGTTCTGCAGAAATTCGAAGAATACTGTGTGGGTTCAACCAATGAAACTTATGAAGCATTCAGATTCAACTGCAGACATCAAGCAGTAGGAGAACAGTTTATAGCAGAACTGCGGAGACTGATCAAGACCTGTAACTATGGTACATTGGAAGACAGGGCAATGCTTCTTCGTCTTTACTCCTCGCTGTCTGATTCTCAACTGACTACAGTATATTATATACATATCACAGTGAACAGCAATCAGTTATCATTTAAACGAATATCATGCCGTGTTGTTATCCGCACGCTGTTTACTGTCAACACACGTCACACATTCAATCATAAATACCACAAGTGCCCAATTCCATAGTCACATTCAATCATAAATACCACAAGTACCCAATTCCATAGTCACATTCAATCATAAATACCACAAGTGCCCAATTCCACAGTCACATTCAATCATAAATACCACAAGTGCCCAATTCCATAGTCACATTCAATCATAAATACCACAAGTGCCCAATTCCATAGTCACATTCAATCATAAATACCACAAGTGCCCAATTTCATAGTCACATTCAATCATAAAATTTATACAAGTGCCCAATTCCATAGTCACATTCAATGATGCCCACAACAATGGGGGCAGGGGTGGTGGTGGACAGGGGAGGGTCAGACACAGTGCGAGTCTTAACTTATTCAGCACATATGGTAAATGTTCATTCACCTGTCACCTGTCAGCATCATCCAGTCTGATGGCAGCAGACACAGCACATGTCAGTTGTCACAACATCTCTCTTCTATTTACCCCGGTCCTGAGTTTTCTGTGCTACTTCGTAGACCTTCAAACTACTCATGTTGGTACTTCACCAACATGAGTAGTTTGAAGGTCTACGAAGTATAGGAGGAGGGTTCTCCCTTTGTATTTCTTCTGGCCTCAACTTTTCCTTCAAAAACTGTTTTCATTAGAGTGTGTTTGTGTTGCAGGTTGCATGTCTTTATTATAGGTGCCATTATAAGCTCTAAATGAGTTAAATATTTACAATCATTCACATTTTCCAATGCAGTCTAAAGGTGACTGGCACCTTGTCTGACCTCTATGTGTTCAATAGTCTTAGTTACATACTTTCTCTTAGGACTGATAACTGGACAATGCATTAAGTGCATTTCTGGCTGTAAGGAAACGTGGTGTGCAAGCAATGTTGTAATTAGCTCAGTTTATATATATGGTTTTATTCCTTATGTTACATTGCACTCAAGCATTTTTTATATATATACATGTGTTTTAGTGTCCTTAGTTATGTTTACACTTGCACTCAAGCATGTTTTTATATATACACTTAGTTATGTTTACACTTGCACTCAGGCCTGTTTTTATATATACATGTGTTTTAGTGTCCTTAGTTATGTTTACACTTGCACTCAGCATGTTTTTATATATACATGTGTTTTAGTGTCCTTAGTTATGTTTACACTTGCACTCAAGCATGTTTTTTATATATACATGTGTTTTAGTGTCCTTAGTTATGTTTACACTTGCACTCAGGCCTGTTCGTTCATTCGTTCATTTCGTCTTTTCACTATAACAAGTGATAATAGACGGAAACTCAGGCATGTTTTTATATACATGTGTTTTAGTGTCCTTAGTTATGATTACATTTGCACTCAGGCATGTTTTTATATATATGTGTGTTTTACTTTTAGTGTCCTTAGTTAATTTACACTTGCACTCAGGCCTGGTTTTTGAAATCCTCTGGTGATAAACTGGATGGAGTGGTCAACACTAGGGGCATATCCTTTGATTTTATGCACAAATGCATTGACATGTTTGCTTAATTTCCTTTTACTTCAGTGTGTTTGTTGTTTTTGCTGTTTTTTCCCATGAGATATGGAGTACTTTTTGAGACGGTTACAGCTCTGATATGGCTCCGTGCAGTCCACTGGGCAACAATAACAATAACATTAACCCAAGTAGACCATACATGGACTTCCATCTGTCTCGATCTCTTGTTGCCCCTAGCATCTCCCCCACCATCCTCGTCCCCAGCCACTCTGCAAGTCCGTCCAGCATTTTCTCCCTGGGTCTACCTGGTGCTCTCTTTCCCTCCAGCTTTCCCGTTGTGACCAGGTGCTCCAAATCCCCCTTCCTCATAAAATGGCCTATAAAAGTTGCCTGTCTTTTCCTAATCTTCCTTATGAGTGATCTACTTGTGTCTGCCTCCATCAAGACTGTCTCGTTTGTTTTCTTTGCTGTCCATGGAACTCTCAACATTTTCTTAGAAACTACATCTCGGCTGCCTCAATCTTGTTCTGGCTTTGCTTGCTGACTGTCCACGCCTCACATCTGTATAACAGTATTGGTTCTATATAACATTCAAGGACTCTCTTCCGGATGTTAATTGATAGGCATTTGTTGGTAAGAATGCTTGTCATCTTCTTGAATGCTGTTTTGGCTTGGCCGATTCTGCCGGCTATTTCCGATGTGCATGAAATGACCGTTCCCAGGTATTTGAACTTATTAACCTGTGTCAAGGTTGTGCCATTTGCTGTTATTTTGCATGAGGGGATTTCATGTTTTTTACTGATCACCATGACTTCAGTCTTCCTGCTGTTCAGTTCCAACCCCTTACCTTTGCTTTCTATTTCTAGTATATTCACAAGGTTTTGTAGGTCCCTTTCATTTTCTGCAATTAGCACGGTGTCATCTGCATATCGAATGTTGTTTATCATTTTCCCTCCAACCTTTAATCCAGGATCTTCTTCTAGGTTTCTCATGATGTTTTCGCTGTAAAGTGAAAACAGATCTGGTGACAAAACACAACTCTGTCTGGCTCCTCTTTTAATTTTTTGGAAAGAGCTTATATTGCTTTCTATTCTCATTGCAGCTGTTTGTTCCCAGTACATATTCCTGATTATTCGTAGATCTTTTCCATCAACATTGAGTCTCTCCAGTTGGTTGATCAATTCTTCATGCCGTACCCGATCGAAAGCCTTGGTATAGTCAACAAAGCATAAATACAAATCCTTATCCATCTCAACTGACCTCTCTATGATAGTTCTTAGGATGTATCACTATATCACTATATCATATGTTCAGGCTTGTGTAACTGACATCTTATCATGGATGACCAGTAATCGCCTCAAACTTAACACCGACAAAACCGAATTTATGCCTGTTGGTGCGCTCTCCCGTCTTCGTTTGATCGGCAGTAATTCTGCACACATTGATGGAAGTGACATCCCTTTTCAGCCCACAGTCAAATATCTTGGCATCAAGATCGATCAGGCACTTTCAATGCATGATCACATTAGCAGTATATGCCGCATTTCCTTCCTTGAGCTTCGACGTATTGCATCAATCCGTCGCTATCTTTCTAACGAAGCTGCTACCAAACTTGTTCTGGCCTTGGTCACCTCTCGGTTAGATTACTGCAACTCCATACTGGCAGGTCTACCTAAAGATGAAATGAAACGCCTCGATAGAGTTCAGGCAAGTGCTGCACGCCTTATTATGAAGAAGAAGAAGCGTGACCACATCACTCCAATACTTCAAAAGCTACACTGGCTTCCTGTCAGCTATCGCTGCCAGTATAAAATTTACACTATGGCATACCGCCACTTTGAAGGCACTCTGCCATCATACCTGTCTAATGCATTATGCTCATATACACCATCTCGGGCCCTCAGGTCATCGAATGAAAAGCTGCTTAAAATTCCAAAGTGTAATCTTAGAACTGCTGGTGAGCGCTCCTTTCATTATCTTGCACCTCGCCTCTGGAATTCACTGCCGGTCGACCTTAGAAGGGAAAGCGCACTTGCTTCTTTTAAAGCAAAACTCAAAACCCACCTGTTTGTGAAAGCATTTGAAATTCCCACTGTCTAAATGATTGTATTCTTTGCGCTAATGCTGTTGATTATTGTATGATTTCTAAGGTATATGATATGTACTGTTTAAGTCATGTTGTTGTAAGATAGTATAATTTATGAGTGGGTGTGATGTATGTGTGTGTATGTGTGTGTATGTATGTATCTATATATGTATATGTATATGTGTGTATATATGTGTGTGTGTATATGTATGTATATATATATATATTAACATATTTTTAATTTGTGTAAGAGAGTATGCTTATGTGATAGTAAGGTATTATGTACACTATTGTGTTGCTGTAGGATAGTATGTTTTATGATTGGTATGATAGCGCAGTGAGTCTGTATACAGAGAATAGCGCTATATAAAAGCAATTTATTATTATTATTATTATTATATGGCATTAATAGTTCCCTACCCTTCCACAAATCCACACTGTCCTTCTGCTATTTCTCTTTTGATTCTATTCCTTGTCCTCATCATGATTATTCTTAACAGGATTTTTGTTACATGACTCATCAAACTGATTGTGCGATGGAGTTCACATTTTATAGCCCCTGTCTTCTTTGGAAGTGCAATGAAAATTGATTTTGACATATCTTTGGGGATTTTTCCAGTGTCGTAAATTTCATTCAGGAGGACTGTTATTTTTTCTATGCCAAATTCCTCCAGGGCTTCAATCATCTCTGTAGTAATGTTGTCTGGTCCTGGGACTTTTCCTGGTTTCATCTTTTTCAGTGCTGCTCTAACTTCATCTTTCATTATGGGTGGTCCTTCAAAGTTCTTTTTTATAATGTGTTCGTTTCTGTCATCCTCAAAAAGGTATTTAGTTTATAATGTACTTTCCCCATCTGTCCAGTATTTTGTCTTTTTCCATGATAAACATGCCATCTTTTGATTTTAAGCAACCAGTTGATGTGCATGTATTTTTCCTGTGGACAATATATAATTAAAATGTCCTTACTCAGACAGACAGACAGCAAGCATTACATTGCCACTTGCAATACATAATTAAATTAAAATGTCCTTACTCAGACAGACAGACAGAAGGCAATCGTTACATTGCCACTTGTAATACATAATTAAGATGTCCTTTCTCAGACAGACAGAAGGCAATCATTACACTGCCACTTGCAATACATTTATATTAAAATGTCTTTAAGTAGACATGAGACAGACATTACAGTGATTACACTGACACTTGCAGTACATAAAACTGACCAAAGCAATTTCACTAAACGTACCCAGGCACTGGTGCAGCAACATTAGGATTTGGATCCAACAGACGCGTACGTTCGTCAGGATCCTGTGGCTGAAAACCAAAATGGCAGAAACCAGAACTGATTCAAGCTAAATCACTCTCACTGAGGATCAATGCTAACATACATAGGTCACACCACCTTTTTTTTTTAAAGATGTTTATTCATATTCATATCAACATGCTATCTACAAGATCAATTTGCAACTTTTTACTTTACCACCAAATACGCAGGAAAAATTAAGTCAATCATTCTGAACAACTTTCTACTGGTCAATCAAATTTGAGACATCATGACCATTTGGATGGATCGTTTCAAACTCTCTGTCCTCAGGACAGTGATATTTCCTGTTCATTAAGATTAAAAATTTGTGCAAAATGCAACTGTCCACTGGCAGAAATACAATAAATTTTGTTTCCTAAGTCACAATGTAGGGCAAAACTTTAGCCAAACCTCAAACATTCCAATTTCCATCTCATTTCAGCTAGTAGTCTCAAAAGCAGATGGAAACAACAGCTTTAGACAAGCAGTTTAAGAAAGGGTTTGGGTTAATGGTCACAGGCAAAATTACTATACTATTAGTGATTCAATTCAGGGGAGAACCACTAGATCAGAACATTCATGACTTGATATTGTAACTGATTTGATATGTGTGTGTGTGTGTGTGTGTGTGTGTGTGTGTGTGTGTGTGTGTGTGTGTGTGTGTGCGCGCACGCGTGCGAGTATGCATGATTGTGTAGGTATACACAAATGTGTGCTAGCATGTGCACTCATGTGCATTCCTGTGCAGTATTTCATGAAACTGGTATGCCTACAAACAAAATTTCCTTGCTCTCTGGGGTAAAGGAAACAATAAAAATCTTGAGTGTTAGGACTGTCACATTTTTCTGCAGTGGTGATGTTAGGTGATTGAGAGTGAGAGAGAGTAAGAGTATGTGTGTACATGTGTTTATGCGTTCTTGTGCCTATATGTATTTTAATGCGAATGCCAAAACAATTTCCCATTGTGATGCTTTGGGCTAAATAAAATTCTTGTATCTTGTATCTTGTATCTTTATAATTTCAACACCATCATCAGTATACTAACAGTGAGTAATTAGCCAAGATCAATAGCACAAGCAGTGGGCCTACATCTCTAAAAACAATGACTGGATTAGGCCTTGTGCAGCTATAGAAATGCTACATGAGTCTGTGTCAGATTTCAAATCAAATGTGTCACTATTATCACTGATTATGTACAACATGGGGCTATTTTGCAAAATTTCTGCAAAAGCACTCATCATCATGATCATTGTGTAGTTTCATTAATTTTGTGCTGGTACTTAGCCTATAACTTAATCATTCAATCATGAATCAATGACACATGATCAGTGAATTATTTGTCTGCTTTCACTCATTTGTCTGTCTCTAAACTTTACCCCATGTAGATTTCGAACAGATCCTGCAGCAAACTGACGGACAAACAGTACTTCAGGCCGGGTCCCCAGTGCCCGACACTACCAGTATCACCACTGACTGACTGAGCGTCACTCCCATCGCCGAGTCTTCTTCACTCAGATTTTTTTTTTCCCCTCTTGCGCATCCAAATGGTCTCAAGCGACCCCATCGGTGACTGCACTAAGTAAATATAAGTTTGAACTAGATTGGATCCATCGCACTTTTGTCAAAAACTCACCCCAGAATCTTTGTCTTCGTCTGATGAGAAACAGCAGCCCATTTTACTCGGGACTGTTCACATGACAAAACGCCCTCGCTTTCAAACCGGAAGCTATTAGTTTCGGCTTTACAATCTTTTCCCCCACTCCCTCCGCCCTTGCGCGCGGTGTGCTTCCTGTTTCGCTTTCAGGTCTTTCCATAGTTTCTGTAGTCTTTGCTCCTCAAATTCTGAAGCAGCCTTCGTTTCCTCAGATTTCTCTTCTTCCTTTAGATATTCTCCATTTGACGCTGACATATAGATATTAAAAGAGTTTTCAGTGTTGGATGTTTCACGCCATAGGCCAGGCCTCATCATCATCATCAGTCCCGTAGTCTGGTTGACCGTTGGGGCATCACTGAAGATTTTGCAACCAACTTCCTCCACTCCTCACGGTCCTCAGCTTTCCGCAGAATGATATTCCATTCAAGGCCAGTCCACTCTCTGATATTGTCTTCCCATCTTTTTCTCTGTCTGCCTCTTCGTCTCCCTCCCTGAACTGTTCCCTGCAAGACGGTCTTGGCCAGTCCAGATGATCGTGTGACGTGCCCGTACCACCTCAGTTTGCGTCTTTTCACTGAAGTCAGGAGGTCTTCATACGGCCCGATGGCGTTTTTTATTCGGGTTTTCACTTCTTTATTGGTTATATGATCTTTGTACGAGATACCAAGGAGTTTGCGGAGTTTTTGTTTTCGTCAAGGCTGTGTATTCCATTTCTTCACTGTCAGCCATTTTTCGTTCCAACGTGCACAACAGGTCACAGTGACATTTCTGTTCTGAACTGTGCCAGTCAGCCATTTCCTCCAACCTACTTCACCGCTTACGTGCAAAACGCAGCATGCAACCATCGCCAGCATGTCGGCAGCTGTTGTCCGGGTGAGCGCACTGCTTCGCCTTCTGTTTACTATTCTCGCGATGAACTGGTTGCGATTCCTGCTGCTCCATTGACCTCTGACCTTGTCTCTCGGCTGCGTGAATTGGAGATTGGGTTCTGTTTGCCAAGGAAACGAACGCGCCGAGGAGGAAGAAGAAAGCAGAGGCACATTCAAACTGTTACATCTGTGCGCCCTGCTAGTTTGAAAACTGACTCTTCTCCATCTGTTTCCAGCTTCAGATATGTGCTCCTTCTCTCACATCTTTCAAAACCGGTCTCAAGACCTACCTGTTCAAAAATGCTTTTGAGACAACACTCCATATTCACTCTTGATTCTATCATTCCTCCTTATCCCATTGTTGAAGAGGGTGCATGCTGTGTGTGTGTGTGTGTGTGTGTGTGTGTGTGTGTGTGTGTGTGTGTGTGTGGGTGTTTTGTTGTCATGCATAGTTCTGTTTTCCTTTCCATATTTGTGTGTAGTGATGTGGTATGAGATGTGTTATTATGTTATCATGTGGTATTATGCGGTATGATGTGTTTTGCAGTATGAAGTGTGACATATCTGTCCATATGTCTTATGTTATACGTGTACACTATTTGTGGCTGTTCTGTGCGTCTATTATGTGAAGCGCCTTGTGCTCCCTCCTTGTGACGGAGGAAGGCGCTCAACAAATGTCCAATATTATTATTATTATTATCTCATCTCCATTGCCTGTATCCTTCTTTCAATGTCTGCTGTTATGGTCCATGTTTCGCGTGCATACAAAAATATTGACATGACCAGGGAACGCATCAGTCTGATCTTGGAGCCGATTGCGATATTCTTGTCGTTCCAGATGACTTTTAGCTTGGTCATTGCAGCTGTGGTCTGTGCAATCCTGGAAAGTACCTCGGGCTTTGATCCTTCATCTGATACTATAGCTCCCAGATATTTAAATCTATGGACGGTCTCAAGTTTCTTGTTGTCTATGGTAATGTCAGTGCTGATGCCATTGGTATTATTTGTCATCAACTGGGTTTTCTCTGCACTGATCTGCATGCCATATGCTGTGGAGGCCTCATCAAGATGTTTTATCAAGCTGACTAGCTCTTGCTCTTGACCAGCTAGTCCGTCAATGTCGTCGGCAAAACGCAAGTTTGTGATTGTTCTACCTCCGATGCTGACTGTTCCCTCGTGGTCTTCAAGTGCGTCAACCATTATTCTCTCTAAGAAGATGTTGAAGAGAGTGGGGGAGAGCAGGCATCCTTGGCGTACTCCAACTGTGGTTCGGAACCATTCGCCTATGTTGTTGTCATGGTAGACTGCACTGGTCGCCTTTTCGTAGAGGCATTCTATGGTTCTGATCAGGTTGGCATTGATGTTGTACAGCCTCATGGTTGCCCACAAGGCTGCGTGCCAAACTCTGTCGAATGCCTTCTTGAAGTCCACGAAGACGTGGTAAAGGCCTTGCTGGTGTTGCAGGTATTTCTCACAGAGCAATCTGAGGTTGAAAATTTGCTCTGTGGTACTTCTTCCTGGTCTGAAACCTGCCTGCTCTTCTTTTATTATCTCCTCAGCTTGTGGCTTCAGTCTACTCAGAAGGATTTTTAGCATGACCTTACTTGGATGGCTGATCAGGCTGATGGTACGGTAGTTTTGGCATAGTTGTAGGTTGCCTTTCTTCGGGAGAATGATGATCAGGGACTGGATCCAAGGTGTTGGCCACTCACCTGTCCGTCAGATCTTATTGCAGATGATGAGTAACATATCTATCATGGCCTCTCCTCCTGCCTGGACCAGTTCTGAGGGAATGTTGTCCATTCCTGCCGACTTGCCTTTCTTCAATGATTTTACTGCAGCTTCAACTTCTTCTCGCACGATGGGGTAGCTGTCGTTGTTGGTTGGTGGAGGAACGTCTAGCACCTTGGGATCTCCTGTTGTTGTGTGTGTGTATAATTCGGAGCAGTACTCTGTCCACCTCTGCAGAATCTCTTGATCTTCTGTGAGACATTTCCCTGCTTTGTTCTGTATGGTAGTGGTTCTGCCTTGTTTTGAGCTTGCTAGCCCTTTCACAAGCTGGTAGGCTTTTTTGCTGTTATTTTTCTGCAGGTTTGCTTCGATATCTTGGCATTGTTCTTCAATCCATGTTTCCTTTGCTTTCCTCATGCCTTCTTTAACTTGTTGGTTGGCTTTTCTGTATAGTTTAGCACCTTCATCCGTACTCTTCTTTTGCTTTAGTTCTCTGCGTTTGTCGCTCAGCTTTAGTACTTCTTCCGTGACCCAGGGCATCTTTGTTGGTCGGTGTTTTCCAAGGATGTCGTTGGCTGCTTCGGTCACGGCAGTGTTGAAGTTGTTGATCAGAGTGTCTACTTCGGTGTCCACATTGTCAAGGACGAGGAGAGGAGCAAACTTCCCTCCTATCGTTGCTTGGAAGTTTTCAACTATGTTGGGGTCTTTGAGCTTCTCAAGATTGAACTTAATTCTTATGTTGCCCTGTTTCTTCATCCTCTGGAGGCGGAGTTTGAAGGTCATCATTACAAGCTCATGATCGCTTCCAATGTCGGCTCCTGGAAAGCTCCTGGTCTTTGCGATGTTAACACTTGACTGGAAGCATCTTTTAACCATGATGTAGTCGATCTGACTGTGGTATTTTTCTCCTGGGCTGTGCCATGTCCAGCGTCTAGATGGTTTGTGTGGACCGAACGTGTTCACCACCCTCAGGTCGTTGTAACTGGCGAATTCTAGGAGCCTCAAACCTCTTTCGTTGGTCTCAGGGTTGCAGTATTGGCCACATATCCCTTTCCAGTTATTGTGTTCATCCTCTCCAATCTTCGCATTCCAGTCGCCCTGCACTATAATGATGTCTTTCTTTGGCGTCTGATCTACGATTTCCTGCAGTTGATCATAGAAATCTTCGACAGCCTCGTCATCATAGTCAGTTGTTGGGGCATAAGCTTGGATGATGGTAATGTTAAAAGGTGAAGCCTTAAGCCGAATAGTAATGAGTCTGCTAGAGACTGGTCGGCATCCCATGATGGCATTCACAGTGTCTGAGGAATCCAACTCCATGTTCATGTTTGTCTTCACTGCCACTGAAGTAGAGTTTGTGGCCTTCTGGGATAGACGTTTCTCCGAGGTTTTTCCATCGTACCTCACAGAGCCCAAGGACGTTCCATCGGTATCTCTTCATTTCATACGTTAGTTCTGCAACTTTTCCTGCTGCTCTCAGCGATCTCACATTCCACGTGCCGATAGTAACATTTTTTCTTGTACGTAGGGATTTTGGTCCACCAGTCACATACTTTTCACCTCCGCCCTGATGGCCAGCGACGGAAGGCGCGGTCCTTGTTCCGGGCGACGACCGGGCCGGTATGGATTGAGTTGCGGTTGTAATCTTCATTTAGTGTGTCTTGGGCAATGTCGCATGGCGGAGCCCATCCCTCTCCATGCCAGACCACAGCCGACGTCCTCCATCTAGGTGGTTCGCCTTGGTCTTGAACACATAGCCGTTGAGTTTCTTGCGGAACTTCGTCCGCCTTGGCCGGTAACCTGCATCGTGGAGGTTATTCGCCCAGTGATGCAGTGTAAACATCACCCCCTCACATGGTTTGGCACGCCTGCTGAGGCGAGGTCCCGGGGTGTGGCGCTTGGAGCCAGCACGTGAGAGATTTAGAGGATGGACGAGGACCAGTGATGCCCGTCCACCCTACCAGGTAGAGTGCAGCAGCCAGACATCAAAGGTACTACCTCTATCCAGAGCCCCCTACACCCCCTATCCAGAGCCCCCTACACCCCAGGCCTACATGTTGCATAATTATGCATCATCATCATGTGCCCTGCCGCATTGCGTTGGCGATCATGACCCGCCAAACGAATCTATCTTTTGTCGCTGCAAGTATATCTTCTACCCTTCTTGTCACCACCCACTCTGCAAAACTAATTTTTTCTCCCAGGGTCAACCTGGTACTCTTTTTCTCGGTGTCCCACCTGGTCTCACTGATGTTGCATTCTACTGTCGTCAAGCAATGCTGAAGCTACCTCTCAAATCCATAGTGGAGGAATACAAAGTTGGAAAAGCAAGACTGTTGAGCATGCTGGAGGAATCGAAAGACAATATCGTGAGATCAGTTCAGCCAAAGCTGAGAACTGGCAAAAAATGGAAAGTCCAAGAGGCTGTAAACAATGCCAAGAGAAACCTCAGCATCAAAGAAATAATTGGACACACGCAAACCAACAGACAGGGACTGGGAGCAACAAAAATGCAGTGGTGGTCCAAAGCCAAAGGGAAGGAAAAAAGAGACACGATCATACAGGAGTTGAAGAAAGAAGAAGATGTCAAAAGAGTGCAGAAGGCAGTCCAGCAAGGTCAACAGGGGCAATGGACAACATGGGACAGTGCACTCCAAAGAAGTCTCAGCTGGAACGATATGTGGCACATGGCTCCTCTAAGGATAAGCTTCCTCCTCAGATCTGTATATGACCTGCTCCCCTCGAATGCAAACTTAGTGAAATGGGGGAAATCAGATGACCCAGCATGTCCGCTCTGTCAGAAGAAACAAACAGTGGAACATGTCCTAAGCTCTTGCAAAGTAGCGCTAGCCCAAGGAAGGTATACATGGAGACACAACCAAGTTCTGAAACTGATCACAGACGTGGTTAGCGAAAAAACCATGACCCCAAACGCACCAATTGCTATGACAACGTTCTACAAAGCAGGAGGGAAACAGGTCTGGCCCGAAATTGCTATGACAACCAGCACATTGCCAAAGGGTCTTCTGGAGGGAGCAGTCGACTGGGAGTGTACAGCAGACCTCCCAGAGTGGAGAAATTACCCAGATGTCATCAGCAAGACAGGCATGAGACCAGACATCGCTCTCCACTCTGACTCCTCGAAACAAGTGATTCTGATAGAACTCACTGTGCCATACGAAAGCAGAATGGAAGAAGCACATATCTACAAGACCGAAAAATACGCCGGTCTTGCCAGCACCCTGAAGAAAGCAGGTCTGCGGGTCAAAATCTTCGCCATAGAGGTCGGGGCAAGAGGGTTTGTGGGCACCTCCGCTTATGATCTCATGAAACAACTCGCCATTTCTGGGAAGAAGAGGACTAGAGCCCTTAAAGCGATGGCAGAGGCAGCAGAAAGGAGCTCAAGCTGGATCTGGGCAAGGAGGAACCAAAATGAACTTCATAAGGATTAAATTCCGTACAGATGATGTGTGCCCCGTTAGCACATTGGTAAAACCGCGTACCGCAGTTCTGAAGCGCAAAATCGCCCAGGTTCGCTCCCCGGCGTGGGGAAAAAAAAAAAAATAGACAACAGCAAAAGGGCATCCAGGAGTCATGACCTGGATGTGGCCCGGCCCCCCGAGAGTGTAAGGAGTTCAGGGCCGAAACACTTGTTAAAGGGGGTTACTTCTCTGAAGACCTTCTGTTGTCTAGCTCTCCCTAGAGTTTCTTTCTACCTCCTTTAGCTTTCATGTTGTGACCAGGAGTTAAATTTTTTCTTGCTTCATAAACTGTCCTATAACTGTTCCTTGTCTCTTCCTGGTCTTCTCCATTAATGTTCATTTTTGTATTTTTGTTTCTCTCAAGATTGTCTTTTTTTTCTGTCCACGAGTCAGCCAAAAGTCAAACAATGCTGTAAACAAACCACAGAAAATTATACATACATGTAGAATGAGTGACCCAAACTTTAGACAACATGTGTAAACAAACCACAGACAATTATACATACATAGAATGAGTGACCCAAACGTCAGACAACATGTGTAAACAAACCACAGACGTCTATACATATGTAGAATGAGTGACCCAAACGTCAGACATCTGTAGCTGATTTTATTGCAGATGAGCATGTTGACATTGCTTTTATCATTCTACATGTGTATAATTGACTGTGGTTTGTTTACACATGTTGTCTGACATTTGGGTCACTCATTCTACATATGTATAGACGTCTGTGGTTTGTTTACACATGTTGTCTGACGTTTGGGTCACTCATTCTACATGTGTATAGACGTCTGTGGTTTGTTTACACATGTTGTCTGACGTTTGGGTCATTCTACATATGTATAGACGTCTGTGGTTTGTTTACACATGTTGTCTGACATTTTGGTCACTCATTCTACATATGTATAGACGTCTGTGGTTTGTTTACACATGTTGTCTGACATTTGGGTCACTCATTCTACATATGTATAGACGTCTGTGGTTTGTTTACACATGTTGTCTGACGTTTGGGTCACTCATTCTACATATGTATAGACGTCTGTGGTTTGTTTACAGGTGTCTGACGTTTGGGTCACTCATTCTACATATGTATAGACATCTGTGGTTTGTTTGCAGATGTTGTCTGACATTTGGGTCACTCATTCTACATGTGTATAATTGTCTGTGGTTTGTTTACACATGTTGTCTGACATTTGGGTCACTCATTCTACATATGTATAGACGTCTGTGGTTTGTTTACACATGTTGTCTGACGTTTGGGTCACTCATTCTACATGTGTATAGACGTCTGTGGTTTGTTTACAGATGTCTGACGTTTGGGTCACTCATTCTACATATGTATAGACGTCTGTGGTTTGTTTACACATGTTGTCTGACATTTGGGTCACTCATTCTACATATGTATAGACGTCTGTGGTTTGTTTACACATGTTGTCTGACGTTTGGGTCACTCATTCTACATATGTATAGACGTCTGTGGTTTGTTTACACATGTTGTCTGACATTTGGGTCACTCATTCTACATATGTATAGACGTCTGTGGTTTGTTTACAGATGTCTGACGTTTGGGTCACTCATTCTACATATGTATAGACGTCTATGGTTTGTTTACAGATGTTGTCTGACATTTGGGTCACTCATTCTACATGTGTATAATTGTCTGTGGTTTGTTTACACATGTTGTCTGACATTTGGGTCACTCATTCTACGTATGTATAGACGTCTGTGGTTTGTTTACACATGTTGTCTGACATTTGGCTCACTCATTCTACATATGTATAGACGTCTGTGGTTTGTTTACACATGTTGTCTGACGTTTGGGTCACTCATTCTACATGTGTATAATTGTCTGTGGTTTGTTTACACATGTTGTCTGACGTTTGGGTCATTCTACATATGTATAGACGTCTGTAGTTTGTATAGACATGTTGTCTGACATTTGGGTCACTCATTCTACATATGTATAGACATCTGTGGTTTGTTTACAGATGTCTGACGTTTGGGTCGCTCATTCTACATATGTATAGACGTCTGTGGTTTGTTTACAGATGTCTGACGTTGATAGACGTCTGTGGTTTGTTTACAGATGTCTGACGTTTGGGTCACTCATTCTACATGTGTATAGACGTCTGTGGTTTGTTTACACATGTTGTCTGACGTTTGGGTCACTCATTCTACATATGTATAGACGTCTGTGGTTTGTTTACAGATGTCTGACGTTTGGGTCACTCATTCTACATGTGTATAATTGTCTGTGGTTTGTTTACAGATGTCTGACGTTTGGGTCACTCATTCTACATGTGTATAGACGTCTGTGGTTTGTTTACACATGTTGTCTGATGTTTGGGTCACTCATTCTACATATGTATAGACGTCTGTGGTTTGTTTACAGGTGTCTGACGTTTGGGTCACTCATTCTACATGTGTATAGACGTCTGTGGTTTGTTTACAGATGTCTGACGTTTGGGTCACTCATTCTACATGTGTATAGACATCTGTGGTTTGTTTATAATAATTACAATATTTATATTGCGCAAAATCTTGATAAAATCAAATCTAAGCGCTGAAGCAGACACACACGCAAGCACGCAAGCACGCACGCACGCACGCACGCACGCACGCACGCACACACACGCACGCACACACACACACACACACACACACACACACACACACACACACACTCACACACACGCATGGCTATAAATGGGGAGAAAGAATAAAAGCAATAAAAGCAAGAATAAAAGCAATGGAAAATTATAGAGAGCATAGCATATACAATTATATATTATAACCATGTGATTCCCCTCCGAGCGGAGACAGGCTGCAGGGGGGGGGGGGGGGGTTGAGTGATGTTAGGATTTTATGCGGAGGAGAAAAGGTGAGTTTTGAGAGCGGACTTGAAGGAGACAAAAGTAGGTTGCTGACGGACTGAGAGAGGAAGTTTGTTCCAGGAGAGTGGACCAGAAACAGAGAAGGCTCGTGGACCATAGGTATTGAGCTTAGTGCGTGGAAAGCGAAAAGTCAGAGGATCGGAGGCAGAGCGGAGGGTACGTGAGGGAACATAGATCTCAAGTAGGCTTGACAGGTAATCGGGGGCTGCGTTATTGAGGCTTTTGTAGCACATGGTGTCTAGTTTGTACTGTATGCGCTTTGATACAGGGAGCCAGTGAAGTTGTGCCAGGAGAGGAGATATGTGGTCAGCTTTTTTCTTTTTGAGTACAAGGTGTACAGCATTGTTTTGAATGCGCTGTAGGATGTGAATGGTGGAGGCAGGAAGACCAGACAGGAGTGAATTGCAATAGTCAATGCGAGACATTATGAAGGAGAGAACGAGTTTTGCAGTTGTTTCCACAGAGAGATACTTCCTGATCAGCCTTATACGATGGAGATGATAGTAGCAAGATCTGGCAGTTTGAGAAACAAAGTTGTTCATGGAGAGGGTAGAGTCAATGCAGACACCAAGGTTTTTAGCTGAATCAGAAATTGGGACTGATGTGTTACATAATGGGAGAGAAAGAGGAGGCAGCTGAGAAAGTTTCTGACAGGTGCCAATGAGGATAGCTTCTGTCTTGTCGTCATTAAGCTGAAGTTTGTTGAACGTCATCCAGTTCTTAATGTCTGAGTAACACTCAGTGGTGCGAGTCAACAGGCGCTGTGTATTATCAGGTGAGTCACTGTCTTGAAGTTGGGTGTCATCAGCATAGAAGTGGTGTTTTATAGAGTGGGAGTTGATGATGGTGGACAGGGGGGAGGTGTAAAGAGTGAAAAGAACAGGGCCAAGGACAGATCCTTGTGGAACACCACAGGTCAGGCATGCAGGTTGAGAGTAAGTGCCATTGATGAGAACGGTTTGTTTTCTGTTTGATAGGTATGAAGTGAACCAATGTCAGAGATGCCAAAAGTATGATGAAGTCTAGAAAGGAGAATACCATGATCAATGGTATCAAAGGCTGCAGACAGATCAAGGAGTGTGAGGAGAGAGACTTTGCCAGTATCAGTTGCAAGGAGGAGATTGTTGAGAATGTGTAGTAGGGCAGTTTCAGTGCTATGGCACTGGTGGTAGGCTGACTGGAAAGGATTGAGGAGATTGTTGGCAGACAGGTGAGAGTTCAGCTGGTTGAGGACGACTTTTTCAAGGAGTTTTGACAAGAAAGAGAGATTAGAGATAGGCCGGTAATTTTTCAGTTCATTTGGGTCTAAATTGTGTTTCTTGAGGAGAGGGTGAACAATAGCAGACTTGAAAGAATCTGGGACAGTTCCAGTTTGAAGAGAAGTGTTGATGATGTCAGTGATGAATGGGAGGAGAGTAGGGAGACAGTCGGCGTAGAGAGAACGTGGAAGAGGATCCAGTTCGCAGGTTTTGAACGACATGGATCTGATTGTGTTGAGAATTTCTTCTTGTGAGACTGGGGTAAAAGTAGTAAGAGGTGTGCCAGAGAAGGAAGGGTCAGGTGGGCATGGTTGACAGGGTGTCCTGTCAAGCCTGTCACGAAGAGTTTGTATTTTGGTGGTGAAATACTTGGAGAATACAGATGGGAGTTCTTCATTTGTATGTTTTGTTGGGAGAGGTAAATCTTTTCGTGTGCCAAGGAGATGATTCATGGTTGTAAAGAGTTCTTTTGAAGAAGAGGCATTCAGGATTTTGGTTTGGAAATAGCTTGTTTTTGCTGATGCAATGAGGGTGGATACTTTTGTTTTAGAGGCTTGGAAAAGTTGCCTGTGTACAGTGAGTTTGGATTTGCGCCAGCGGCGCTCTGCTCTGCGGCGGGCACGTTTTGCACAGGCGATCTCATGAGTGAGCCAGGGGGTAGGGGGGCGGTCAGGTAAAAGACGGGTTGTGGCTGGAGCATGAGTGTCCAGAAGATGGTGGAGAGTAGTATAGAATTCATCGGCAAGGTTATGTGACTTTTCAGAAAGGAGACGGGAGGCATCAGATGAAAATGTGGAGAGGTCGATAGATTTGAGATTGCGTCGAGTCACTGTGCGCATGGTACGGGAAGGAGGAGAAATGTCGAGAGAACAGAGAATTGCAGAGTGGTCAGATGGAAGGGCTGAAGTTAGACGGGTAGAAAGAACTAAGCAGTTGTCAGTAGCGGAATTGTGGTGATCATGAGAAATGATCCAGTCAAGAATGTGACCTTTTTGATGGGTTGGTTCAGAAATGTGTTGAGTCATATTGTGATTGGACAGAGAGTTGATGATATGTCTTGTGTCATAACGGTGAGTGTTGTCATAGTGGACATTGATGTCACCTAGAATGATGAGATTTCCAGGTAAGAGGCAGTAGTGGTCAAGCAATTGGTCAAAGTCAGAGAGAAACGTGGATGTGGTGAGTTTGTTGGCAGAGCTAGGTGGGGGTCGATAGACACAGGAGAAGGTGATGGGGTGAGGGGTGGATTGGAAGGATACTTCAACGTGCTCGAAAGAAGGATGGGAGAAAGGCAGAGACTGCGAGAAAGATAGGCGGGAATGGAGTGAGTCGTTGTAGAGGATGGCGATACCGCCACCTCGGGATGAGCGATGGAAAGAAGCAAGCCTGTAACCACTCGGAGTGAGGCTAGCATGTATAGGTTCGTGACCAAGGGGGTTAAGCCATGTCTCTGTGATAAAAGCAATGTCAACATGCTCATCTGCGATAAAATCAGCAATGACTTCGGCTTTGCCATCCTTGCATGTTGACTGAGCATTAAAAAGGCATAATTTTAGTTTATCACAGTCATATGGTGGTGGCCGGGGTGGCGACGAAGGCGGCACCGACGGGACAGAAGGTGAAGGCGGCACCAGCGGGACAGAAGGTGAAGGCGGTACTATCCGGACTGAAGGCGAAGGCGAAGACGGCAGAGGAGGAGACGAAGTTTGCAGCAGCGAGGTCGAGGGCAGGGGCAGTGGAGGAGACGAAGAAACAGGAGACGAAAAGTGGCGTCGGGCAGGAGGCAGGTTGTGCCAAAGACGGTGGAGACGTCCACCACGACAGGATCGCGCAGTGCGGGGCTTAGAACCTGGTTTTATGTCTGTCACCTGGTTTTATGTCTGTCTTGTCTGTCATTAGAACAGCCTGGTTTTTGTGTCTATCATCTTTGACACATACAATCTTTTAAGGAGAAGGGCTGCAAGTGATCTCAATCTTGTGAAGTGAGTTCAAACTGTCAACGACATGAACATTATTCCGTCAGTCTTTGTGGAGCTGGATGACAAGCCATTGCAATGCAAATCAGTTAAAATCAGATTCAAAGAAGGTGCAGAGCCATACAGCTTATTTACAGCAAGACGAGTGCCCATTCCACTTATGAACAAAGTCAAAGCTGAAATTGAGCGAATGAAAACAATGGCATCACACAAGAAATCACTGAAGCAACATACTGGTGAGCTGGAATGGTGCCAGTCATGAAAAGAAATGGCAAAATTCGAATTTGTACAGATTTCAAACGTCTGGATGAGAATATCAAGAGAGAAAGATACGTTATACCAACACTTGATGACATGTTGCATAAACTGTCAGCGCAAAAGTTTTTAGTCTTTGGCGACTTCCTCTTGACGAAAAATCTGCACAATTGATGACTTTCATAACCCCGTTTGATTGATTCTAATACAAAAGGCTGCCATTTGGTATTTCGTCCGCACCTGAAATTTTCCAACGTACAATGGAGGAAAGTTTAGCAGGGATAGAAAATGTCATTTGCTACTTTGACGACATCGTAGTCTACAGTGAAGATAAAAACTCACATAAAAAGCACGTGGACAGAGTGATGGAAAGGCTCAAATCAGTTCACCTGAAGTTGAATGCAGAAAAAGCCGAATTAAGGAAAAGTGAAATTGAGTTCCTGGGTCACCTGATCAGCAAGGTGTCCAACCTAATCCTACAAAAGTTGCTGCTATCAAGAACATGCCTGGTCCACAAGATATCACTAAACTCAAAAGAGTGCTAGGAATGATCAATTTTCTGGGTCGATACATTCCCAACCTGTCAACAACCCTTCAACCGATGACAGAACTGCTAAAAAGCGACAAAACTTGGTCTTGGGGTGAATCACAGTCAGCTGCGTTCACAAAAGTCAGAGAAAGTCTGTCAAAATTGCCAACACTTGCCTTCTTTGATTTAACCTGTTGTTCGTTCATTCTTTGATTTAACCTGTTGTGTTATAGCACTTGTACTGACTTGTACTTTAACCTGTTGTGATAGTAGCCTACTTGTATTGACTTGTACTTTAACCTGTTGTGATAGTACTTGTACTGACTTTTACTTTAACCTGTTGTGTTATAGTACTTGTACTGACTTGTACTTTAACCTGTTGTGTTATAGGACTTGTATTGACTTGTACTTTAACCTGTTGTGTTATAGTACTTGTATTGACTTCTATTTAACCTGTTGTGTTATAGGACTTGTACTGACTTGTACTTTAACCTGTTGTGTTATAGGACTTGTACTGACTTGTATTTAACCTGTTGTGTTATAGTACTTGTACTGACTTGTACTTAACCTGTTGTGATAGGACTTGTACTGACGTGTACTTTAACCTGTTGTGTTATAGGACTTGTACTGACTTGTCCGGGACTATTTCCCTTTTTGTTATACCGAAAAGTGCTATTTTCATTCATAGCAATATGTATATACTACAGTATGTACCTTTCACCGTAGGCTCTTACACGCACATTATTACAAAAGCCAAAAGAACATTCCAGTACCTCACAAAATAACACACTTCAATGTGGCATACTGAACTCATTTTAAAATATGAACAGCGTGTATTCACATCATTCAGTTCTAGAATCTTACGTTGCCAGTGTACGATCACAAAGTGCAGAAGACACCCATTGCCAAGGTGACTTGGCTTTGAGACGCCGGGCCACCCTGGATGCCTGGGTTGGAGCCCAGCTGATGGACAATTTTCTATGGAAAAAATGGTGATAACAGAGGGGCATCCAGGAGTCATGAGCTGGATGCGGCCCAACCCCCTTAGAGTGTAAGGAATCAAGGGCCAAAACACTGAAAGCCACCTGAATTTTACGTACGCTCTAACTTTCAGTTAATTTAAACGTTTTCCCTCTACTTGTTCTGGCATGTGTCGTGGTTATTTGAAGTTGGTGGTTTGCAGCCAGACGGGCATATGGAGGAGTCATGTTATAAATGTGGAGTGTGTACATCACTTCACCTATAATGTGCCACCATGCATGGTATTCATCTGACTCTGAAACCTGAGCGTCTGGTGTAAGCTGAAAGGGCTGACTGGTTGACTGGTGTAAGCTGAAAGGGCTGACTGGTTGACTGGCATCTTGATCAGGTGGCCAAACCACTTGATCCACTGCTGTGTGATGTAATGGTTGGCAGGTGTTGCACCAACTATTTCTCATATCTCTTCGTTTCTCGTCATGTCTTTGCTAATACTGCCTGCTGTTGTTTTGAGACATCTCATTTCACAGCCCTCTGAAAGCCTGGAAAAAAATTCTTGTACACTGGGAGCACTCTCACATTTTGACACCATCAATTGTGAATGCAAGTCCTCGTGTTTCTTTCCTATTTTTTTTAAAAGTATTTCGTAAAAATTCACAT
>CM060314.1:190000-232500 GCA_030674185.1 Monoplex corrugatus | reverse complement strand
AACGCCTTAGGACTTTTTTCTATATAGCGTCTGTAGAAGAACACGCGCCTTCAGAATTGGTCTGGTACTCCACAATGAAGACACACCATTCCAGGCGGTAAAGGACTCTTATGCCTAATCATACGTCGGACCGAAAGCGAGTCCTCCATCATCATCAACATCATCATCGTCATCATCATCGTCATCGTCGTCGTCGTCGTCGTCGTCGTTGTCGTCGTCGTCATTATCATCGCATCATCTCATATTTTTTTCTTGCTAGTGTGTTTTTATTGGACAAACAATTTTGCAGTTGTGCTCAGTAAAGTAGGTAAGCAGTGCATGAGTACATTGTAACTATCTGTAATGACTTGCAGTTGTGCTCAGTAAAGTAGGTAAGCAGTGCATGAGTACATTGTAACTATCTGTATTGACTTGCGGTTGTGCTCAGTAAAGTAGGTAAGCGGTGTATGAGTACATTGTAACTATCTGTATTGTGTACACACACACACACACACACACACACACACACACACACACACACACACACACACACACACACACACACACACACACACCACACACACACAAACGCACACACACACGCACGCGCGCACACACAAAGGACACAAATTCGTAAACTGAGCCCAGTATTCGACAATCTGAACTGAAAGAAGTAATTTGTTCTTCTGTGTTGATGAATCAGACCTGTATATCTGATGTTTACCGTAGTCATATGGGTCAGACGTCAAACTTGTAGTCAGACCTGTATATCTGATGGGTACCATAGTGATATGGGTAAGACGTCAAACTTGTAATCAGAACTGTATATCTGTGGCCGGATCTATAAAGAGGGCATAGCTTGTGCAGTGCATAAATATTTATGCCCTCTTCGAGTATATAGCAAAGTCCGGGTACATAATACTAAGTACTCGGCGATCTACAAAGGGGACATAAAGGTGTAACTAACTGTGTAGTGCACAAAGGTTTTGAAGCATTTTTGCTCGCACTAACTTCCCCTGTCGATATGGCGACGGAAAAGTGACATCGTTCTGCTAAGTAATCGCGAAAGTTGATCATAATCCTTCTCCAAGAAGTAGACACTTTTAAAGTGCTGACGTCGTCTCTGTCATCTACAGTGACGTCAAAAAACAAAAAAGCGTTCTGCAGATTAATGCTGAGGAGTACGCAGCCTTCCCAGTCGAAAAAAGAACGAGATACAGAGGTGCCAAAAAATAACGATGCCTAAGACAGTAAGCAACAGATTTCAAGAAGCCCAAGACTGGAAGAGGGCCGCCAGATTCGAATGCATGGTATCACGATACCATCTTGGAGCTGAGTCTGCTGTTTTGAAAGGTGTTAGAACTCAAGGTGAGTACAAATATTTTGTAGGTCAACAGTATTTGTTTGCTTTTTGACACGTGTGTGAACAATGTAGTAGTGGTATGGGCTATTGTCAGCTATGAAGCCTTGTTATGCTTCTTCTTAGTATAAAACTAGTACACTGCATCTGATTACATTCAGTTTACATACAATTTCACGAAAATGCCAATATTTCAGTGTGTGAAAATAAGTTTCAGCAACCAGCAGATATGTGTGTGTGTGTGTGTGTGTGTGTGTGTGTGTGTGTGTGTGTATGTGTGTGTGTGTGTGTGTGTGTGTGTGTGTGTGTGTGTGTGTGTGTGTGTTGCACTTTTGTAGCACTAAAGTTGCTGAGTATAACCAGATTTTGAGTGCTTCTATAATACTGTTTCAGTCATGGTGTTGTGTTGTGACTGTTTAATGATAATAATTAAAATTATAAGAATTATAAGAACAGGTGTGACCTAATATGGTAGTTGTTATCTATTATTATTAATAGTAGTAGTATCATTACTATTGTTGTTTTTGTCATTGTTGTTTTTAATACTTGGGGAATTTATTTTCAGTTCTCATCAGGTATGCCTTTCATCAAAAGATCAGTGTTATGAAATATCTAACAATGATCAGTATTTTTGTTGGATTCTAAAAACATTCGTGTATCTGAATTGAATTGTTTTAATTCTGTGTAGAGATGTCAAGTCCAGTCTGTTTGGTGCTGCCCATGTTGATGCCCTGAACATGGCAGATTAGAGATTTGGTAAGAACACTGTGTTGTGGTCTTATTTTCATAGGTTAATTGATGTATGTTTTAGTCTGCTAGACTTATGCAATTGTTTATTTATTATGTTTCATTCATTGATTAGTGAATCCTGATGTCAGCTTTCATATCTATTTGAATCTGAATAATGTAATCATATGTATCACATAGCTTCCTTATGTTAATATCACTTGGGTTAGCATTACAGAGTTTCCCATGCCTTGTGAAATAGTCACAGAACAAATATTAGTCACTTTGGCTTATACTGTTAACTGCAGCTGTAACGCGTGCGCGCACGCACGCACACACACACACACACACACACACACACACACACACACACACACACACACACACACACACACACACACACACACACACAACACACACCATCTGAGCACTCCATCATCCCGTCTTAATTAACAGATATTTATAAATGGCTTTTAGTTTTACACACCATCTGAGCACTCCATCATCCTGTCTTAATTAACAGATAATTCATAAATGACTTTTAGTTTTGTGAAACAATGTTGTAAAGGTGAAAATGCTAGATAAATTTATTGTTTCTTTCATTTGTGCTCCTGGTTTTCCTCTGCTACCCTCGGATGAACTTGTCGTTGAAGATGCCGGTAATGGGGAGAATATTGAAGATATGGAAATATCTGCACTTCTGAGATATTCTGCCTCCCCCTTACCTGATACAATTTTTTAATTAAGACCGATATGTGATAAAAAACGTGAATTGTAGGATGATGCTTTAGAAACAATATTAAAAAATATATAGGTCATGCGGAAAGTACGGTAACTCTTTGTGTTTGTGTTCTCTTGAAATTGTTAACACAGATATGGTAGTATTATCATTGTGGTACCGTCTGTGTTTTGTTTTGAAAACAGTAAATACTATAATTACAAGTCAGTGTTCAATCCACCATGCCAAGAATGGGTCACAACACACTAAAGGTAGTCTTGCACAGAGTTCATATCTTATTCTCTTTCTTGTAGCATGTGACGGATGTGTTGTATATACTTTCATAGTGTTGTTTTTACATTTTCACTTTTGTATAGAGTTTTGGCTCATATTTGCTTTTGTGGACTGGAGCACCCAGTGTTGGTTTTGGTGTCTTTATTCTGATTGGCTGTGAAGTAAAAGCGTGGAGTGCACGGAGCGTGCAATACGTGGAGCGTGGAATTCGTGTAGCGTTGTGTGCGTGTCGAAAATCTGTGAACTAAAAAGTCAGTTCTACAGAGATTTCCAGGTGGAGCGGTCGCATATCTTCGCCACCTGAAGAGAACTAAATCTGTTTGTCTTAAGCTGCTATGTTAGCAGGTTGGTGAATCTTTTGATTTGTTGATATACACTACGCACAAAAAGTTAAGGATCACTTGCACAAAAATTCATAACTTTCAAAATAAGAAAGCCAATGCGTTGAAGTTTGGCAAACATTTAATTCCATGCTTTAGTGATAACGATACACAATTGCCTTCAATTTCGAGCAATCGTTTGGTGTGTACATTTGATCAAAGTGGGTACGTATCGAAATTTGATTTCCCAAAGTCATTGAAATCACAAGACAGGGCATTCTGATGCTCCCAAAAGTTCAGTAATGCGTGTAACCGCCATGGCTGTTCTGGCACTCGACGCAGCGAGTCCTCATCGAGTTGACCAGGTTGGTGAAGATCCTCTGTGGAAGCGCCTGCCATTCAGCCTGCAGCATCTGGTAGAGGTGTTGGGCATCCCTGGGAGGGGGGTGGTTGCTCCTCACTTTGCGATCCAGCTCATCCCAGAGGTTCTCAATCGGGTTGAGATCGGGACTGCATGCTGGCCACTCCATTCTGTTGACTCCAGACTGCTGCAGGAAGTCGTTGACCACCCTTGCCCTGTGGGGGCGAGCGTTGTCATCCTGGTAGACAGCCATCGGTCCCATCTGCTGCAGTGTAGGCACAGCCAGCGGTCGAAGGATCTCATCCCGGTATCGGAGGCCAGTCAGGTTACCCTGTACATGATACAAGGGTGTTCTGTGGTGAAGGCTGAAGGCCCCCCAGACCATTACAGAACCTCCACCAAAGGCCACCTTTTCTTGGACAGTGGTGTCAATAAAGCGTTGCCCTGGGCGCCTCCAGACCCTCAGTCGGCCGTCGTTGTGGTTCATGGTGAAGCGTGATTCATCACTGAACAGGACCTGGGACCATTGCTGACGTGTCCACCTCACGTGACGTCTGCAGAAGGCGCGGCGTGCTGCCCTATGGGCTGGAGTTAAGCGTGGCCGTACAGCTGGGCGACGAGAACGGAGGTTAAACCCATGAAGGCGGTTCCGTATGGTCTGCTGGCTGATGTTGATGTTAGTAGCCACCCTCAGCTGCCTTCGAATGATGCTGGAAGAGGCTGTTCTTGTCTGCAGGGCTTGTCGTTCAATGAGACGATCTTCACGTGGGTTTGTCTTCTTCGGTCGACCAGATCTGCGTCTTTCATGGACCCTCCAAGTGGCTGTGAAGCGTTGAATCAGTCTGACAATGACCGAGATGGACACCTGAAGTCGCCTGGCCACTTCTCGCTTGGGAACACCATCTTGGAACCATGCAACAGCTCGTCCGCTCTCAAACTCGCTCAATTTTCGTCGTGGAGGCATTGTCAGATCAGGCCTACTACTGGTGGAATGTCTTCTTATAAAGCCAAGCAAGAGACAGCATCTCACACATAAACAGCAGTGCTTGCACGTGCATAATGGTTTTTCCATCTGGCTTGTGCAATGTGTTCAGGCAGAACGGTCCAAAACAAGGTCCTTTTTCGCAAGTTTCCGCTTTTCCGTTTGCGGCCAAGCTCAGTAGTAGAGAATCCCGTGCAATTTTCGCACTAACACAACATCGCCCACTTACAGCTGAACAAGAATTCATAACAATTTGGCTGGACTGAGAAATAAATAACAGTAGCGAACTGAGTTTATTACGCACCTGTTTTCTCATAGTGATCCTTAACTTTTTGTGCGTAGCTTATTTACCAAAAATTGAGACATGTAAAGATTGTGAAGAAACGTAGTTGTGTAAAAGTGAAGTGAATTATTTTGGCATTCAAGAGTTGTATTGAGTTGTAGTTCTTGATTTAATGTTTTATGAATTACTGTTTTGTGGTTTCGATCTTTAAATGATGTGCAGTCTGTGTGAACTTTATGGATAATTATATGTATTGAGAGTTTGGACTTTTGAAACATGAATGGCGAATTTTGTGTTAAATTCTTTATTGTAAGATGTTATTTTGTTAAATGAATATGAAGCTAAGTTAGTGGTCATTTTTTGGAAATTGAAGTTAGTGTAGAATATTTGCTGTATGGCACTGTGAATGTAATTTGCTTTCGAGCTTTTAAAAGGCAAACAAAATTGTTTGGGGGATAAACGTCTGTGAATCATATAATATGAAAAATATGGTCTGGCCATTGACCCAATACATTTTATTGATATTTTTGTAGATGGAAGTACTTAGCAAATTCTTTCCTATCTACAGCTTCTGACGTGGGGAGTTGTCTGGTCCGATTAGCTCCGAGGGAGCCACATACGTACGTGACTGTTTTGAGGGGTGGATGCCTGATCCAGTCCCTGGTCCTAAGCTGTTAGGACTCTGCTGAATACCTGCTGTTTTGAGGGGTGGATGCCTGATCCAGTCCCTGGTCCTAAGCTGTTAGGACTCTGCTGAATACCTGCTGTGGGCGTGTCCGGTTACTGACGCCTCTGTTTCGTCTTACTCCCCAGGATTGTGTGGTAACTATATTTATATAGAGTGATGAACTGAATTGTGAACAGTGATTTCGATGCTGTGAAACAGACTGACTGAAGTGCTGATGCAGTGAAAGAATTTCTGTGAAAAGACTGGGACGGAAACCTGAACCCATTACTTTTTATTGAACAGTGGTCAATGAACATTTATTTCTGACTTATGTGTTTGTTGATCCAGTTGGATGAAAATTGAACTGATGATATTTAATTAATTATAAATATTTAAATATACTAATTTGTTTACAGAGGTTTAAGTGACTGAGTGGAAGGTTGTGTGTGGTTGGGGAAAACACATAGAACACGCACCTACATATACACAATCTACTTTCATCCTATTTCTGTCAGTCACACATAAACCGACTTCTGTAACATAGCACTTGCTCAAGCCAACAAAAATAACTTATTACAAAGAACTCTGTCCATCTTTTTTTTGTCATGAATGTCACATCACAAACATTTCAGTAACAGCTGAGTATGAGTTTGAAAAACAATAAGCAAAACAAAACAAACATTAAAATCCATGCTTTTCACAGTGATTTTAGTGCAGGCATGACCCTGTCTCTACCTACTAAAAATACACACAAAAACAGTTATCAATTGTTCTTTCCACACACACACACACACACACACACACACACACACACACCACACGCACACGCACACACACACATACACGCACACACACAATTATTCTGTTTACAAGTGCCAGGGACATTAGTTTCCACTTCTTAATCCCATTTGCTTGAAATATGTAGGCTTATTTATCACTGTGTTCTTGAACAGTAATAGCTGTATTGTTCCTGTTGTCTTCCCCCTCACCCCAACCCCACCCCCTATTAAATATGAGTGTGTTTCAGATGGAAAAAAAATATAACAAAATGTTCATGGAGTAAACACGAGACAAAAGTGCTTCAGCATGTGTTATGTTGTGTTTTGTGTGTGTGTGTGTGTGTGTGTGTGTTGTGTGTGTGTGTGTGTGTTAGGGTACATAGGCCTATTTATTATTTTTTCATTTAATTTTCAGATTTCATTTACTTTTGTTTAATTTATTTTATTTTACCACATTTTCTTGTTTCTTTAATGTTTTTGTATTTCATCAGATATGTTTTGCAGATGACATACTGGAGCTCCAACGATACATAAGCATCAAGAGGTCACCATATAGTTCCAGAGCATATTCCCAAACACAAGCATACACACCAGTGATGACAGCCTTCCAGCTATTTAAAAGAGAGAGAAAGAGAGAGAGAGAGAGATAGAGAGAGAGAGAGAGATGCAGTTTGACTGTTTGCATTTTCTGTTCTTTTTATTAGAGGAAGAAAAAGGATGACTTGGGCAAGAAAGAAACGATTCACAGTGTTTGTATTAATGAAGTAAAAAATGTAACATTTGTTAACTTGCTACTTGTCAGCTGTAGTACTCTGGATCTTGATCATATCTGAAATAAAAGTTTGTTACGGTATATACAACAATAGTGCCAATATACACTACGCACAAAAAGCTAAGGATCACTTGCACAAAAATTCATAACTTTCAAAATAAGAAAGCCAATGCGTTGAAGTTTGGCAAACATTTAATTCCATGCTTTAGCGATAACGATACACAATTGCCTTCAATTTCGAGCAATCGTTTGGTGTGTACATTTGATCAAAGTGGGTACGTATCGAAATTTGATTTCCCAAAGTCATTGAAATCACAAGACAGGGCATTCTGATGCTCCCAAAAGTTCAGTAATGCGTGTAACCGCCATGGCTGTTCTGGCACTCGACGCAGCGAGTCCTCATCGAGTTGACCAGGTTGGTGAAAATCCTCTGTGGAAGCGCCTGCCACTCAGCCTGCAGCATCTGGTAGAGGTGTTGGGCATCCCTGGGAGAGGGGTGGTTGCTCCTCACTTTGCGATCCAGCTCATCCCAGAGGTTCTCAATCGGGTTGAGATCGGGACTGCATGCTGGCCACTCCATTCTGTTGACTCCAGACTGCTGCAGTAAGTCGTTGACCACCCTTGCCCTGTGGGGGCGAGCGTTGTCATCCTGGTAGACAGCCGTCGGTCCCATCTGCTGCAGTGTAGGCACAGCCAGCGGTCGAAGGATCTCATCCCGGTATCGGAGGCCAGTCAGGTTACCCTGTACATGATACAAGGGTGTTCTGTGGTGAAGGCTGAAGGCCCCCCAGACCATTACAGAACCTCCACCAAAGGCCACCTTTTCTTGGACAGTGGTGTCAATAAAGCGTTGCCCTGGGCGCCTCCAGACCCTCAGTCGGCCGTCGTTGTGGTTCATGGTGAAGCGTGATTCATCACTGAACAGGACCTGGGACCATTGCTGACGTGTCCACCTCACGTGACGTCTGCAGAAGGCACGGCGTGCTGCCCTATGGGCTGGAGTTAAGCGTGGCCGTACAGCTGGGCGACGAGAACGGAGGTTAAACCCATGAAGGCGGTTCCGTATGGTCTGCTGGCTGATGTTGATGTTAGTAGCCATCCTCAGCTGCCTTCGAATGATGCTGGAAGAGGCTGTTCTTGTCTGCAGGGCTTGTCGTTCAATGAGACGATCTTCACGTGGGTTTGTCTTCTTCGGTCGACCAGATCTGTGTCTTTCATGGACCCTCCAAGTGGCTGTGAAGCGTTGAATCAGTCTGACAATGACTGAGATGGACACCTGAAGTCACCTGGCCACTTCTCGCTTGGGAACACCATCTTGGAACCATGCAACAGCTCGTCCCCTCTCAAATTCGCTCAATTTTCGTCGTGGAGGCATTGTCAGATCAGGCCTACTACTGGTGGAATGTCTTCTTATAAAGCCAAGCAAGAGACAGCATCTCACACATAAACAGCAGTGCTTGCACGTGCATAATGGTTTTTCCATCTGGCTTGTGCAATGTGTTCAGGCAGAACGGTCCAAAACAAGGTCCTTTTTCGCAAGTTTCCGCTTTTCCGTTTGTGGCCAAGCTCAGTAGTAGAGAATCCCGTGCAATTTTCGCACTAACACAACATCGCCCACTTACAGCTGAACAAGAATTCATAACAATTTGGCTGGACTGAGAAATAAATAACAGTAGCGAACTGAGTTTATTACGCACCTGTTTTCTCATAGTGATCCTTAACTTTTTGTGCGTAGCTTATGTTTGTGTACTCTACATCTTGATCATACTTGAAATAAAAGTTTGTTACGGTATATACATTAATATATGTTTGTGTACTCTATATATTGCTCATACTTGAAGTAAAAGTTTGTTATGGTAAGTACAACAACATATGCTGATAAGTTACGCCTAGCAGGCAGCATAACTTCGTTGCTCTTAGCATTTCGTCTCGTTAGTGTGGAAGTGTGTACTGTGTCGCTGTGATTTTGGTGTCTGCTGTTTCGTAATGGATTGGATTTTATTTTGGTATGTGTTTTGTACAATGTTAACTTTTGAATGTCGTGTGATCTGGTTTGCTTTTGTTTTAAATTTCGCCAACAGCCTTCATTGCCACAATCCGCCATTTCAAACAGTTCGACGTAAACACTTCTTTCTGCACGAGAAATCCGTTTCCTCCAGTTTCAACCCTTCTTTCTTCACAGACAGGCGCTTGCAAGAGTCATTTTCTCCGCCACGCTCTCCTACTTTTGTTTATACACGTGAACAACTCCTGGTCGTAACCCCTTCAACTCTGAAGCCCTCTGCTGTCTCTGCCATCAAGAATCTTGGCATTGGCTACCATCTTCCGAAAACACGTACCCACAGAGGTGGACGCCGAAAACAAAGAAAAATAACTGTGTTAAGCTCCAGATTTGGCCAACATGATACTAAAAATCCACAGGTGCATGAAGTTTATCACCCTACAACTTCGAATCTGCCACTGAAACTGGACAATTCTTCTCCATGTGTCGACACCAAACCTTCAGTCAATGTCAGAAATTTGATTGACATTCCTCTTCTTCCTGCTGCTGCCACTTCTCACAATGCAACATCCATGAACCTAGCTATCTTCAATGCTCAGTCTGCTTGCCCGAAAGTGAAACGGTCAGCTATGAATTACTTCATTACTGAACACAATGTTGACATTTTCTGTGTCACCGAAACGTGGTTCAAATCTGAGGGTGATGAACCGAAAGTGAAGGATCTGGCACCTCCGGGATTTAAGACATTCTCTTTCCCACGGTCATCCCGTGGAGGTGGCATCGCTCTCGTCATTGCTTCTCCCCTTCTGCCATATGTTTCTACTGTGTCCGGCTTTCCCTTCCACCACTCCTCATTTGAACTTGTACAACTGACTCTGTCTTTTCCTCAATCTTGCGCCCACATTTTCTGCCTCTACAGACCACCACCAAACAGAAAGAACCATCTGTCTGACTCTGATTTTGTTGACCAATTTCATGACCTCTTAGAATACTGCAACAATCTGAAAGGATCTTTAATTCTGACCGGCGACTTCAACATCCACTACGACGTACCCTCCAACAATCTGACTGCAAAGACTACCGAGTTACTCAACACCTTCGACCTAACTCAAGCCATCCAAACTCCAACCCACATTAAAGGACATACACTAGACTGGCTTGTATACAGAGACAGTGACAATATCCTCCAGTCCACTGATGTCATTCAAACTCTCCCTTCTGACCACTACTGCATCCTGAGCCAACTTCAACTATCAAAACCTCCTCCACGTCAAATCTACGTCATGGCCAGAAACCTGTCAACCATCGACTTTCCATCGTTCAACAGCAACCTCCATTCCCAACTCCTCAATTCTCAGCCAACTTCTGCCGACGATCTTGACGCTGTCCTCCGCAATTGCCTCGATCAGCATGCTCCAACCACCCGAAGGAAGGTCTCTCATCGTCCCCCTTCACCCTGGTATGCTGCCGCTGGACCTCAGCTCCAGGCTGCCAAGCGTGAGAGAAGACGTGCTGAGAGACGGATGATCAAACACAAATCAACTGTGCATAAACAATCCTTCCAGTCTGCAAAGAAAGCATTTGATAAACTTGTCCATAGTGCAAAGGTTTCATTCTATAATGCTAAAATTACGTCTGCCACAACTTTTAAACAGCTCTTCAACATTACTAACACTCTTCTCTGTAAAACTAAAAACAGCCCTATACCTTCTCATGTTCCACCTGCTGACCTTCCTCTAGCATTCTCTAACTTCTTTAATGGGAAACTTTTTGACATTCGTGATAGTCTCGATTCGCAAAATACCCCTCCTCTTTCAATGCCTGAACCAACCTTCTCTGGCTGTCCACTGACATCCTTTCAGCCTGTCTCTGAGTCTTTTGTGAAGAAAACTATCAAGGATTCTGCTATCAAAACCAGTGAATTAGACCCCCTCCCGGCTTCTGTTTTGACACAATGTTTGGATACTCTACTCCCATTCTTTACATCTGTCATCAATCATTCACTGGTGTCAGGCATCTTCCCAAGCTCATTCAAATCAGCTATTGTCAAACCTCTCCTAAAGAAACCTTCTCTTGATCCAGATATTCTCAAAAACTACCGGCCTGTCTCCAATCTCCCCTTTCTTTCCAAGGTAACTGAAAAAATTATTTTACACCAACTTCTAGAACATCTTGAATCAAACCATTTATTATATCCCAATCAGTCAGCATATAGATCAGGACATAGCACTGAAACTGCTTTATTGAAAATTGTGAACGATCTTCTGACATCCCTTGATGACGGTGACATTTCTCTTCTCTCTCTCTTAGATTTGTCTGCTGCCTTCGACACTATAGACCATGAGATACTGCTTTGGCGCCTCCACAACTGCTACGGAATTTCTGGCTCCGCTCTCTCCTGGTTTCAGTCATATCTCTCTGACCGCACACAGACTGTATCTGTAAATGGCTTGCCCTCACCTCCCTCAGCCCTCAGATATGGCGTTCCTCAAGGATCCGTCCTGGGTCCAGTTCTCTTTGTTTTGTACACGCAGCCTCTCGCAAATATTATTCTCCGCCATTCTGTATCACATCATAGCTTCTCAGATGACAATCAAATTTACAATTCTGGTCCCATCTCTAATGTAAACAACATCGTACAAACCACTAAAGCCTGCATTTCCGACGTGAAAGACTGGATGACTTGTAACAAATTACAACTAAACCAAGACAAAACTGAAATGATTTTCATTACTCCTAAAAAACTTCTCAACTGTGACTTAATTCCATCTTCCATATCACTGAATGGGACAGACATCACCCTCTCCCAAAAAGTTAAGAATCTAGGTGTCACCATCGACAACACTCTTAACTTTCAGCAGCATGTCTCAAACATCTGTCGTGTCTGTTACCTTGAACTTCGTAGAATAGGTTCCATCCGTCATCTCCTTACTCTCGAAGCTACTAAAATATTAGTTTGTGCTTTCGTTCTTTCTCGTCTTAAGTATTGTAATTCCCTTCTGTCTGGTTCCCCAAAACAGCTCCTTGACAAACTTCAGAAAGTACAGAACCATGCCGCTCGGCTAGTATTTCGGTCTTCCAAATTTCAGCATGTCTCTCCTCTTCTCCAAGACTTGCATTGGTTACCTGTGTTGAAAAGGATCCAACATAAAATTGCTGTTCAGTGCTTCAGATACTTCGACAATTCTATTCCCTCTTACCTGTCTGAATATCTTCAACTATACGTTCCATCTCGTCATCTTCGTACCTCAGCCGATACCCGCTTATTTCGAATCCCAACTTTTCGAACAAAATCATATGGTGAGCGATCCTTTTCTTTTCAAGCCCCTTCCTCATGGAATTCACTTCCCTACCCGCTGAGGCACAAAACAAGTCTTCAGTCATTTAAATCTGGCTTGAAAACGCATCTCTTTCCTCTCTGAAATTTATTAACCTAAAAGAGCTATGCTGTCTGCGCGCTAGCGTGCTTCTGTGTATGTTATTGCTGTGCGCCTATAGATATGTCTCGGGGTGGGAGGAGGATATGTGTGTGTGTGGCCAGAGAGTAGGTACTAATATTTGATATTATTAACGGTGTGTATGTGCTTGTGGGATGGAGTGACAGAGGTCCGCCATGTATGATGAAAATTATATTAGGCCTATGTTTCTATGTTCGATGTAATGTGTATTGTACAGTTTGTAAGCGCTTAGGGCTTTCCAGAAAGATTAGGCGCTCTAAATGCCCTTAATAATAATAATAATATGTTTGTGTACTCTATATCTTGCTCATACTTGAAATAAAAGTTTTTATGATATATACTTGAATAGTGTCAATTTATTTTTGTACAGATGTAACTGTGTGGACAAGCATGAAGAACCAATTACGGTACATTGCTGTTACAAAGTATATTCCATGCATTGATGAAAACAAATGACAAACACACCATGTATGTAAATAATAATAGGTGCATTGCCTGTTTTTGGCTATGTTTATAGTTGGATAGCTTTGAAAATTATAATCTGTGGTCCTTTCGGAGGTGCAACGTTTATTATTGTGTAACCTATTTGTGTAAAGTTATAGCCAGTTAAGGTCATTATACACTATTCATCCTATTTTTAGTGAGAAGATTTGGAATTTACAACAGCACCAAAGTAGACTCTTGCAATTCAATCTCGCATGAACTGTTCACTGACTATCTGCATTTCCATTAGCTGCCACAGCTTCTTTAGCATCATTTTCCATACCATGGCCAGTCTGGCACAGGCACTCTGTTGTGGATAGCAATGGAATGTAGCATGATGCAGGCCTTGATAATCTGGCAAGCTGTTGTTACTGGAGAGTATCTGAAAATACAAGAAACATGCACACAGTAATTAATCCTGAGGAAAAAAGAACAAGAAAAAGCAAACAGAGGGAAATAGAATGACAAGAAATACAAGAATTCAAGATCCCTTAGCTTTCTTTTTTACTTCTTTTTTTTCTTTGTTCCTTCTCCGAGTCATCATCCATACTTTGTTTCATGTGAGAAATTTGTTCAAATGTTTTCAGTAGCTCTTGTTGAGAACATTTAGACTGACAAGGTGGCACAATTGTATGTCTGTCACACACACACACACACACACACACACACGCACACACACAGATTGTAACACACATAAATGAATTTATTTATTTAATTATTCATCAATTTGTTGGAGTTAACTCTTTCACCATCTCAGTCTATCCATCAGTTTCATACTGGTAGCAGGTGGGTAGACTGAAGCCGTGAAGGTGATAAAAGGTTAAGACGGTAATCAGTGTTAGAGGCACACCATTAAACAGACAACCACACACACATACATAAACATGTGCACAGTCTCAGTCTCAAACACAAAAAGTATATAATGTACTAACACATGCAGACATACACTGATACAGCTTTACTGTCATTGTAATGAACGTGTTACAGAGTTCAATGGTTCTTTTAAGTTCCACTGTAAGAAAACAGCTCACATTATGTTTCACACAGTGCACACTTTACTAACTCCTTCCAACCTTGAATGAAACCAGTGACAAAGAATTACAACACAAAAACAAGTTTATTTTTAACATACAAATGGATAATATTGAATAATGAAAACATTACTTCCTCGCTTCACACACTCATACAAATCACACAAACATTCATTTCCTTCATTCATCCATCGTGGACATTAACGAATATGAGGGGACTTTGACACAAGGACGAAACAGACGTGGACGACATTGAATACTCATTTCAAAAGACGAAATAACGATGGCGGAGACAACGACGAGACGGCGACGGCAACAGCAGCGACGATGACGACAGTCCCCTCACAACGACCGACTTCCGTCAGCCCGAGCACGTCCACAGGAGGGAGGGAGGGTCCAGGCCACCAAACCCATCGTCAGCCATCTTGTCTGTGTCAATATAGTTTCTTTTAGTCCCCTTGTCTTATTTGTCGTTCCCACTGTCTCTTGTCAAACGTCTGTCCGTTCGTCTGTGCCCTTAAGTCCCCATCATAATTATTTATCCTCACTCACAAACATCTTTCTCACTCTCGAGTATTATTCACCCATTCTGCTAATAGCAGTGAACATTTACTAATTATTTCTTCACCTGACCGTCTTAAATATCAATGAATGAATGAAAAGTTTCCTGCTATTGTTGCAGTCAATTATTTTACCAATTTCCAATAAAAGAAGAATATATCAAATTTACAGAAATAATATATTCTCCAAACAAAGAGAAGTTCCACGAAACAATTATTTCAATAATATTAATTTTGGAAAACGGAGTTTCACTTTCGCTTAAAACTTCAACCTTTGAAATAATAAATATCTTTACAAATAAGACCTGGAACTCACCCTTTGAATCCAAGTATCAAAACACAAATTTTTAATCTGTTGCTCTGCCTCTGTCTCTCTCTGTCTGCACCGGTTGGCAACTAAAAGCAGACTGACAACTTATTGCAAGCCCAAGCATACCGTTCCGAAGTGACACTGTGCAGTACGAAAATCTCGTGCACAGTTCACTACATGCAAGTGCGTTGTATCCAAAATACCGGTATCCGGTGTAGGTTTTCTGTTATGCTCCCCGGTCAGCCTGTTACAACTACCCCATACCCCGGGGAAAAAAACTTATGAACCAGATAATGAATAAGTTTTTTCTTACATGCGTAACAAAGTTGTTCAAAAGGTAATACAGCATACATTGCCGAGAAGATAAATTTCATTACAAGCCTCCATTTCAACAAGCGTCTGCACAGGCACATTACATCATTCCCTTCATCACCCTAAGTGGTCACCTCAAAAAGTATAGTGATGCCTTCAATACAGAAAACATGTCACAAATCCCATGCTAACAACAATTGTTTCTTTTCATTACCAGGCTGCGAAACCATCCCTCAGTTGCGCCATTAACAAGCTGCAAGTCATCCCATCTAACTGCACTACAACTGCAAAACACACTTCCATCACTTGCTTGCAGCATGATTCATAAACAGGCATCCCACCTGTCCACCACAAAATACTAGACAGACATGACATTTGTCTGTAATATAATATTCAACAGACACCCATCATCTGTTATATGGCTGCTGAACAGACATCTATCATCTGTTGCACCTACAATAAATATGAGGTTCAATCTCCCAATATAACCTCATTTATGTATGTACGAAACATAAAAATGTGAAAATTTCAAAAATTCACCATGAAAAGAAACGCACAAAAGACCACTTATCTAAAAAATGCGGGGAAGAAAAAGAAACTTATAAAGGTCCTGATATTTGTGCCTAATGCATCTTGCTAGTATCAATAATTCCAGCTCGTTAATAATGAACTTTTATCAACATCTGGTGAACAGAAAGTGTAAGGACTATGGAATCAAACGCGAAAGAACATCTGCCTCATGGTTCCGATTTCCTGGGATTGGAATCACTGTGAATGCATATTCTTGCAGCACCAGAGCCCATCTCATCAGACGACCATTAGTTGTATTTGCTCTCTGCAGATATGTGAGAGGTTTATGATCTGTCTCAATGAAGAAATGCCTTCCAAACAGGTATCTGTGAAACTTGTCCACTGCCCAGACCAAACCCAAACATTCAGTTCAACCGTTGAATATCTCTTCTCACGATCCAACAACTTCCTGCTTGCAAACAGAACTGGGTGTGGTTGTCCCATCTCATCATGTTGGATCAGTACAGCACCAATCCCTGTGGAAGATGCATCTGATTGAACCGTGAAGGGTCTTTGGAAATTGGGCAGTACCACGATGGGTTCAGCAGATAGAACAGACTTAACCTTTTCAAATGCTTCTTGACATTCTTCAGACCACTTCACCTTTTGTAGGCTGGTTTTTCTTCGTCAGTTCTGTCAAAGGAGCAATAACCGAAGCGTAGTGTGGTATGTACCTTCGATAGAATCCAACCATACCGATGAAAGAACGGACCTGCTTCTTTGTAGTAGGAACAGCCAGATGAAGTATCTGTGACACCTTTCCTGTTGTTGGTGTCATTTCACCTCCTCCAACACGGTGACCAAGAAACTCAATCTCTGTGAACCCAGCTTCCATTTTGCTCGGTCTGACTGTTAACCCATGGGAGCCAAGCTCTGTCAGAAGTCCATCCACTGCCTTGAGATTGTCTGACCAAGTTTCCGTAGCCACAAGAATGTCGTCGAAAAATGTGACTGACTCATATCTTTCCAGACGTAACTTCCTCATCATTCGTGCAAACGAACTTGGAGCAGTGCTCATACCAAAAGGCATTCGGACAAACTGGAACAGTCCTTGTGGTGTTCTAAATGCAGTTTTCTGTCTGTCCTCTGGAACCATTGGTATTTGCCAGTAGCCTTTAGCTAAATCCACTTTGGTGAAGAACTTTTTGCTCTTTAGAGAAGCGAACAATGATTCTGTGTCTGGTATTGTTTCGGCATCAAACTGCGTGACTTTGTTCAGTTCTCTAAAGTCTATACAGAACCTCATAGAGCCATCTTTTTTCTTTACCAGAACCACTGGAGACGAATAGGGCGATTCTGAAGGTTCTATCACTCCCATTTCAAGCATTTTCTTGACTTCCTTTGCAATCACTTCTTCAGACTGAAATGGTAGCAGATATGGTTTCACATTCACCACTTTGTCCTTGTTCAAGTGAACTGAATGGTTTTGAAAATCAACAAACCCAGGTAGGTCTGTCAATATACGTTCATGCTTTTGAAGAATTGCTTGAAGATCTTGCTTTTCTGCTGGTGACAATTCTTGACAAATGACAACATCATGAACTGACTCTGTCTTTGTGGTTGGGACTGGCTGAAACTGGACTTTGTTAATGTCTGCATCTTTAAGAGCACAATCTCCTGCGACAATGCCCATGGACGCCACTGATTTAACTGAAGCTTCGTCTCTTTCACAGTATTCCCGTAGCAGGTTAATGTGATACAGTTTGTGCAGACCTGGAGCAGCTTCAATCAAATAATCACAAACTCCTACTTTCTTCAGGACTTTGAAAGGACCTTGCCATTTCAACAGCATCTTGTTGTGTTGTGAAGGAAGCAGTACCAATACTTTCTTTCCTGGTTCAAGACTACGAACCACAGCTTTCCTCGATCTGTACTGGTGGTTTCTGCGGGAATCATCTTGTGCAGCATTTTGTGCACGCTGAACCATGTCCTGGAGAGTATCTCTGAGATCCTGCACATACTGAGCTGTTGACTGCGCTTCACTGTCTTGTGATGACCCTGTCCATGCCTGATACAACAACTGTGAAGGACCCTTGGGTATTCTGCCATATAGACGCTCAAAGGGGGCGAAACCTGATGCTTCCTGCGGAATCTCACAATAAGCAAACAATGCTGCTGGCAAGTATCTGTCCCAATCACTTGGTTTGTCAGTCATCAAACGCTTGAGCATAGTCTTAAGTATTCCATTAAATCGTTCAACAACACCATTGGTCTGAGGATGATATGGAGAACTATGCAGTTGTGACACTGATAGAAGTTTCATAAGCTGCCTCATCACATCTGACGTAAACTGGGATCCTTGATCTGATAAAATCTCGTCTGGGATGCCTACCCTTGAAAAGATTTGCAGAAGAGAGGCCACTTCTTCAGTGGTTACTGATTTCAAAGCAATTGCTTCAGGATATCTGGTAGTTACATCCACACAGGTCAAAACAAAGCGATGACCCCTGCCAGACTTTGGGGGTGATTGGACCTATTAGATCGATCGCCACTCTTGAAAAAGGAATGTCAATGACAGGAACTGGTTGCAGAGGCGCAGGTGCAAGTCTGTCCTTTGGGAAAGTTTTCTGGCAAATCTCACATGAACGACAGTAACTCTTGATGTCCTTTCTGATCCCAGGCCAGAAAAATATGGAGAAACACGTTTGAATGTACTGGCCGCTGCCATATGGCCTCCAAACAAACCATCATGGGCTGCAATCAGAACTGAATCTCTCAGACACTTAGGTACCACCAACTGCCATGTTACTGACCCATCTTTCTTGGAAGTAAAGACACGATACAACAGTTCATCTCTGTTCACAAAAGAAATCAAATTGCCTGCAGAATCTTCAGTTTTCCCAACACCAATTTTTATAAAAAGATTTCCCAAAGTTTGGTCATTTGCTTGCATTTCTTGCAATTTTTCTGCATTCACATCCAGAGCTGGTGCTTTAACCATAAGCAAAGGCCGAAATGGACGTTGTTCATTCAATTTCTGGGCTCGAGTTTGAACAGCACCAGTTATCTGGGTACAATGGAAAGTTGAACCCGGAATTTTGCCAAGTATTACATCACAGATAGGATTCTCAATGATGCAAGCTTCCACAGAACCTGAAAAGTATGGTGTGTCGAGGCAGACCAGCGCAAGTGGCAACTCTACAATATCACCATTGAACTGTACACATTTCTGAACCCTGGGCACGAACTGATCATCTAACACCAAGTTCTTCCACACACCGACAGTGGAACAACCAGAGTCTAGCATCACAGTCACAGGTTTACCATTAACAGAGCCCTGACAAGTTTGAATCGAATGAGGCAAATCATCCTCACCTGAAAAACCGACATTCACCATCATTGACTTCGAAACATCTTCATTGCCTTGTTTCAGACCTGCTGTCTCGCCACTCAATGGGACTCCAACCGCACTGGACCGAGTTGACTTGCCCTGTTGGTTCTTCTCAGGACATTTCATAAGCACATGTCCCTCCTTGCCGCACCACCAACACCTACAACCAGAACCCTTGGAACTGCTCTGTGACTGAGCACCTTGTCTAGCACTGTGTTGCTGAGAGGATGTAGCTTGACCGTAGTGGGCCCCTGACAGTTGATTGTCCCCAACAGATGAGCTGTTCTGTCCTTGCATGAAGCCTCCACAACCTCTGCCTCCTCGGAACATTCTTGGACCAAAAGAACTACTTCTCCCTCTCTGATCATAGGCAAAATTCTGTTTGGGTGAAAACTGGTTGTGTCCCTGATTGGTCATGTCAAACCCTACATTGGCCAGAAACAAATCAGATTTGCTTTTTGTTGCTAGAGTTTGATTAGGGTGAACCTCTCGGAAACGTTCAGCAGCATCGACCATGTCTTCAATTGTGTCAAACTTACTCTCCTTGAGAAATGCAACCAGATTGCTCGCACATGACGCCAAAAATTGTTCCTTGAGGATCAAATCACATAGCTTATCAAAGCTCTTACCTACTTTTGTCATTTCAATCCATCGACAGAAAAATCTTTTCATCCATGACAAAAATGTAGGCATGTTTTCACCACTCTCTGGTGTAGCTGATCTGAACTGACTTCTGAAGCCTTCAGCAGTACAACGAAATCTTTTCAACAAATGAGCTGATAAGACATCATACGAATTTGCCTCTTCTGCCGAAAGTTCATGGTAATATGTAAGGGCTTTACCACGTAAGAGAGAAGGTAAGATGGAACCCCAAGAATCATGCACCCATCCCATGTTGATGGCATGTTTTTCAAACCTGAATAGGTAGCTGTCAATCTCATCATGCTTTTCATCAAAATATGGGAGTTTTGGCTTGCCTATTGTAGCTCTCTCTTCTGACTTGTGCTTTCCTTTTTGTTCCAGCTCAATAGTTTTGAGTTCTTTTTCCTGCTCTAGCTTAGCTTTTTCGAGTTCCAACTTTGCATTTTCAATCTCTTTTGCCTGATCCAGCTTCTCTCTTTCAATCTGCAGCTTTTCTTGTTCAATTTCTTTCAGACGAGCTAGTTCCCTGTCTTGTCTTTTTTGCTCTAATTCTATTTCCTTGTCTTGCTTTCTCTGCTCTAATTCTATTTCCTTGTCTTGCTTTCTCTGCTCTAATTCTATTTCCTTGTCTTGCTTTCTCTGCTCTAATTCCTTTAATTGAGCGAGTTCTCTCTCCTGTTTCCGGTGTTCTCGCAAACCATCCTGAATGTAAGTAATCAAACCCTTACCACTAAAACCCAACTCTTCCCCTTCTATTCTAAGCTCAGCTGCCAATCTTCGTACGTTTTCATTAGTAGCCTGAGATGTAATCTCTTGTTCTGATGACTTCTAACGGAAACCTCCTTCAGCCACATCTGACAGGTTTTCCTCTTTCTGTTCGTCACCCATGATTTACGAATACCAAGTCTCAAAAAGAACATTCTAGAATAGCATAAAACGTAATAATGCAACGAAAAAGAAACTACAACCAAAAAAAAAAAAAAAAAAAAATTAAAAGTGCACTGGCAGGCTCACCAAATGTAATGAACGTGTTACAGAGTTCAATGGTTCTTTTAAGTTCCACTGTAAGAAAACAACTCACATTATGTTTCACACAGTGCACACTTTACTAACTTCTTCCAATCTTGAATGAAACCAGTGACAAAGAATTACAACACAAAAACAAGTTTATTTTTAACATACAAATGGATAATATTGAATAATGAAAACATTACTTCCTCACTTCACACACTCATACAAATCACACAAACATTCATTTCCTTCATTCATCTATCGTGGACATTAACGAATATGAGGGGACTTTGACACAAGGACGAAACAGACGTGGACGACATTGAATACTCATTTCAAAAGACGAAATAACGATGGCGGAGACAACGACGAGACGGCGACGGCAACAGCAGCGACGATGACGACAGTCCCCTCACAACGACCAACTTCCGTCAGCCCGAGCACGTCCACAGGAGGGAGGGAGGGTCCAGGCCACCAAACCCATCATCAGCCATCTTGTCTGTGTCAATAAAGTTTCTTTTAGTCCCTTTGTCTTATTTGTCATTCCCACTGTCTCTTGTCAAACGTCTGTCCGTTCGTCTGTGCCCTTAAGTCCCCATCATAATTATTTATCCTCACTCACAAACATCTTTCTCACTCTCGAGTATTATTCACCCATTCTGCTAATAGCAGTGAACATTTACTAATTATTTCTTCACCTGACCGTCTTAAATATCAATGAATGAATGAAAAGTTTCCTGCTATTGTTGCAGTCAATTATTTTACCAATTTCCAATAAAAGAAGAATATATCAAATTTACAGAAATAATATATTCTCCAAACAAAGAGAAGTTCCACGAAACAATTATTTCAATAATATTAATTTTGGAAAACGGAGTTTCACTTTCGCTTAAAACTTCAACCTTTGAAATAATAAGTATCTTTACAAATAAGACCTGGAACTCATCCTTTGAATCCAAGTATCAAAACACAAATTTTTAATCTGTTGCTCTGCCTCTGTCTCTCTCTGTCTGCACCGGTTGGCAACTAAAAGCAGACTGACAACTTATTGCAAGCCCAAGCATACCGTTCCGAAGTGACACTGTGCAGAACGAAAATCTCGTGCACAGTTCACTGCATGCAAGTGCGTTGTATCCAAAATACCGGTATCCGGTGTAGGTTTTCTGTTATGCTCCCTGGTCAGCCTGTTACAGTCATACCACTGGACTTTTTGTTGTCATGAGAATACAAATCAAATCAAATCATGTGCTTTAAACCCTGTGGACCACAAAGGGCCATATCTGGGCTCATGCAAATGCAAGAATAACAAGACAAAAAAACCCATAAAACATCACACTCTGGCACAAACAATTGAAACATCCATTCATTCATTCATTCATTCTCTCTCCTCTCTCTCTCTCTCTCTCTCTCTCACACACACACACACACACACACACAGAGAAACTAATACACACAATCACAAACCGTGTTTCTACTGTTTGGCGTAATGTAAGAATGATGTAAATTTATGTTTTACGTATTTAGAACCAAACTCGGTAAGCTTAAAAAAACTTACTAAACCAAAGTGCTTCTTGCTTACATTGGCTGTTTTGGGGTCCTTTAGATCTTTTTTACTGTGTTTACTTTCTTCTTTTTTTAGACACGTGTGCCTTATGTACTAAAACTGCCATACTGCTTGCTCTATTCCTTTCATAAAGTTTAGTCTTACCACAATAATTGTATATGTTGACTAGCGATAAGAATTGTTTTACAAGAAGCCAATAGTGTTATCCATCTCCCCTGACAAACTAAGCCCCAGAGACGAGGAGGAGAGGAGAGGGATCTCTCTTATGATCGTATATAAAGTAACATGCTCTATATAAACAAGTGTTGCAATCAACAGGGTACAGTCCATTCAAGTGCAGTGTTTATAACAGAGTCACTTTATTAACAATTGAAATACAAGTTATTAACTTACCTCAGTTCGGCACACACGCAATACCGCCTTCTCTTCTTCCCTCCAGTCGTGGTGAAAACTCGTCAATAATTTCCAACAGTCCGTGTTGACGATAACGAAAATGTTGTCGTACATGTTCAGTATGTTGTTCAGTCACGAAATATTCGTGGTTGGCGCAATTGAATCCTGTGAACGACTTGTCCGAAGCTATCCGCCACATTGTTTTGATTTCTAGCTTCATGCAGAAACAACGTTATGGCGTGTGCAAGGTTGGCTAAGTCTCCCCCTGAGGAGACATAAAGTTACGCACCCTTAAAGAGTGCGCAAAGAGGACTCAAGTCTTATGCACTCTTCATAGATCGCAGTATTATTCCATTGTCGAGGACATAAAGTTGAGCAATGCATAAATCGCTAAGCACGCCTTATGCTCTGTTCATAGATCCGGCCACAGTCAGATGTTTACCGTAGTGATATGGGTAAGACGTCAAACTTGTAATCAGACCTGTATATCTGATGTTTATGGTAGTGATATGGGCAAGACGTCAAACTTGTAATCAGAACTGTAAATCATTGAAAACAGCTTACACTGCTAACAGTCGAAAGCTCCGAGGGCCGGACTCTGGCTTGGAGATCATCAGGAGAGAATGTGTCGCTGTTTCGGGCTCTTCCTCTCTACAGCTTCAATGACGCACCGAGCCCCCTCACCGATGTGAGGTCTCCCTGCCAGTTTGACTGTATGCCTTTGCCATCAACCGTCAGGACTCGCGCTCTCTCTCTTCAACCAGATCCAATGACTTGCTTTCTGTACGGTCTTCTGTAGAGCTTTTGTCATGGTTTTCACTTTCTTCGGACCAAGTCCAGCCACTTTCATCCACTTTCTGACGCTATTTGTGATGTAACCTCTGCAGCTGACTTCGACTGGGGAGTGCATTGCTTTCCATCCCGCCTCCTCGCATTCATCGACAAGAGCCTCGTAGCGATTCTCCTTCCACTCGTGTGCAGCCCTGATATTGTCTTCATGGGGCACCGTCAGCTCCACAAGGTGCACCTCTCTCTCTTCCTTGCTCCATACCACCAGGTCTGGCTTCTTCGTTGTTGGGATGGGGAAGAATCTCTCGCAGCCCTCAAGGTCTGCGGCTACCTCCCACAGACCACTACACTGGCCATCCATGGCCTCGCTTGTCTTCTTTCCATCAGGAACCTTGCTTCCTTGCGGTACAAACACGATCTTGCCCAGTCCTTGTTTCTGTGGCTTAAGAGCGTATTTTCCCTCCTCCAGCTGCTCCTTCACCATCTTGGTAAACACCTTGAGCACTTCGTTGTGTCTCCAGGTGTACCTATTCAGGGCCAGGTGGCAGTTTGAGAGGATATGCTTCATGGTTCCTAGTTTGCCGCACCTGCACTTGTCATCTTCCTGGACCTTCCATCTGACTAAGTTCACTGGTGAAGGCAGAACATCATAGGTGGACCGGAGAAGAAAGCTTAACCTCGATGTGTTCCACTCCCAGATCTCACTCCATCCAATCTTTCTTTCCACTACATGCTCCTCCCACCCGGTCACCCGCCCTTGTTGAGCACACTGGATGAGGTGAACTTCTCGCCTTTCAGCCTCATTCTTTCGCACCTGCCCTGCTGCAGCTGCTCTTCTGTCTCGTTGGGACATCTTCCTAAAAGGTCTGAAGTCGCCGTTGCCAAGTCCCAACCTGCCCATCTGTGCTGGACCTACAATGTCGCCATGTTCCAACGAAGAGATGATCTCGTCAGCTGCATCCTCCGCATTCCATTTTCTTGCTGTTCTGACTTCTGGTGGGTTGTCGCTTACTTTTTGATCCCTCGACTCCCTCAGCATCATCACAGTACTGATCTTTCCTGCCTTGTAGATCTCCACGATGGATGCGAGGGGTAGCTGGAGTGCTCCCTTCTGCCTGTACAGGGCTGATGTGTTGGTTGTGCGAGGCAGCCCTAGCCACTTCCTGATGTAGGTGTTACATGTTTTCTCGATCATCTCAACTCTCAACACGGCGACCTCGTACGTCATCAGCGGCCATGCCAGTCGAGGGTAGAGGGCAAACTGCAAACACCATATCTTATACTTTCCTGGCAGTTTTGTTTGGTCAATCGCTTTCAGCCCATCTTTAGCCTGCTTGATGATTTCCACACCCCGACTCCTGTCCGACAGGGTTCCTGCATACCACCGTCCCAAACTTTTCACAGGTTGCTCTTTTACTGTAGGCATCTGTTCCCATGCGATTGTAAACTTCTGTTGCTTCTGCTTCCCTTTGTGAATAGTCAGGCTTCTAGATTTCTTGGCTTTAAACTTCATCCTGGACCAAGTGATCAGCTCATCCAGCCGAGTCAAAACACCCTGCATTGTGTTCGTATCTCTTGTCAGCAAGGTCACGTCATCCATGAAGGCTTTCTTTGGTGATCTCACCTTTGCTTTTTCCTCAGCACAGTCTGCAGATCTCAGTAGCATCTCCATCACCAGGATGAACCAGATGACAGATATAGTGCAGCTGGCTGCGATCCCAATCTCCAATCGGTGCCACTCAGTTATGAAGTCTTTGGTCGAGAATCGCATCTGGAAGTTACCGTAGTATTCTGTCATGATGCCTTGCACTTCGTGCGGGATGTAAAAGAAGTCCATTGCTTTCATCAGCAGTTCATGGGGAACGGATCCGTAGGCATTCGCCAGATCCAACCAAACCACACTTAGGCTTCCTTTGGTTTTCTTGGCCTCCTGGATTGCATCCCAGATCGTAAAAGAGTGTTCAATGCATCCTGGGATCCCTGGTATCCCAGCTTTCTGCACGCTCTCATCCACATAGCCGTTGCTTTGCAGATATGCCACAGTCCTCTTCGCAAGTATTCCCATGAAGATCTTGCACGCCACATTGATGATGGAGATGGGTCGGAACTGCCCTATAATCTCTGCATTCTGTTCCTTTGGTAGGTACACTCATTCCGCTCTGCACCAACCTTCAGCAAGCTCCTTGTCTTCCCACAAAGCTCTCAGCATCTCAAAAAGGGTGTGCCTCAACTCGTCGCTATACTTGAAAACCTTGTAGGACACACCATCTCCTCCAGGTGCACTTTTGGCTCTTGCTTTTCTGACAAACTCGTCCACTTCTTTTTCTCTGATTGGACCAAGCTGGAAGCTCACACCAGGGGCAGTCGGATGCTTCAGGCCTTTCATGTCTGGCAGTGGCTCATCCCAGACCTGTATATCTGATGTTTATGGTAGTGATATGGGCAAGACTTCACTGGCTCCCTGTATCAAAGCGCATACAGTACAAACTAGACACCATGTGCTACAAAAGCCTCAATAACGCAGCCCCCAATTACCTGTCAAGCCTACTTGAGATCTATCTTCCCTCACGTACCCTCTGCTCTGCCTCCGATCCTCTGACTTTTCGCTTTCCACTTTCCACGCACTAAGCTCAATACCTATGGTCCACGAGCCTTCTCTGTTTCTGGTCCACTCTCCTGGAACAAACTCTCACTCAATCCTCTCTGCAGCCTGTCTCCACTCGAGGGGAATCACACTGTAATATATAATTGTATATAATATGCTCTCTATAATTGTCCATTTTATTGCTTTTATTCTTTCTCCCCATTTATAGCCATGCGTGTGTGTGAGTGTGTGTGTGTGTGTGTGTGTGTGTGTGTGTGTGTGTGTGTGTGTGTGCGTGCGTGTGTGTGCGTGCGTGCGTGCGTGCGTGCGTGCTTGCGTGCTTGCGTGTGTGTCTGCTTCAGCGCTTAGATTTGATTTTATCAAGATTTTGCGCAATATAAATATTGTCATTATTATAAACAAACCACAGATGTCTATACACATGTAGAATGAGTGACCCAAACGTCAGACATCTGTAAACAAACCACAGACGTCTATACACATGTAGAATGAGTGACCCAAACGTCAGACATCTGTAAACAAACCACAGACGTTTATACATATGTAGAATGAGTGACCCAAACATCAGACAACATGTGTAAACAAACCACAGACGTCTATACACATGTAGAATGAGTGACCCAAACGTCAGACATCTGTAAACAAACCACAGACAATTATACACATGTAGAATGAGTGACCCAAACGTCAGACATCTGTAAACAAACCACAGACGTCTATACATATGTAGAATGAGTGACCCAAACGTCAGACAACATGTTTGATACTGTCCATTCAAGTGCATTGTTTATAACAGAGTCACTTTATTAACAATTGAAATACAAGTTATTAACTTACCTCAGTTCGGCACACACGCAATACCGCCTTCTCTTCTTCCCTCCAGTCGTGGTGAAAACTCGTCAATAATTTCCAACAGTCCGTGTTGACGATAACGAAAATGTTGTCGTACATGTTCAGTATGTTGTTCAATCACGAAATATTCGCGGTTGGCGCAATTGAATCCTGTGAACGACGTGTCCGAAGTTATCTGCCACATTGTTTTGATTTCTAGCTTCGTGCGGAAACAACGTTATGGCGTGCGCAAGGTTGGCTAAGTCTCCCCCTGAGGAGACATAAAGTTACGCACCCCTAAAGAGTGCGCAAAGAGGACTTAAGTCTTATGCACTCTTCATAGATCGAAGTATTTTTCCATTGTCGAGGAAATAAAGTTGTGCAGTGCATAAATCGCTAAGCACGCCTTATGCTCTGTTCATAGATCCGGCCAAAGTCAGATGTTTACCGTAGTGATATGGGTAAGACGTCAAACTTGTAATCAGACCTGTATATCTGATGTTTATGGTAGTGATATGGGTTAGACGTCAAACTTGTAATCAGAACTGTATATCTGATGTTTATGGTAGTGATATGAGTCAGACGTCAAACTTGTAATCAGAACTGTATATCTGATGTTTATGGTAGTGATATGGGTCAGACATCAAACTTGTAATCAGAACTGTATATCTGATGGGTACCGTAATGATATGGGTAGGACGTCAAACTTGTAATCAGACCTGTATATCTGATGTTTACCGTAGTGATATGGGTAGGACGTCAAACTTGTAATCAGAACTGTATATCTGATGTTTACCGTAGTGATATGGGTCAGACGTCAAACTTGTAATCAGAACTGTATATCTGATGTTTACCGTAGTGATATGGGTAGGACGTCAAACTTGTAATCAGAACTGTATATCTGATGTTTACCGTAGTGATATGGGTCAGACGTCAAACTTGTAATCAGAACTGTATATCTGCACCAACCTTCAGCAAGCTCCTTGTCTTCCCACAAAGCTCTCAGCATCTCAAAAAGGGTGTGCCTCAACTCGTCGCTATACTTGAAAACCTTGTAGGACACACCATCTCCTCCAGGTGCACTTTTGGCTCTTTGTTTCTTTCTTCCTCCTTTGCTTTCAGGCATTTCTTCCTTTCATTTTCGGCGTTGCTGGTCCATTCGCCTGTATGTGATCGATAAAGTCTTTTGTACTTTTTCCTAGGATTGATAATTGGGTACATGTATGAATTTTTGGCTCAAGGGAGGTGAGATATGCGGAAGCAATTTTAGGCAATTTAGGTCCGTTTTTTTTATATGTTTTGTTGTCATTAGGTGTGCTTAAATTTGTATTCAGGCATCTTTTTTGAATCCCCTGTGCAATAAACTGGACGGAGTGGTCAACTCCAGGGACATCTCCTCACATTATGTGCACGAATGCCTTGATATGGTTACTTAATGTTCTTTTTTTTTCCTGTTGAAATTTTGTATGTTTTGAAGTGGTTATAGTCCTGATATGGCTCTACACAATCGGCTGGGCTTTAAGCAACAATAACAACAACAACAAATCATGGTCTTCAGAGAAAAGGGTTGAAAAATTATCAGAAGATGCACTGATCAGCATAGAAATAATATTTGATGTTGTGTTGATGACGACATTGACAGTTGGTGAGGTGTAGAGTATGAAGAGGACTGGTCCAATACAGAGCGTTGTGGGGGGGGGGGGACTCCCATGTGCAAGTTCAACCCTCTGAGATTTGGGCTATATTACCACGACTGACTGAATGTTTGGACAGATATGACGCCATGAGATAAACCATCAAAGACCACTACCTTGGATTCCCAATGTGTGCTCCAGTCGAAAGAGGAGGATAGGGTGTGAAAAGCAACAGAAAAATCTGAAAGAATAAGAATTGAAATTCGGCCATACTCAGCTGAAAGGAACAGATCATTCATAACGTGAGTGAGAGCAGTTTCGGTGCGGTGGTAGGGACAATAAGCTGACCGAAAAGGATGGCAAAGATTGTTGGCTGAGAGATGATTATCAAACTGTTTCAAAACCACTTTCTAAAGGAACTTGGAAAGAAGCGGCAACTTAGATACAGGACAATAGCTTTTAAAATCTTAAAATCAAGATGATTCTTTTTCAGAAGCAGTTGAGCAATGGCTGTTTTGAGAGAAGATGGGACAGATCAAGTGAGAAGAGAGGTGTTGATGATATGCGTTATAAATAGAAGCTCAAGAAGCATTCGTGGAGACAGAGAGGGAAGTATGGAATTAGAATTTCAGAAACTACTTGAAATTCAGTGAGTGTGAGGCCTATGAATGGAGGATTAGGATGATGTGGGAGAAAAGAGGCTTTGCCTAGCGTGGCTTGAAGATCGTTAATTTTGGAAGAGAAAAAAGTTGAAAACTCTCTAGGAAATCTGGAGCACTGATGTAGAAGGAAATGGAGACGATTTAGTAATACCCAAAAGATTAGACATCACAGAGAACAGACGTTATGTAGTCGTAGATTCAAGGAACTGGGTAGAATAGTTGGAAGTTTTAGCTTTCGAGATCAGTTTTGTAACTGTTTTCACATGCTTTTAAACAATTTGTGAATGAACTACAAGTTAAGAAGACCGCTACTGACGTTCGCTCATCTATGAGTAGTTAGGCTACTCTTATTTCATTTGCATACCAGGGCACAGACGGACAGCCAGGCAGAACACGAATGCTTGGAGGTGTATGCTCATCTAGAAGCTGGTGCAAGACTGAGCTGTAGTGACAAGCGTGACTGGAGGAATTTGAATGAAAGACGTTTCACAGTTTCAGATGAGACGGGTAACTGCTCGCATCAGGCTTACCGGTTTAGACAGAGTGAAAGAAATACGGCAGAATGGTCTTAATGAAGTTGATCTCAGACTGAGACCAATATAACAAGAATCAGGCGATCGATTTTATGGCCTTCAGTGGGTGTAGGCTTGGTCACAAGATGATAGAGAAAATGGTTATACGGAGACAGACACAAGTGCTTGGCTTCACAGTCACCTTGATCATCAGAGTGTACATTGACATCGCTGAGAATGACAAATTTTCCTAATGTCATAGAAAACAGAGGCTCGATTTGCATTATGAAACATGGAAAGAGTGGATTTGTTCGCACTGCCGGAAGGAGGACGGTAAATACAAGGGAAATTACAGTTTGATTTAACATATGAAGAACGACTTCGGTGGTTTCAAATGACACAATAGAAAAGGAAAGGAGTGGATGAAGGAAAAACGCAATCCAAGTAATCTTTGTTCACAACAGCAATCTGGCCACCACGAGAAGCAACCACTCGTGAATGTGGAGATAAAAAAATGGTGAAAAATGGGGATGAAGATGGGACTGCACTTAGTCCTCTTGACCTTTCCGATACAGGTAACCTTACCAGGGGCATCAATTGAATTAAACCCAAAGAATGCCCAGGTCACGTCAAAGTTTCAGATCAGTAGCGCCTGCTGGCATCGCTCAAGAGATCAATGGGACACCAATCCTCTCTACCACGATAAAATGGCGGTCCCATGGGGAGATGGGTGTCGGAGCAGCAGTGCAGAACATGCAATAGCAGAAACGTGAATATCAGTGTGCTTGATCGAAAATATCCATGCAGTTGGATTCTTTTTTGAACCGAATCCAAATGCTTAACTGCTATCAGAATCCCTGGCACTCTTCCTACAGCAGATCCCCCACTCATGACAAATATATTATGCTTTATGGGATCCGATGAAGAAGACAAATCCACTAAGGAGCTTCAGGAACTCATTTCTGAACCTCTGCCCTGTCAAGCAGTACAAGTAAAAGTTCAATGAGAAATTTAGATAAAAGATGCAGATAACCATGTACTGCAAAAAATAGCTGAAGGCCATTTGTTGACTGTCCTTCACTTCCAGGCTGCCAAAAGCTGGATTGGCAATGATGTTCAGGATGGCAATTGGGAGGGTGAAGACAATGAAGGACATGGACACAACCAGAGCTGTGAGAGTGATGGAGTTCACTTTTCTCTCTCTCTCATTCTGTTGTTTATCCGTGACAGCAAACTGGTCACCAGCTTCCTTCACTGACGTTCTTAACTTTGCCACAAGCACGATATTACTGATCATCAGACAGAAGAAAGGCAGGATACAATGCACAACAATGTCAATGTTTGTCCATACCTCAGCTAGAAATGGCCGGTATTGTTGCTTAGGTAAACACTTTCCATCTGAAACTTCCATCCCATAAAGTAAATGAATTCTAACCAGACTAGACACAATGAAGATGGTCAAGATGATAATCCTGGACATTTTTGCAGAAAACAAGACATTTACACGATGTGGCCATACCACAGACATGGCCCTGTGTGTCACCATTAATACTACAAGAAAAGTAGAACAGCCTGTAGCCGTGCTTTGGAGAAAGAAATCCGTCTTACATACAAAGTCATGAATCGCATACACCTCGACCTTTGTCACGGTGGTGAGCCAGTGAGGAAGATGTCCTGTGATGTTGAAAGTGAGATCACTCACAGCCAGACACAGGAAATAACGGTCCAAGGCAGAACGGTTGTCATGAAACCGACGAACGATGACGATAGTCATGATGTTGCCGAACACACCCAGGATAAAAGCGATGGGCAGATAGATGGTCCCCATCCATGCTGCCAGCTGAACTAAAGGCAACGAGTTAAAGTCAGTGATGTCTGCTGATGTGGTAGAATCACCCATGTTGATACTGGCCACAGTCATCATTAGCTGTGTGACATTTTCCTTATCCATGGTCATGAACGATGCAAACCAGTTAAGTCTTTATGAAGTTTTTAGTTGGGGAAACTTAGGAAATGATGAATTGGTTCTCTTCAGATGTGAAGCAGGTCTGTGTCAAACAAATCACTGTTGTCTGTGTTTCAGGGTTAAGTGACTGTAATTCTAACCAAAACAAAAAGAGCAAAGCATACATGTATATGCATGTAACTTCTGACAAACATGAGGACAACACGTGAAAAACATTTAACCCAACCCAACCACCAGAGCATACTACTCCTAGGACCACTGCTTATTACATAGAACACAAGATCAATACCATGTTGATTCCCTCTGAAGCATGACCCCAGCGTCCCGTTCCTGCTGAATGTGCATGGATGAAGACCCAAGATTGCCGGCGATATCAGCACCATTACTTACAGCAACCTCAGGTGCCCCACAAATCCATTGTTACAAACTAAGCTACGCACAAAAAGTTAAGGATCACTTGCACAAAAATTCATAACTTTCAAAATAAGAAAGCCAATGCGTTGAAGTTTGGCAAACATTTAATTCCATGCTTTAGTGATAACGATACACAATTGCCTTCAATTTCGAGCAATCGTTTGGTGTGTACATTTGATCAAAGTGGGTACGTATCGAAATTTGATTTCCCAAAGTCATTGAAATCACAAGACAGGGCATTCTGATGCTCCCAAAAGTTCAGTAATACGTGTAAACGCCATGGCTGTTCTGGCACTCGACGCAGCGAGTCCTCATCGAGTTGACCAGGTTGGTGAAGATCCTCTGTGGAAGCGCCTGCCACTCAGCCTGCAGCATTTGGTAGAGGTGTTGGGCATCCCTGGGAGGGGGGTGGTTGCTCCTCACTTTGCGATCCAGCTCATCCCAGTGGTTCTCAATCGGGTTGAGATCGGGACTGCATGCTGGCCACTCCATTCTGTTGACTCCAGACTGCTGCAGGAAGTCGTTGACCACCCTTGCCCTGTGGGGGCGAGCGTTGTCATCCTGGTAGACAGCCGTCGGTCCCATCTGCTGCAGTGTAGGCACAGCCAGCGGTCGAAGGATCTCATCCCGGTATCGGAGACCAGTCAGGTTACCCTGTACATGATACAAGGGTGTTCTGTGGTGAAGGCTGAAGGCCCCCCAGACCATTACAGAACCTCCACCAAAGGCCACCTTTTCTTGGACAGTGGTGTCAATAAAGCGTTGCCCTGGGCGCCTCCAGACCCTCAGTCGGCCGTCGTTGTGGTTCATGATGAAGCGTGATTCATCACTGAACAGGACCTGGGACCATTGCTGACGTGTCCACCTCACGTGACGTCTGCAGAAGGCGCGGCGTGCTGCCCTATGGGCTGGAGTTAAGCGTGGCCGTACAGCTGGGCGACGAGAACGGAAGTTAAACCCATGAAGGCGATTCCGTATGGTCTGCTGGCTGATGTTGATGTTAGTAGCCACCCTCAGCTGCCTTCGAATGATGCTGGAAGAGGCTGTTCTTGTCTGCAGGGCTTGTCGTTCAATGAGACGATCTTCACGTGGGTTTGTCTTCTTCGGTCGACCAGATCTGCGTCTTTCATGGACCCTCCCAGTGGCTGTGAAGCGTTGAATCAGTCTGACAATGACCGAGATGGACACCTGAAGTCTTCTGGCCTCTTCTCGCTTGGGAACACCATCTTGGAACCATGCAACAGCTCGTCCCCTCTCAAACTCGCTCAATTTTCGTCGTGGAGGCATTGTCGGATCAGGCCTACTACTGGTGGAATGTCTTCTTATAAAGCCAAGCAAGAGACAGCATCTCACACATAAACAGCAGTGCTTGCACGTGCATAATGGTTTTTCCATCTGGCTTGTGCAATGTGTTCAGGCAGAACGTCCAAAACAAGGTCCTTTTTCGCAAGTTTCCGCTTTTCCGTTTGCGGCCAAGCTCAGTAGTAGAGAATCCCGTGCAATTTTCGCACTAACACAACATCGCCCACTTACAGCTGAACAAGAATTCATAACAATTTGGCTGGACTGAGAAATAAATAACAGTAGCGAACTGAGTTTATTACGCACCTGTTTTCTCATAGTGATCCTTAACTTTTTGTGCGTAGCTTATATCAAGAGTGGAGAAGGGACATAGTCTTTGTCTTGGCAGTATGAATTCTCTGACGATAAATAAGGAAAGTGTTTTGGTTTTCTTCATGTGGACTTTTCCAGTCTTTTCGATAGTTCTGGAATCTTCGAGTCTTCTCTAGAGAATATTTCGTGTTTCGAAATGAAGTAAATAATGTTCATTGTTTCTGTGCCAAAATGAAATAGATAATGTCTGTTTGTAGGTACTAAAGTGTTGTCACATTTAGAGACAACGCAATTTTTAGTATTGAGAATGTTCCAGTCTACGATTTGTGTTTAGCTTGCAGACGTGGTCGTATGGCTTGAGGCCTAGTTTCCAGAGATTATCCATGTTAATGAGACAGCATTTTATATACAGCATGCAGAACTGTAAAGACAGTATTGTTGAAGTGTTTGGGAATAGTATGTATTACTGAAGCGTTTGAGAACACTCCGCATTATTCAAGTATTTGAGCATAAACTGATATGTCAAAGTGTTTGAGAAAACTACATATTATGTTTAAAAAAATCAGAAATCTACGAATCATGAAAACATTCAAGAATACATTGTAATGTTAAAATGTTTGACAACACTATGTACTGTCACAATGTTTGAGAACAGATTGCATTATCAACGTGTCTAAGCACAGAGTGTATTGTCAAAGGGTTTGAAAACGAACTGTATTATTTAAGTGTTTGAGAACACTACGTATCATTAGAGTGTCTGAGAGAACACTACGTATCATTAGAGTGTCTGAGAGAACACTACGTATCATTAGAGTGTCTGAGAGAACACTACGTATCATTAGAGTGTCTGAGAGAACACTACGTATCATTAGAGTGTCTGAGAACAGTATGCATTGTTTTTGCTGGAGATAGCTGTTGCTTCTGTTAATGAATACCTTTTCTTAATGACTACTTAGCTGAACCTGTCTCTCAGTGATAAAAAAGCCACTTACTTTTCTTTTCACTTCTTCACATAATTAGGGTCTTTTTTCCTTCTTTTTTCTATTTCATTTTTTGTTGTACACAACTGCAAACACACTGAAGATTTATATAGCAAACACGATACACGCATTGCACAAGCACTATCCTGTTCAAAGCAACATATTGGAAGCGTGCATAAGAAACAACGTACAAATATAGAGCAACTACAAGCGGCGTATCAAAAATATGTCTCGGAAGCAATGAACATACATTAATTTAATTCAAGATACTCAAAACAACATGAGAAAAACGTGTATCCCCCCCCCCCCCCAAAAAAAAAAAAAAAAAAAAAGAGAAAGAAAAGAAAAACATTAAACAACTCAAAAGAACAGATTCAAACCGTTCATGTCTCAGCGCACGTGAAATAGGATTCGATCTAATACTTATTCCCCTTTTTCAGTCTAAACAGTTGGTTCATAGCTGTCTGGTTAGCTGCCTGTACAGCATAGAACACTCGCCAGTCCGGTTCATAGCTGTCTGGTTAGCTGCCTGTACAGCATACAACACTTGTCAGTCCGGTTCATAGCTGTCTGGTTAGCTGCCTGTACAGCATACAACACTTGCCAGTCCGGTTCATAGCTGTCTGGTTAGCTGCCTGTACAGCATACAACACTTGTCAGTCCGGTTCATAGCTGTCTGGCTAGCTAGCTGCCTGTACAGCATACAACACTTGTCAGTCTGGTTCATAGCTGTCTGGTTAGCTGCCTGTACAGCATACAACACTTGTCAGTCCGGTTCATAGCTGTCTGGTTAGCTGCCTGTACAGCATACAACACTTGCCAGTCCAGCTTTTGTTCTCTCTACTGATGCGTGCACATGTGTGTATGCGTGGACTGTGTGCACACTTGCATGTTTGTGTATAGGTGCGTTTTTTTGTACGCGCTTGTGTGTGTGGACACCTTCGCAAAGCCATGTTTTAGATTCTTCTTGCCGTGTTGAGTGTGATTCACAGGTATTTTGTAGGTTTTGTGTTGTACCTGTTTTAAACTAAGTTCAGCTCTAGAGGCTTGTATCAGTGACAGCTATACTGATGGTTGGTCAGTGGAGAGTTGGCACTTTTGGTGTATTGAGGAGCCACCAAGGATCTCATTTGTGTCAGGTAATCTGACAAAAGAAAAAGGTCTGTGGCTGTGGCAAGTCGTAAAACCCCCTTTTTTTTTTATCAATCTTTGCCACAAACTAGAAGCCCACCTAATATGAGGAACAGAAGACAAAAGCTACTCTCCAAGTATAATAGAAGCTTAGTACATGATCGTCAATGCATTCTCAAACGTACAGACCCGAACTGTTGTACATGAAACGTTTGGATCAGCCCACTGATCTTCCATGCGAAGATTTCCTCATCTCTTCCACCTTAGGTCCCAAGTTACACTTTATCACAAAGGCCAAAAGAACATTGTAAACCTCACAAAAGAACACAGTTCAAAATATAACGTACTGAACAAACTTTAACACTAATAAACTTTAATAGTGAGTATTTACATCATTCCAGTCTGGAATCTTAGAGAAGAAATGCTGCTCAGACAAGAATGTACCAAACAAATTTTAATACGTGAATAGAGTGTGTCTGCATTGTTTCTTTCTAAAATCCTACAGAAGTATCATCATCATCATCATCATCATCAGGTGCCCTGCCGCATGGCGTTGGCGACCATGGACTTCCAACCATCTCTATCTCTCGTTGCTCCTAGCATCTCCCCACCCTCCTCATCCCCAGCCACTCTGCAAGTCCGTCCAGCATTCTCTCCCTGGGTCTACCTGGTGCTCTCTTTCCCTCCAGCTTTCCCGTTGTGACCAGGTGATCAAAATCCCCCTTCCTCATAAAATGGCCTATAAATGTTGCTTGTCTTTTCCTAATCTTCCTTATGAGTGATCTATTTGTGTCTCCCTCCATCAAGACTGTCTCGTTTGTTTTCTTTGCTGTCCATGGAACTCTCAACATTCTTCTGAGAAACCACATCTCGGCTGCCTCGATCCTGCTCTGGCTTTGCTTGCTGACTGTCCACGCCTCGCATCCGTACAACAGTATTGGTTCTATATAACATTCAAGGACTCTCTTTCTGATGTTAATTGATAGGCATTTGTTGATAAGAATACTTGTCATCTTCTTGAATGCTGTTTTGGCTTGGCCGATTCTGCCAACTATTTCCGATGTGCATCTGTCGTCTGATGAAATGACCGTTCCCAGGTATTTGAACTTATTAACCTGTGTCAAGGTTGTGCTATTTGCTGTTATTTTGCAGGAGGGGATTTCATGTTTTTTACTGATCACCATGACTTCAGTCTTCCTGCTGTTTAGTTCCAACCGCTTACCTTTGCTTTGCTTTGTTTCTTATCATGTCTGTCTTAATCTCGCCTGTGTTTGGAGACATATCATCTCACAGCCCTCTGAAAGCCTGAAAACTTACAAATACAATATTACAATACAATACAATACAATATTTTATTTATATAGCGCAAAATCTTGATAAAATCAAATCTAATCACTGAAACAGACACACACGCACGCACGCACGCACACACACGCACACACGCACGCACACACACACACACACACACACACACACACACACACACACGCACACGGCTATAAATGGGGAGAAAGAATAAAAGCAATGGAAAATTACAAAGAGCATAATACACTGGCAGCACTCTCCCTTTCTGACATCATCAGTTTTGAGGTCACTTGTCCAGATTAAGTCATCGTTAGGAAAAGTAACTAAACTATGTGTTCTACAATGTAGGCGTTTACAAACTATGTGTTCTACAATGTGGGTGTTTACAAACTATGTGTTCTACAATGTAGGTGTTTACAAACTATGTGTTCTACAATGTAGGTGTTTACAAACTATGTGTTCTACGATGTAGGTGTTTACAAACTATGTGTTCTACGATATAGGTGTTTACAAACTATGTGTTCTACGATGTAGGTGTTTACAAACTATGTGTTCTACGATGTAGGTGTTTACAAACTATCTGTTCTACAATGTAGGTGTTTACAAACTATGTGTTCTACAATGTAGGTGTTTACAAACTGTGTTCTATGATGTAGATGTTTACAAACTGTGTTCTATGATGTAGGCGTTTACAAACTATGTGTTCCATGATGTAGGTGTTTACAAACTATGTGTTCTACAATGTAGGCGTTTACAAACTATGTGTTCTACAATGTGGGTGTTTACAAACTATGTGTTCTACAATGTAGGTGTTTACAAACTATGTGTTCTACAATGTAGGTGTTTACAAACTATGTGTTCTACGATGTAGGTGTTTACAAACTATGTGTTCTACGATATAGGTGTTTACAAACTATGTGTTCTACGATGTAGGTGTTTACAAACTATGTGTTCTACGATGTAGGTGTTTACAAACTATCTGTTCTACAATGTAGGTGTTTACAAACTATGTGTTCTACAATGTAGGTGTTTACAAACTGTGTTCTATGATGTAGATGTTTACAAACTGTGTTCTACGATGTAGGCGTTTACAAACTATGTGTTCCATGATGTAGGTGTTTACAAACTATGTGTTCTACAATGTAGGTGATTACAAAGCAGCAACTTTAAAGAGAACTCACACTGTCGTTTGATTGATACTAATTATCGATTTGCCCATCAGTTTATGGCAGATTTATAGCTACTTTCTTTTTGGTATGGCCGTTTATGAGAGCTAGTGGAGGTCATGAACTTATTTACGAAAAGGCTTTCAGGATCTGAAGACTTTAGTTTGTCTAAGGTGTAAGCCATTTCTTGTAGTAGATACACATATTAGCACGTCAGTACAGTCATAGTATAATAATAATTACAATATTTATATAGCGCAAAATCCTGATAAAATCAAATCTAAGCGCTGAAGCAGACACACACGCACGCACGCACGCACGCACGCACGCACGCACGCACACACACGCACGCACACACACACACACACACACACACACACACACGCATGGCTATAATGGGGAGAAAGAATAAAAGCAATAAAAGCAAGAATAAAAGCAATGGAAAATTATAGAGAGCATAGCATATACAATTATATATTATAACCATGTGATTCCCCTCTGAGCGGAGACAGGCTGCAGAGAGGGGGGGGGGGGGGTTGAGTGAGGTTAGGATTTTATGCGGAGGAGAAAAAGTGAGTTTTGAGAGCGGACTTGAAGGAGACAAAAGTAGGTTGCTGATGGACTGAGAGAGGAAGTTTGTTCCAGGAGAATGGACCAGAAACAGAGAAGGCTCGTGGACCATAGGTATTGAGCTTAGTGCGTGGAAAGCGAAAAGTCAGAGGATCGGAGGCAGAGCGGAGGGTACGTGAGGGAAGATAGATCTCAAGTAGGCTTGACAGGTAATCGGGGGCTGCGTTATTGAGGCTTTTGTAGCACATGGTGTCTAGTTTGTACTGTATGCGCTTTGATACAGGGAGCCAGTGAAGTTGTGCCAGGAGAGGAGATATGTGGTCAGCTTTTTTCTTTTTGAGTACAAGGCGTACAGCATTGTTTTGAATGCGCTGTAGGATGTGAATGGTGGAGGCAGGAAGACCAGACAGGAGTGAATTGCAATAGTCAATGCGAGACATTATGAAGAAGAGAACGAGTTTTGCAGTTGTTTCGACAGAGAGATACTTTCTGATCAACCTTATACGATGGAGATGATAGTAGCAAGAGTGGGAGTGGGGCATCAACAGACACTCCATCTTCTTTATGACTGTGTCTTCTTCTTGTGTGTCCACGTGCCTTTCATAACTAGATAATATGACAGAGCACAGCTCTCACATGTTGTCAAGGCTACAAAGCTGTCAGGCCCATCAAGCCAAAGAACACTACACTATATGTCAAGCTGGTTCACAGTGGGACTTGGAACAGCAGAAATTTCGTCTCCTGCGATGGACTGATGGTCTAACCAGCTGCCAAACGAGAAGAACCCTCATTACTATGTATGTAGTAACATGAATAGAGACCAGTATTGCTTGAGATGCTGCTGCCTCCCGTCATCCCAATATCCTGCAGACTGGACCAGGTGATATCTTTTTAGATGACAACGCCAGGCCACACTATGCCAGGGTGGTGAATGTCTGTCTGTAGAATTAAGAGTAAATTGGATGCCAATTCATCATCATCATCATGTGCCCTGCAGCACGGCGTTGTCGATCATGGCCCTCCATATGCATCTATCCCTTGTCGCTGCAAGCACATCTTCCACCCTCCCTGTCCTCAGCCACCCTGCAAGTCCGTCCAATATTTTCTTCCTTGGTCTACCTGGTGCTCTCTTTCCCTCCAGCTTTCATGTTGTGACCAGGTGCACTAATTCCCCTTTCCTCATAAAATGGCTTGTAAATGTTGCCTACTTTTCCTAATCTTCCTTATCAATTATAGTCTGCAAAAGAATCCAGACGTTATCCCTATGAAACATTGGGGGCGAGTTTGAGCACCGCAGCAGAGCGAATTACTTTCCTTGTACCATTCGACTTCAGATGCTGGACTGGCCTCAAAAAACAACAACAACAACAACAACAAAAGCAGAATACCACACTCATCATGTAAAACAGTGTTGCCTTCATTGTCTTTCAAGAAAAGTTGGCCATTGTTGATAGTTAAAACCATGCTCTGCAGTTTTATAATGTCGATATAATGATTACTATATCATGGAATCTGTATCGTGGCACCTAATGCAGTGTCAGTCATGAAATCAAGATTCAATGATCGTGGAACTGAGTATGAACTGAAAAGGAACTTTTCCAATTGTACTGATCTTTTTCTCGGCTTGCATGTATGCAGAATTTTAGCATCCCTTAACTTTTTTGTATAAAGAACAAAAATTTACCACAAAGAAACTAAGAAAATTAAAATCTTAGTTGATTTTTTTTAAAATTAGGAATTGATTTTTATCTTTGTTACATATACACGGCATATATACCTTGCACATACACACCCAAATCGATGGAAGTATTACTGTATACTCTGTCCTCAATGCATCAAATAACCAGGAAACCTAAGCACACATTTGCACAGGGAGGTAGTTACAGTGACGGGACTCTTGACAGAGGATTTCCCTTTTTTGTACTTTTTCCCTGCACTGCCTCTGTGTCACTACTCCCACGCTGTTCATTTTGACTCTGAAAGACAGTTTCATTTCTTTTCACTTTATTTCTCTAAAACATCTCCAACTTCGTCGAAACTGAAGTCAATATGAGAACACGAAGGGCCACAGAATCTGAGACATTTTTGATAAAACTAAAATGATGCGTGACAACGGGAATAACGCGGTGGAGTTCCATTTTGAATTAAGACTTCGTGACAGGACTGTTCTCTACGTTTCCTTTTGTTATACGTCCTGGCATCAACCAGGCCAGAGAGACACGGACACCTGCGGGCATTCGTCAGAAAATTTGAACAACATCATCAAGGGAACAACAGTAAAGTGGATGAGACTTGGACTGTGCTGTCCCAATATTTCCACAGCTGGACTACAGATAGTTGGGTTCGAAAATTGCTGATTGGGAGCCAAAAATGCCACAATGAATTATTTTTTGTTTCGAGAAAAATAATTGCAGGTGGTAGTTCTCAGTCCTTGTATAGGACCTTTCTTGCTCTCCCCCATTATTTTTATGAGAAGGTACCATTGAACTCCCTGAGATCGTTCTGACAGTCTTTAACCAGTCATTGACGTGTGGACTGGTAGAGCACTCTGTATGAGTGGCATAGGAATTTTCTGTCTTCCACGAACTATTCTTTCAACAGTATCCGCCTCCAAAGGTTTGTATCATTTATGTTGTTATAGGGCTGATGCTTAGTTCTGTCTAACAGGTCCCTTTTGTTCCTTGTTTGTCTGGGTTCTTTCTTTGTTGGTTTGTTTATTTCGTTGTTTGTTTTTATTTGTTCTTACCATCGCAAGCCAGACAACTCTGTGTTCCCACTCTCAGTGCTGAGGACTACTATCTGCAGTTACTTTTTTTTAATGTAGCCCTGGTAGTCATTTCTTGTAATAACTAATTTCATTTTGACAATGTAAATCGAGACCACCATGCTGTTTTGCTGTCCCGTTTCCTACACCACATCTGTGGCCATTGAATCTGTTTCTGTCTCTCTGTGCCTTTGTAAGGGCGACAACTTTGTTGTCCCTCTATTGGGACTGTAACTATCTTTACATTTACTTTTCTTGGCAGTGTGGTCTGTGGCAGTCATTGTGGGTCAGAAGAATACATTTTCTCTACGTCTCTTTTCCAAGTTCTTTCTTTTACTGACGTCACTGGATACTCTGTCAGTTGTTTAGATGATGTCTCTACACGTTACTGAGTTCTGCTACCTTAGGTTTGGATGGTTTGCTCTGCGTATGTGTTGAAACCCCTTTCCTCTTGCTATTCCAGGCAGCACGTCTGACAAGTTCTACACCGTACGAAACACGCCACCTGCTTTAGAGGTATAGGCCTGTCCCTTTGAGGGAACTAAAATAATACTGACACAGCACAGCCCCCAGCAGTCTTTCTGATCCCTCTCTCCCCCCCCCCCCCCCCCCCCCCCCCCACCCCCCGCCCACTGCCAACACGTTTTTT